>VXBL01003650.1:132154-197711 GCA_013400195.1 Aramus guarauna
GTTTAGGGGGTGCACGGCGTGGCTTGGGCTGCCGCGTCCCGTCTTCCCCGCGCAGCTGCGGAGATGCGCTGGAGGGCGAGGGGCGGCGGGGGCTGCAGAAAGGAGTTTTCATGCCTCCGTCTAACGGCCTGGGTCAGAGCGTCACCGGGATGCGGGAGCTCCCTGCCCGGGAGAGCGGGGCCGGCGTCGGGACTGCGACGGAAACACAGCTTCTTCGGGAAAACCTGTCCTGGGCTAACCTAGATGAAGTCTTCCCTGTGCTCGGGCTGGAGGGAGCCCTGCATCGGCCTCGGCGGGGTTTGGGTCAGATCCGATACCTGCTCAAGGCTGGCGCTGCCCGGTGCCAAGGGACTGGGATTCCCCACCGGGGGCTGCCACGTGAAATGCTTTTTTCAGCGTCAGAACCTCGGCAGAATGTGGCCACCCGCTGCCGGCTGTGCTGCTGCGCAGGGCTGGATGGGGTCCTCAGCCAGGGCTTTCGGAGGAGAGCAAAATGTGCATCAGCTCCCTCTGCATTGCTTTGTGAATCTCAGCTTAGAAGCAATGTTTTTAAACTTTTGCCTTGATCTTTACTGGCCAGAACAGGCTGTTTCTAAAGCCTTTTCAGCTGTGAAAGGACACAGCGGTCCCATTTTTGTGAACCTTGAGGTTTTTGCTCAACAGTTTGAATATTCGGTAGGGATTGTTGCATATTTTCTTTCACTCCTCCTGCTCTTATCTCAGGTGCTATCCTCATTGCCCTGGGGCTCCCAGATCCCCAGAAGCAAATGCTTCAGAGGCGTTGTGGTGATACCAGGAAGGGTTTCACAGCTGCAGTGGGACAAGTCCCTCCCAAACACAGAGAGGTCAGCGAGTGAATCCACAAGTCAGGAGTAAGCAAGATGCAGGAGATTCAGCAAAGTCAGGAGCATGACAACACTTGGTCGTCTTTTCCAGATCTGGACATGGGACCCTGCAACGTGATTATTATGAATCACTTCACAGCACAGAAGGACACAACGTGTGGCGCACGTCTCCTTGGTTTTTCTGGTTTTCCCTGTAGTGTGCTGTCAAACACCGGCACCTCCTGACCCTCCCTCCTCATTTCCTTCTTTCTGTGTCATTCCTCTGCTTTTCTTCAGCTTTTCCCTGGCTAATTCTGAAACTCTGCACAATTCCATCCAAATGTTTTTTTTGCAGACATGATACCTGAAGCTCATGAATGAGCACCAGCAAAGATTGTCTCAATGAATATTGATTTCAGAAAAGAGCAAGGAAGATATTAAGGAAATTTGAAAATAGCTCTCTCTTTTTTTTCCCAGAGGACCACACTCAAGTAATGTTAGACAACAAATGGTAGGGTTTTCTTGTTCTATAAAAAGCTAACAGGCTTGGTGATATTTCCATCTGAATAATTTCCAGTATTTCTTCTGGAATCTCTGAGGCCATTAAAAGATTTTAGAGATGAAATCACATCAAGTATTTTTGTAAGTAAAGCTGCTATGATGTCAATATGAACTATCTCTCAAAACACTAAGCTTTTATTTAAAACAAAAAAAGTTTGTACATTTTAATTCAAAAGCACATATTCTTAGATACATTTGCAGTCCAAATCTGTGACCAGACACTCAGCTCTTTAAGATGCTAATAATTATAAATCCTGATTCTGCTAATTTTCCATCCAGAAGGTATTTTTTATGGCTGAGTTACCAACCCTAGAAAAAATGGGGGACTGATGAAAGAAATAGTTGAAACAACAGTGAGCACCTCTTACCATTATTTATATTAACAACCAAAAAGAAAGTATACTCAGGCCAGCAAACAACTCCTTAGCATCAGCTTATTCATCCGAATAGTTGGGTCAGGACCATGTTGTACCAGAAACTGTACAAACAGAGAATGAAAGCACTCCAGACTATGGCAATGAACAGAGCAATCAGATAGGGCTCTTTCCACTTCTCCCACTTAATCCTTTCTTTCAGGAGTTGCCAGCTCTTGACAGTTTAAACAAGTGAAATTAAATAAAGAAGTTAATTGTTGCATTACCTGCGTAAGAGTGGCAGGAAAAGACTTTCAGTGTGGTCATGCAGTAGATGGGGCTTTTTTCTTTGATGATACAGTTAAAACCACCAGCTTTTGGTTCACCCTTCAGCTCCTTGGGGCTTGTCTGGCACTCCAAAGAGTTTGCAAAGTGCAATAAAAGGGAGCCTGGGGATCTGCCAAATGGGGCGGAGGAGGGATATAAAGGAGCAGAAAGTGAGGAGGGCCAGTAAGCACCTGCTGCTGTGCTCCATCTGCCCTGGCCTCCCATGCACTTGCACGTTGGGGGAGGCTGGGAGAGGGGACACAGACCCTCCATAGACTCCCTGTCAAACACCAAAGAGAGAAACTGACTTCAGTCCAAACTAACCTGGGCAAAGCCTCGAGGAGAGAGGGGGGTGAGGATGTCAGTGTGTTCCTACCCCTCCACAGGCAGGAGCGGAGCGGGGTGCTGCTCCCCAGCTGGGGCACTGCCACTGGCCATGCCTCCTACCCCTTGGAGATGACTGTGCAGCCCCCACTATCCACCCAAGGCTGTGGGAGTGAGTGAGTTTAGACAGTTTTTCTTTTGGGACCTGCTCTGGCAGGTAGGAAGACTGGACACATCATGAAAAATTTAGCAAACTCCCCCCTCCCCAACCCACCCCACAAAATAAACCCCACAAAACAACCCAAAACCAAGCCCACCCATTTCCCTCAAAAAGCCAGATCGCCCATGTCTGTGAGTAAGGCAGTAGATAATCATAAGTGACATGTCCATGAGTAAATAAAGGTAATACTTGAAGAGAGAGAACACATTGTATTTTTCCATGATCAGGAGCTGGTGCAGATAAATATTATGTGTGCTTTGGCAGAGTTTTCTTTGAGATTTTTAGGTTGCACACAATACAGATAAAGCTTATGCACACATAGCGCATATGTTAAAAATGGGAAGCACTTAAAAGAAGTCATCCCGCCCAATGTCATTTTCACCACATTGAGCAGAGGCTGAGGAAGAATGAGTTTCCACAGACTTTCAGGCTCAGTCCCTCTGGGTTTTAACACTTACCATGCCTGAAACCTTTTTTGTGTCGGACATCCTGCACAACTTACTTGGGAGCCATGGCTCTGCTAGAGCACGATGGCCATCAGCAACCTCAGAGGCTGGAAGTGCAGAAGAGTGCAGGCGGTCTGGTGGCTAAACTTAGAGGCAGGTTGCACCAACCCAGCTCCCAGCTGTGGCCCATACCCTGTTTGGAAGTGTGGAAAGGAGGGGGATCAGACATCCCCTCTGCTGCTGTATTTGGCGACAATTCTTTGCTTAGCTGCAGCCATACAGGAGCACAAGAGGCCACGCGTATCTTAGATGAGTTGCCTTGGTCTTCCTCTTACTGGGAGGAGCATCTATGGCTCCACAGCAAGTAGCTCCTCAGCAGGACAGTGGGTGGAGAAGTCCGAGGCTAACTCACTTTTTGCACAATGCCCCCCCTCTGACCTTTCCCCAGCACCCCTAAAATCTGAGATGCTGCCAGTCCCACATGGCTCATAGCTCCAGGGAAGCCCCTGAAGCCACAGCAAACTTCATTTGATTTGTTGGGGTAGTGGAGACAGCCCTGCCCTGTAAACAAAACAATCCTATTAAAATTTTATAAACAGAATAAGTCTGGGTTTGCCAAAACAAAAAGTTGAAATGTTCTTTCCATAGGAAACGGCTATGCTTTCCTGTGCCCTATTTTATACCTTCTAGAAATACCACTTACCTGAAAAAAAAACCAAAACCCCGATATTTTTACTGAAAAGGAGCTTCGGCTCATAGGAAGCGATGTTCACAGCACCTGCCTAAGCCTGACCAGAGGACTACGATCCCCCTGCCCTCCCCCCTCCTCAAATTCCTCCCTGCCATTGTGGGGTCTCACACAGAGAGGGGCCGAGAGGGGCAGGGCTGCGCTGCTGGGGGTATCTCCCTGCGGGGGCCTGGGGTGCACTTCTGCCCGTGAAGGGGCACTTTGAAGTGCCGATCGCTGCCAAGCAGCTGCACTTGCCAAAGCAGAGCAGCAACCGAAGGAATTAAGTAAAACCCGATTTTAAAAGCACTGGACCTTTGCTGCCCTGAATACTTTGTAAACCATTGTGAAAAGCAGGGTAACACGTTGCACTGGCGTGAATGAACCCACACGGTGCGCAGGGCAGCTGAGGGGCAGAGTATTCCTCTCTGCTAGCAAGGCTGTAAAAGCCCAGCTTTTCCTCTCTGTGCATCCACTGTTCCGACTCGCTGTTAGGGAAACAGCGGTTTCGGTAGGTGTACACACTGCCACTCTCTTCTTGGTGTAGCACACCACTAGCAAATCACAGCGCATGGCTTGTTTCCGAGCGCCATCTGCAAAGGAGGGATGTTACACAAACACAAAAGAAGGCAGAGGAGTTTTTCCTGCCCTGGTTCAAGACTCAGTTCAACGGCAGCCTGGAAATTGTACCACATGCTTGCCTGTCAGTCCAAAGTGAGATGAAATGATGCAGTGTGTGGCTGAGTTTCCATCGTCTGAGTTTTCAGTGCGGGAGGGTACATGTTGCTGTTTGCCACCCATTGCCTTGGATCTCACCATTAGGCCTATGGATATTTTAGGCACAACAGTGTTCTTGATTTGTGCATGAATGCACAGGAATGCAACTCCAGAAATCATTTACTAGGTGAAATGTAGCACTTGCCTTTCCCCTTATCTTCAAAGGACTTGTGTCAAAACACTATACTGTGCAAGGTTTCACCAGCTGTAATCTAGAGGAAAAGTTGCCATAACTTTGCCTTCTAGATTTTATCTACCTTTTATCACGGAAATATTTTAAAGAATGCTTGATTCTCCAGAACTCCCAGACCTCTATTTTACCTCTGAGTTGGGTGAAAAGGCCACTGCCATTTAAGTGGAATCGACAGCATCATGCAGTTGTATTACCAACCTTAGTCTCCACAAAAAGCTTTACTTGGACTCGACATCTGTCATGACTTCTCTGAGGCATTAATATAATAATGCCCTCAATGGGTATGTGCATACAGCAACTGGGGTCTAAAACTACATTGGGGAATCATGTTAAAACCAAAAATTATCACCAAAGGTCTATTTGGACACCTGTGTTGGGGGAGATGAGCAGGTCCACGTGCCAGCTTATGAGAGGGAGAGTTGGCTTGGATGAGTTCATAGGATACCCGTCTCATGTGCCAGGGCAGGCAGAAAACGTTTCACAGCATCCCGACAGCAAATGAGACCTATTGTAAAAGATAAAAGCAACAACTATAGGAAGAAAGCAGGCGATAAAAAGCTTTGGTGACTTCTTGCTGCAACAAGGAATTTGTTAAATAAGTTCCCAAAGTTAGACTCAGCTGGTGCGATCCTAAATTTGTGCATGCTCACCCCAGGGAATGGCAGAATCAGGAAATTAATTACCCCAGTATTCGTTTCCCTAATGCGACGCTCCTTGGAGGAGTTCCTCCCTCATTGAGGATTTTGGCTCCACAGCATGAACTAGATAGGACCTGAGGGACACTTTGAAGGACCCCTGCATTTTACATATGAGACATTTGGAGTTTTCTTTCTGTCTTTCTACACTGTAAATTCTCAAATTAAAATGTGCTCTGTGCCAGAATTGGGTTAGCAAGGACCACTGTTTTGCACAGACATATTTATTTACTTTGTATAAATGATGATTTGTTTTCTGTGATGATGATTTGATTTCATCAAATTCATTAGTCAATTGTCCTCTTAGAATGAGCTTTCTCAACTTTTGTCCTAGTTTCAAGTTCAAAATTTTAACCTAGAGACATGGTACCCTTTTTTTTTAAAAAAAAATTTGATTAGGATATGGAGGGCCTTGACTACAAAAGTGCCAGTGGAAAAAAATTGATGTATTTGGGCATTTTATTGAGAAGAGTGGTCAAGCTATCTTCTCCTGTTTTTCTTGCCTGCTGACTGACTTAACACCCGATAGTTATTTAGTGACACCTCTGAACATTAATGCCTCACCTTGACCAGTGATGAAGCTGAGGAAGAGAACAGGTTCTTCTTTCCTCTTTTGCAGATATCAGTATGAAGCTGCTTTGGCAGAGACTGGGGAAAGTTTTAGCTGTTCTTGAAATGCGTGCCTTGCTGATTGATCTGTGATTTATAGCACTGGAGATGGGTGTAGATCTTCTCAGAGATCATACCTCCTGAAGCATCTGCTGCTGGCTGCTGCATGGGTAGGCAACTGGATGAGCTGAACGGCATGCCAGGTCTAATAACACTATATTTATGCTTCAACAAACTCATGACTACCAGTGGAAGTCTTCAGCCTTCAAATATACCTCCCGACAATACAACCTGTGACAGACAGTAAGTATGGATTCCTCCATAAACTAAGCCTACCTATCGCTCTATTTTTGCCAGCCAGAGGCTTCATCTGGGATCAGGCCGTTATTGTATAGACCTAAGTACCCTCTCACTGTTTCAGACCATCCTGGACCATATGAAGAGTCCCTGTTTCTAATGCATGTTGTGCAGCTCCTGTCTCTGTGAGTGCACTTTGGTGTTTTCAGTGATGCAGAGCACTGCTGAGGATTCAAAAAAAATGTGTTAATTCCCAGAGCATTTCTTGGGTTTGGACAGTTTTCTGGCCTCCTTCCAGCAGTGTCATTGAGCAGTCCCCTCAGTGGCATGCTCTGGTGTGTCCCAGCTCTCCTGTGCAGTCCCCACAGCACTCTCCTGCAGCCGTGCCTGCAGAGCTGTGAGCCACGCTGACACCTTCACGGCCGCTCCTTCCTACGCCGGGCTGTCCTGCTCAGCCCATGGGTAGGTTCACAGCGGTCGGGTACAAGGGTTTCGGGCAGGGCTGAGTTACAGCAGCATCGTGGAGAGCGAGATGGGAACGGTTTAAAAGCGAGCTGCTGAAGTTAGAGGATTAAACAAGCACAGGTTTTGCAAACACGAATACCATGTGTTAAGTGCTTTTCCTTACCATGCTGTGGGAATGATCAGCAGTGGAGGAAGGCTTAGCCGGCCTTTCTAGGAAGATTGCCTCTGTGAGCGAAACTCTCTGAGTGCCGGCATGGCAGCTGATACCACAGGTCAGTGCCCCCGTGGCGGTGCCTGGCTTGTGAGCGGGATCCCAGTCACCGCAAAGCCACTGGTGGGTGCGTTTGGGTGCATCCTCTATTGGTTAGTAAAAGAGAAAATTAGCAGCGAACCAAAACTAGCAGAAATAACAGGATATTCTGCCTTCACCTTCTGTTTCCTCAAACTGTGCCTGTCTGTGACTGTATTTCCAAGCTGAATACTTCCCGTCTGCAGCATCCCTTTTGTGCATAGGCCATGCAACCAGTGGTCACTCTTGGCACCCGCTGCCGCAGGAGGCGTGTGGGGCCGTGCGCTGCTCCCAGCCAGCCTGGATCCCACTCTGGAAGTAACAGTTCTGACACTTTGCCTCCTTCAAAGGAGCGACGGGAAAGCACAGTGTGCCTTTTGTTTGTTGCTTTTGCAGTTCCCCAGCTCTGGATGGAAACTAGCAAAATCCAGGCAGTCAACATTAAAAAAACCCAAACCAAAACAAAAAAAACCCCTCACCTCCAAAATCCATGAAATCGCCCCAAAACCTAAGAATATTTTTACTAGAAAAATCAGAGTTTTCCCATTTTTATTATTATTTTTAAATCTTGTGTGGCTACTTTTTGCCTGATATTTTCCATTAAAGCACAGCAGCCCCTGGTTTGGTGCTGAGTGCCCCACACGGTCTAGAAAGTGAGATGCATTCAGCACTTTAACCTGCCCTTAATTCCATTTCCATGGTACTACTCCCTTTGTTCCCCACAGTGTGTTGGGTTTTTAATCTTTTGCTCTCTGATTGCTTATTTATTTCTTTATGGACAGATTTCTTTCACTCAGCTGCAGCCTTTGTCCTAGGCTGCCGCAGGCCTTGGGGGCAACAGGGTTTCTCTACAACCTGAGCTGAGCAATCCTTTCTCCACAGTCTCAGAGGACTGGCTTTATTCTCTTTAACCTGCCACAGATTGCAAGCTTTTTCCTTCCTAATTTAATCAATGGTTGAAGCCTGTTACATAAGCCAACATCTTTGAAATCTTTTAGACCCCATTGTTTTAATATTGTTCTCCCAAAGTTAAAAGCTGGCAGCGGGAAGTTACAGCGAAAACGGCTTGCTTCCAGGCTGCTTGAGAAATCTCCAACCTCTGAGGCGAGCACTATCAGATTAGTTTTTGTGAAGCTGCTCTTACTGGCAGTCCTTTCCCCTTCCCCTTGCCCTTCCCCTTCCCTCCCCCCACCAGGAAAAATGCCACCCCAAGAGTTTAGGTTTGAGCCCAGGGTTTTATGCCTTAACTCCATAAGCAACACACTCCTTTGGGAACACTTCCAACCTCTCTTTGATACCTGAGAAGGGATTGTTCATTCCTCTTAAAGCTGACCTGCAAACAAAGGAAAGGATGTGGGTTTGTGCCTACTTCCTTTCCGCACTGTTCATTAAGTCCAGAAACACTTGTTTGCTTGAGGTTTTAAGATAGCTTTCTGGCACGTTCAAGTTCTAGATGTACCAGCAGCGCTAAGCTTGCTTTCTCTCTTTTTTTTTTTACAGAGTTGTCCTTGGGGAACAGCAATCTGTACAGATGTTCACATTTGGGGAAGTTGGAAATGTGTGGTAGGAAATCTTCCCCTCCAGTTGTTTTATGGGTGCTCGCTATATAGTGCAAGACATAGTCCTCCTGCCAGCCAGCTGAAATACTCTGTACCTTTGGTAATTAGAGTTAAACTTTCTTTGTAATTTGGATTTCACTAGTCCTAGTAGGCATCCAATACATCTTTATAGATACTCCATGAATAGATACAAATATGGAAAAACCTTATTCCTGCAAAAATAAATAGTTCTAAAAGAAGTATTAGATCCACATATAGACAGAAATATAAAATCAATTTTACAGCATAGGGAAAAAAGTGTGTAATGATTTAGAGCATTTACATTTGCATTTACGTATCTTTTCATTCTGTACATGTGGCATTTAAACAAGTATGTACCAATTTTTCCTCTCACAACTCTTTTCGTTGAGAGAGTATATAGCTTATAAATAGTGCAGCTGTGTAGCATTTGGGACTAAATTGACACTTCACTCTGGACACCACAGCATATGCTGTGTAAAGTCATTAAGGGCAGTTAAAAAAAAAAAAAAAAAAAAGCAACTTTGCATTTTTTTTCCTAAAGGAAAAATTTTGTTTTGAAGGGTGCAAAGCAGCAGATTGTTTAGAACAGACAAGCAGAACAAAATGTTACAACTGTCAAGGCTTTCTAAACTAAACTCAGAAAAACTACTCTTGAGGGTCTTTGGGTTTTCAGTTTGTTTGTTTTGATCAGCTAAATATTTAGCTTGATGTTTTCAGGATTTTTTACTAAGCAATATTGTGACTACATTATTTGCAAAAAAAAACTTCATCAAGGTTAGTTTTTAATTCTTGAACACTTGGAAAACAGTAAGTTTTTAAATCAAAATGCTCCATTTAAACCTATCCCTCACTGAGAATACAAGGAGTTTCGGAAACATATTCAATTCACTATGTCAAGCACTCAATGTGAGATTTTACCTTCCCAAACACCAGTTGAGCTCTATTGTGAGTGTGCATTGCCTTTATTCATGTAATTAAAAAGGACTTTTTCCACAGGGGCCCCTTCTCCTTTCAGTGCACTGATTAGACCAGAGCATTACCCAACCTGAGATGACTTATCAAGACCTGTTGATTATTTTTTAATCACGCCGTTTAACTGGTTTAAAAGATGTTTAAAACATGGTGAGCTGAGCTACTCCCCAAAGTACCCCGCTCCGGAATTCAGCACCAATGGCAACACCCTATGAAAGCTACTTGTATGTGTTACTGTCTACCAGAAGGCAGCAGCACTGTAGTGGAGTAAAACACAGTAAAACCCTGTTATCATGTGCTTCATTTTCATAACAAGCATTGTTTTAAGAGATTATAACACCTTAAAGAGTCCTAGCTGGCTCTATGTCAGGCTGTCTGCTAAGCTTAAATTCCCCTTTCTGAAATATTTGAGACGATGATACTTCAAACAGCCAAAAGGAAAAACAGAAAACGGAATTAAAATGTTCGCTTTCCTTTTTTCCAAGTCTTCACATTGGTGTGGAACCTGATGAGGAAGTGTTCAGCTTCCAGAGAGAGGTCATGTAACCCAGATCTGCCAGTTGCAAATGACTGCGCTGAATTTCTCTTTACTTGGCCTAAGTGTGGCTACAGCTACTCACAGTCATACGCCTGTTCCGGCCATCGCCTACTGAAGCCTCGAACATGGGATTATTTGCACGCCACCTGAAAGCTGTGCTCCCTTTACAGCTGCTGTTCTGCAAACCAGGAAGTCTAGTGTCAGGGCTGCCCATGTAGGATCAGGTGTGCTAAGCAAAAGCACCCGCCTGGACTGTTCAAATGTGTTCAAAACGTGCTGACAGGTCAATTGCTACTTCTGGGCATTGTTGTCGGTTTTCTCACAGCTGGCATGGACTCCTTATGCATGTGTGTTGTCTGCACGCTGGCAAACACGTGAGTGTGCGCTCACACCTGATTTGGATCAGCTGTGCTCTGCTGGGTGACAGGGCTATCTACAGACTTGAAGTTCTGTGCTTCACATGCTGGTTCCCCTGTGATGGCCTCACAAGTTTAGCTCTGGACCTAACTAGTGTGGACACACGCAACTCCTCCTGGTCTGGAATCACCCAGATAGTGTCATTTAAGAATCAGGCACATTTCTGCTCTATGCCTACACACTGGAGGAAGAAAGGAGGGCACTACTGTCACTAAGCTTCCCACTGCCATTTTTCATGGACACTGGATGAAAAAAGAGGTTAGGAAGCAAGTTGTTGTCTTTTACCTCTCTAACAGACACAATTTATCCTAAAGACACACTGACACCTCCCCTGCCCAAATCTTTGTATTTTCTACTGAATGATGTTCCTGCAAGGAAAGGTTGTTCCTACTGAAATTTTCTTTCCATCTGGATTCTATTGAGGTATAAGGTGCAACACAAAGGCACTCCTGAACATCCTGTGAAACAGTCACTTTATTGCAAAATAAGTATCAAAAGACAGGAAATTTACATTTCACATAGTTCAACTCTTCAAAGAAATGTGCAAACCATGTTTCATTTGTAGAAGGGGCAACATGAGCTACAAACTGAGGGTAAGACTGGCCAACTGGTTGAGGAGCACTCAGTTTATAAAATGTGAGTCAAGAGTCCTTCAGTATTCATATTATCCTGAGTATTGTTTCAGTTCAAGGACTGCATGTGAACAGGAAACACTTGGTTACTTTTACCTAGGATATTGTACACCTGTAGGGGTTTTTTGTTTACCTGATAGTCACAACGCAAATTGTGGCTCTGCTTTTGCCTCACTAAATTAGTTCCAAAGACCTAATCTCTCTCTCAACATCCTCATCTGCAAAATTGCAATAGTATTTTCTTACTTCAGGGAAGTACTGTAAAGATTATCTAGTAAAATGTTTGTTCAAGCTTCAGCAAATACTAAGCATTAGGTATTACAAATTATGTGCTAGTTTCTCTTAAGCTGCAGTAAGGCCTGAGTCAAGTGCTGTGTATGAAATCCTCACTGTGCGCTTCTGTAGTTAATTTTGGATAAGCTTATCTATGTAAGAGCATTGTATAATAAAAGAATCACTCATAGCTTAGCATCTTCTTTTTAAACTATTACTTGTTAGCTCTGCTAAACATGACACTGATTATTAAGAAATCCAACTGTATGTCAAGTAGTAGTCCCTATACTTAGAAAAAAATCAGAAGCTCTACAAGAATTACTTATTGCTACTCTTTGCTTCCCAAGCTTTGGTTGAGAAAACTTGTGCAGAACTCTCCCTGCAGTTACGGACTATGATAGAAACTGATGACAGAAACTGACTGAGGAAATTATTCTTTCCTACAGCTCCAGCTCAGCAAACACTGAGCAGGGGACCATATCCCTCTTCATTAAGACAGCATTTAGGCATGTGATTAACTTGCAGAATGTGCTCCATTGCCAAAAGCACGTGGATAAATGCCGTCTTGGAAATGTCACCGTTCCTTAGACACATTATTTGGTTTCATGTAACACCTCAACCAAACTGCACAGAGTTCTGTGGCTATTAGCTAGTGGTGACTGACCTCATGCCACTAACTACTCTAATAGTCTACCCCTCCACATTATGTGATTATTTTACAATATATGCAAAAGTATCTAAAAAACATCCCCTTCCTTCCCAAGCCCTCATGAGCTGTGGTTGATTAGGAGTCATCCCCTGGTTTTCATTTAGTGATCTTGTGTAAATGCTTTACTGCACACTGTCCAGAAAGCGCATGTGCTGTCTTGTGAGAGACTTCTGATTTTATAGATGTTGAATATGCCATCACTTCTGGCTTGCAGCAGGAAGCTCTTCCTTGGCCAAAGCAACTAGTCCTTAGGTGCTTTGTGAAGAAGTTTGGGCATCATATTTCCTAAAACTGTGGTTACGAAAAGATTCCCTGCAATGAAACGGATCCATAAATAAAGTTGGCAAATGAAAAAGAATCTGAGAAATACCTGCTTTGTGAAAAGGAGCAGCTGACAAATCATCAGGTGAAACATATTATGTGTTGACAGGTCAGGGGTATATTCCTTCTTCTGCTCCCACCCCACAAGACACAGTGGCTTTGTGAAGAAGCATGTATTCATAAGTAAAGAACATAAGTTAAACTCTTCTGTCTCAGTCATGGGACCAAACCAGACTATGTTACCTGGGCATGAAAGGATTACTCTTACATCATACTGGCTAACACCACATGGTGCCATGTGTTCAGAAGAAACACATACCTGTTCTATCTCCTTCCTGGCTTCAAATATTGAAGAAAAGGCAAGATGTTTCCAGTATCTTTTCATTAGGGTGAGGGGGGGAAGTATTCTCTAATGATGCATTAAAATGACATAAATCCTCTACCCCAGGAATGAGCAGTTAATACTACGTTCAGCTCCAGTGGAAGTCAGCAGACTTCTTTAATCAGTTATGAAGTTGGCAGTGTATATTATGGCTTGTTTTTAGCTGCCAGTAAAACTGCCTTTCTTCCTTGCAAAAATGTCATCTTTTTGTGTAGCTACAACAGATAACCTTCCCTGAACTGTACCTTGTGCTATGGACTGTCACTACAGGTTTGTACAGCTCTGGGATCTTCCTCTCAATCATTGGCCTCAGGTTCTCCTTCAGCTTCCCATAGTTCTTTCTGAGCTCTTGCTGATATTCCCGTTGGTCAGCAGTAATAAGGCGCTTGTTTTTCTCCACTGCTTCACCACACCTAGGCAAAGGGAAAGAAAAAAAAGCATGAGATGTATCACCTACTTCAGTTAAACTCATTAACTTTGTGTTAGGTAATCTGAATGGCCAAGGATCCAGCTCCTCTGTGCTAGGCATTCCTCTGATAACTTGTCAAGTCCAAAATGATAATGAACTAATAAGAATTCTCTACCTTTTCCAAGCACGGAAATTGAGGTCATATTTTAAAGACATTAGAAATGCATGAGGGAGCTAATAAAAAACCCCAAATTTAATGACTGCAGAATACTGAGCTACCTGCCTACTTACTGTAAATGATGCAGTGACAATAGCAGAGAGAAGAGGCTGTATCTTTTGCATAAGGCTCGTTTTTATTTAACTCAAACTTATCCCTCAGCAACTATGTTTTGTTTTGACTAAGGAGATGAATATTTTGCTATGTGAGTATCCTTATTAAGATTTACAAGCATATCTAAAGCAAAGGTCATATGTGTCTACCACTACCAATGTGTCTGCTTGACAAGTATGGTCAAATGTTTTCTTATGAACATCTTCCTACTAAAAATGTCATTTTATTAAAAATAAAATCAAGGCATTAGTCTGAAATGCTTGATTTCTGTAAAATGCCAGAAGAGAAAACAAATGGAAGATCTCAGTTTCTACATAATTAGTTTGAAGTGCTAAAATTTGCTCCCATTTGGGATGCACAGCCTACCAAAGCATTGACCACGAAGCAGGTATAACAAGTGTGGACCAAGCATCTAAAGTGTGTGATGCCAGGATTCATGATATTAACCAGAATAATTAATTACAGTCATAGCATCGTTGCATTATTGCTATTATTTCCTTTATTGATGCAATTCAGCGTTTCAATTTTGTTTTACTGACCTCATTATAAACTCTTTGAAGCACAACCTCAGCTTGTTGTGATGCCGATAAAGTTTGGGGTCTGCTGGAATTTCAGCCAGGAACACTTGCGCTACCTCTAGCGGTCCCTTATAGGAATAACACAGGAAAATGTCAAAAACACCTGCTTAGACTGAAAACAGACCACACATTTGGTTAAGCTGTTTGTTATTTAATGAGCAGAATTATGAAAGAAAAGAAAACGATGCATAGTCACCATAACAGGATGTTTTTTTGCTCCCCCGCACCCCGTTATTTCCTTTGGCAAACAGAATTTTGCCCATCATATTTTCTCATCTCCTGCTTTTATTTCTCCTCTAGCCCCACAAAAAAGGGAACACGTTCTACTCAGCAGAGAAGAGCTGGGATATCTCTACTGCCAAACCTGATTACATCAGAGAAACACAGCTCCTATGTGTGGCATTACAAGACCCCAAGGGAGTTAAATAAGCCCAGTGCAGAAAAGGACGACACTTTCCAAAGCTTACAACAACTTCAGACAAGAGGCTTTAGTTGATGAAGAATCTGGAGAAACTGAGACTATTTAGGCTTTCAGCAAAGAAACCAAGCTCTGGGAAATTGTGGATAATGCCAAGTTTTCTCTCAGTTATGTCTTCATTCTTTCATTTAAAGTTTTTAATTACTTTTTTTTTGTTAGTAGGCATATTTACATTGTAATTATTGCATTTCAACTTTCTTTTGGGGCACTCAGGTCTTGACTTCAAGTATCTTCTGTGAAACTGAATTTTTCTGTGGTCCCACAGCAGAATTATTGTTATTATTATTCCCATTCCCCAAGGATACACATGGAGTGAACAAAATGGCTGAGAAAGCTAGTGTGATAGAAATGGAAAATCCTTGGATACATTCACAAGGCTTTTGTGAGTCTCTGCACCTACAACCAAGACAGCACTTCCACGAGCACTTTCAGCAAAAGCATAGCTGATGAACAGTATACAATGACTAAATATTAAGGGATGAAGTTTAAATGCACATTGTGACTAAATGTGTATGATTAGATGTACTTCTTCTAGTGCAAGAGAAGAGAGTGAAAAAGAAAGCACAATGAGAAATGTATGCAGAAAGTCTTCATCTGGCTTATTTGCATCCCTTACCTGATTTACAGTGGCTCCAACTGAGCCCTGCAAAACCATCTGGAGCATTTTGGCATCTGGTGGCTCTTGGTTGGTGGCTGCAGTTAGTTCCTGTGTTTTTTTTCGCATATCTTCAATAGCAACTTCGATTGGGGTTAAAATAAACTAAAGGAAACGGAAGAAAAGATGCTTCATTACCTGAATCATGCATGCAGTTGACCTGTTCTAAATGTGGCAATACCACTATCATTTTCCCATGCCAAAACCAGTAGTTGTGAGACCCAGGAAGACTGCTGAATCTAACTGGCATCTTGGTAGATGCTGCGTCTGACCCAAAGCTCTTTGACATCTTATGATTTGCAAGAATAGAATGTGGATCTGACTCCCTGCTTGCATAATTATTATAATAATTATATTATTCTAAGTTACTGACTTCATGTCTGAAACAGTTTTGCACTTCCTACTTTTATAAAGCTTCCCTGTTTCTAAACCAGCTCGGAGCCCAATTTAGTTATTTGACTGTACTATCAGCTACAAGTATAGCCATAACTAGACCTCCACACATCCTCCTACATAGCATTACAACCATGAGGTCAAAAGAAGAATATACACTTGCTATCCTCTCTTCTTCATAGTAAATACACATCTTGCATTTGTCTACCCATTCTATGCCATTCCTATTTATGAGAGTAACATATCTGAAAAATTCAGCTTTCTTTTTTTCCGCCAAGCATAGTTTGAAAACCTTCCCACTCAGAGACTCCTTCAGCCCCTGAGAAATTAGTTTTGTCCTCAAAACCCAATTACCTCTTCTTTTTGGATGACATTGATTCTAGTTTTGATGTAGGGGAAAGCATGCATTGTGGTTAGGATGGTGTTCCTCTTGTACTGCTCGCTAAGCTCTCCTCTGGGGCGCCCATCCATGGTGAAAGGGGTAGTGTACATAAACCGACAGAGGTTGAAGTTCTTCTCAAAGTAGGTTACCCTGTCTTTCATCTCATATTCATCAAAATATGGCTCCACAAAAGTAATTTGTATGTATGCCTGGGAAAAGAGGGAAGAATCATTATAGTGCTTTACAAACCAAGAAGTGTAAAAGGAATGGCACATGTGAAATATCCACACTGGCTAAGCATGGTCTGGAAGAGCACAGAACTGCAAATCCTTCAGGGCTCCTTCTCTTCTTCAGAGCTGACAAAACTTGCCTCTGGCGAGGATACAGCTTAACCCTGGGAATCAGAGCCATAGCAGGGACCAGAGACCAGAACTTCTAATTTTTACACTCTCTGACAAGCTACCAAGCTAAGCCTTTCACGGAGGTTTTAAGCACATCCTTGGAGACAGAGGTACAGTACATTGTGGGTTTTTTTGTGCCTTAAAGTTTGAGCATAAAAGTTTCAAGAGAATCCCCCTCTCTTCCCTTCTCGTCTGTGACAAAGCACTCAACACTCTCAGTAGTACTTTTCCTACCTTATTGGGATCCAGCTTTCTTTTGTCTACAGGAATAGAGTCCTTAATCACTTCCACAGCATCCTCCCCAAAACACTGGCCATAAAATCCCTGAAAGGAAACAGAATTATCCCAAAGTGCTTTTAGTCCTTAATACTATGCTAATGATCTATATGACCCTAGGAGACAGGAGTAACCACCACAATTTCTGGGCTCTGCACAGTCAGGATACTGCTTCGTGAATCACAGTTGGCCAAGCTAAGGTGTCTTTTGACAAAGATCAGTGTAAGTTGCTCACAAAAAAGCGCAAAACTCAAGGTAAAGTGATCAGAAGGGAATATTGCAGTTCCATGAAAAAGCTGAAAAGATACCAAAGCAAATATCTGGCATGCTCAAATCAAATCATTCAATCTATTACAGGCCTGCCCTCAAGAGAATGGATCCCTTTCATCATTATGCTGTAAAAACGGCTACAATGGAAAGGATATATACAAAGGAAATAACCGATGGTACAAATCAGTTTGTTACTGATTTTTATATAGCAATAATACTGTTAGAACTGTGTGGGTTCATTAGAAAGTGTAACATAACATTGGCGATCATAGTAACAAAATGTTTTTTTCTTTACCTCTAATCTGTGAGAAATCTCAGGAAGTTTGGTAATTGCAGGCTCCTTATAAACAAATTCCTGTTCATCCAAGTCCCCAAATTTGGATCCATAGAAACCAACACGGAAGTAAGTTCCAAACATTCGCTTTTGACCCTAAATGATAAAAGGAAAGAGGAAACTTTCAATTACTTATTTTTCTATGTCAACATGGTAGTATTTGGATGCATTTTTTTCCCTGAACTGATGTACAAGAAAACCCACTACTCCTACGTTTTCCTATATTTCAGAGCCAGTTTATGTATCATCAGTGCTGATGGATTAGAAGCACATATTCATGAAGGAAGCCATACAAATTAAGGAGACGCTTGACTGAAATCTATCTTAAAATTTAGGCTGATCATGAAGTGACTTTTGCAAAACAAAATAACTTACTGTTTTTTAATTCCATTGGATACACATTAACAAAATTAAAATTTTGCAATGAAAATTGGTAAGAATTTGAAACTGACTACAATCAGCAATAAGATTATTCTGGAGAAAGAGAAGAAAAGGGACAGTATGAGTGCTGAGAATTTAGCCAGGCTTTTGTATTTCTTCTGTTTTATAACTGAAAACACCAGTTCATTGACAATAAAGGTATTGTTCTTAGATGTGGTCAGATGGAATCATGCATGTTCCTATTCTAGGGTTGGCCGGTACAGCTATTTTCCTGTAACTCTAAACCAGTTTTATATTAATATCTACTTTTTCCTACAGAGAGGATAAAGCCTCTTTTCATTTGTAGACCCCTTTGTAGGTAGGCCAAAGCAGATGGAAGCTTTTGTCAGGAAAAAAGAAATGAATCTATTTAAAATGTACAGTTTTATTATCACCAGTCTTAAAAAAACAGTGCAACCCAGCAATGTGTTTTGCTAGCAGTCTTGCCTCATGAGTACCTTATTAATAATGCTGTCAAAGGACTTCTGTAGCTTGCTGTGTGTCAAGGTAAGCTTCCTGAAGTCTCGATGTGCTTCCAGTATGGGGATGACAATTTTGTACACCTCATTCACAGTTTCATACAATCCCCCCTTGAGAGGAAAAAAAAAAAAAAAGAAGAAAAGAAATGAGTTCTCATGCACTCTGAAAAGAAACTAGATCTCCATTAACAGCCTGGCTGAAAAGGAGATTTATGACACTCATCTTTCAATCTTCTATGTTGTTTGTTTTAGCTTTCTAAAAAGTAGTAATAGTAAATGGGTAGTATGTAGCTGCAAACAACAAATGATCTAATTTGGATCTTTGATCTGTTAGGTTCTCTCTTCCTGTGTAAAGCACATGGTTTCTACTTAGCAGCTAGAAGAGTTAGAAACACAGGTGAGCAGAAGGAAATGGATTTATTTAGCATGTATGGTTCAGCACAACCAAAGCTGCATCTGGACAAAAGGAACCCAAATGATATCTTCAGAGATGCTAAATCATATATCCTCTTTAGTACTACAGTAATATGATGAGCTACTTGATATTAACATCATTACTCTTTACATGGTAAGTGTAGATTATGAGGCTGGTGATTGTATGCCATGTAAAAGTACAGGAGTAACTTTCACATGCTCTCTAAAATACATAGTTTAAGCAAGGTCTTTTTCTTAAATGTATTGTCCCATGAAAATACCAACCAAAAGGCTTGGTTCATGCCTGGGACAATCTCTGCTGATGCTGCCTGTAACCTGCACAGCAGATGGATATGTGGCTGAGCTAGGCTACCTGAAAAGCCTTGCTTAGCTAAGCTATTTGAGGCAGGGCTGGGTCAGCCATAAGATGTGTCTCTGCCTCTTGCTGTTTGCAGTGGGGCAGATCTTTGGAGTCTGGTTTAGCAGTAAGACTTTGTTTCCTCATGTGCAGGAAAATAAGCTACGGATCTGTCCCAGATATCCCCACTCCATCTCCCAGTGATTTTGGCCCTCACTCACCGTACTGAAGAGCTCTGCTGCTTGTTCCAGCAGCCCTACCAGGCCACTTTCTGAGAAATACCTCCCAGAACATATACCATCTTCATCTGGAGACAAAACATCATCTGAAACAGCAGATTCCTCCAGCACATTGGAAGAAATGTTCTAAAATACATCAGAGTAGAGAAATCAGACACCTAGATCAATAGTATATCATAAAGATTGAGGGAGAAACAGTTTCTACATATTTACATGATGGGAAGAAGAATGAGATTATACAAGTGCAGCCAGGGGATACACAGTTAAATTCCATTTAGAAGCAAATGTAACATCATAAATCTCTGCAGATGGCAGACCCGGAGTTTTGCTACAAGAATCCTAAACTTTCTTTCTCGCCTCAGGTTTAAAAGACAGGCTCCACTAGGTTGCAAACTGCCCCCCACCCCAGTGGCTGGATTTCCATGGAGCTGCAATGAGATCAATCTCCCACACCACAGGCATCACAACCCAGGTGCCCTTCCTGCCTCTGGCACCTGGGGGTGGGAAATTCCAAGCTGCACCCTGGACCTCCTACCACCTGCTTGAAGACGATGAACTTTCAAGACATCGATTTGACTTTTGCAAGGAGATGAGAAGTAGGACATAGACAATACTGCTCTAAAAACTGCAATAAGTGAATGCTGCTTCTCATTTCAGCTTCTGCCATTACACCTTGGCAGAATTTACTTGGTTTCTTGTTAAAGTTACTGATCTTACTGTGTGTTTAAACAAAACTAGATAAAGTACACAGTGTCAGGCACTCATTGAGATTCTAGACCATGAAATAACATGTCCACAGCTCTTCAGGATCCCTTTGAATAAATGACACTGGGTAGAGTCAACATTAAACATTTTATAATACATAGAAATACATGTAAATGAACATTAAAATATGTGTACATTCAGTATGGAGCTAGCATGTGTAACATGCAACAGCAGCAGAAATGCTAAGCTTCAATTTGCTAGTAATTAAAAGGAGTTAAATTAGTGTTATAGTGTCTCACTTCAGCAGAGACTGGCAATGACAATCTGTCTGAGTGCAGGACAGATACCAGCTGGCTAGCTAGCTGAGCCCTTAAAGACGTCTTTATAAAATGGCAGAGACGCTGAGGGCTGCTACTATTGATCAGGTTTCAGATAAAGAATTGGCACTACACATCACTAGCAACATGGGCCTTTCCCCCTTAGGTTTTGTCGATGTATTTACTTCTCTGTGGGTGAAATTTACTCCAGTCATGCTGCCACCTCAATGCCTAGTCTACACATCACATCAGCTCTAATGGAAGGATGAGCACAAAGCTCAGGGCAGCATTTGCAGGAGTTAAGAATATGTCTGAACTTCAGCCAGAGGGAAAACTGCGGCACATTTTAGCATACCCCTACCATTTCTTACCTATCAGTCTCTGTCATGGTTTAACTTGGCAGGCAGCTAAAACAACCACACAGCCTTTCACTCACTCCCCCCAGCAGTGGGATGGGGGAGAGAATTGAAAAGGAAAAAAAAAAAGGTAAAACTCAGGGGTTGAGACAAAGACAGTTTAATAGGACAGAAAAGGAAGTGAATAATGATAATAATGACAATGATGATGATAAAAGAATATACAAAATAAGTGATGCATAACACAATTTCTCACCATCTGAAATGAATGCTCAGCTATTTCTCGAGCCAAATCACCTCCTGGCCCACCTCCCCAGTTATGTACTGAGCATGACATCATATCGTACGGAATATCCTTTTGGCCAGTTTGGGTCAGGTGACCTAGCTGTGTCCCTTCCCAGTTTCTTGGGGGCCCCCCATCTTCTCCTTTGCAGGTCAATATGAGAACCTGGAACGTCTGCTAAGCAGCTGCTTAGCAACAACTAAAAACGTCAGTGTGTTATCAACATTATTCTCATCCTAAATCCAAAACCCAGCACTACACCAGCTGCTAGGAAGAAAATTAACTCTATCCCTGCCAAAACCAGGACAGTTGTACTGAAGAAAGTTAATTCCATCAGAGTTAGCCTCCCTGGCACATAGCTAGGGCAACTCATACAATCCTTGCTTCAGCTCAATTTCTGGTTTTCCCTTTCTGTAACAGTAGCCATTAAGGACTGTTTTCACAGAATGGCATGTGGCGTTTGGTGGAATTTTTTTTTTTTTTTTTTTTTTGGTAGCAAAGGGAAAAGAGTCCAGAGGAGTGATTTATTTATGAAAGTAACCAAGAAAGTCACAGACACCAATTATCTCCTTTGCCTTTAAACTTGTAATAACTATGTCAGGCATGTATTTCCATGTTTTACAGTCCATGCACTCTAGTAGTAGAGAGCCTTCATGACATACTCCTGGTGCTTGCGTGATCTTTTGCAAAGTGGACATGCCTCATGCACCTTTTGCCTTGATCTGCCTTTCATACTGAAGAATTTTATACATCTCTTGCATAATAAAGACAATACATAAGTTACCATGTATATCATCAGCAATTATTTTTGACCTTGCAAGCCTGTTTTTTTTTAAGAGAGAGAAACACTTGTGTAAACTCAAGGCACTTTACTGTGATCCCCAGCCCTTATCACCATGTTAGATATGGCTAGGGTGTCTGCAACCTAGGTCCTCAAAACAGCTGAATTAGGCTACCACTGAGCCCAGGCTAGTTATCCGTGTGCCTCAGAAGGCAGACATAGACATTAAGTCCTTCTCTGTCATAACATAAAGTGGCTTTAAAGTCTGTCCCTATGCAATTCATACTCTAAGTCTGCCTTACCTCTTGAAAAGGTAATTTAGTTTAAGCATGAATTAAGCTCAAAGGGAATTTCACTGAAAGCAATTCCGTTCTGATTTCGAGGGATAGTTTTGATTGCACAGAGGGAATAATGTATGGTTTTGTTTGGCACAGCATAAGGAAAAGTGTTACTCTACTGACAGTTTTGAGACACTAACAGATTCACTGCAGAAGACCTAGGTCAACTGATTTAATCCTATACTAATCTGTAAAAAGGAGATAACACTTCTGCTCATCCAGAATAACCTTTTTTTATACACATTTTTATCACACTCAATTCCACAACTAAATGTATATCTCCAATATTAGTTAATTTGATGTCTGAGCTAAATGAAGAAACGGACACAGAAAGAGTCAGTAAGCAAGATCTGGAACTCCAGGTAAAGTTGAGACAGTCTAAGTAGTGTTTCTCTCTTTTAACGAGTGCATCTGAACAGGTGGTACAAAACACAAACCTGTTTGTAAAGAAAGGGAGCTCTTCCCTTGAAAGGCTTTGTAAAAACACAAAGTGGTATTATAGTTAATTATCGTTATTGAGCAAACTGAAATTCAAAATTATGCTGTCAGATAAAGACTTGTGTAATTTGGTTTCTGGTCATTAAGGCATTTCATTACTTCTCTCCTACACAGCAACTGTTCCTTTGGCAAACGTATTGACACAAGCATTTTGATGAGAGAGATTGATTTGTTGCTCTTAAACATCTAATTTTTTGCTTGCCTAGTGCCCTGTAGAAT
This sequence comes from Aramus guarauna, assembly GCA_013400195.1. Classification (NCBI taxonomy): domain Eukaryota; kingdom Metazoa; phylum Chordata; class Aves; order Gruiformes; family Aramidae; genus Aramus; species Aramus guarauna. Next base: position 155,000 of record VXBL01003650.1, read on the forward strand.
AGAGTTCAGTTATCTAAAATAACTGGAAACATACCCATTCATGGCAATCTGCATAATCTGGGAGCAATGGAAGCAGGAATTGCATTAGGGTCAGGTGTGTGAGATTACAAGCATTCAAGGAAGCCTGGGAGCACGACAACATTGGGAAGGGAATGCAGATTTTACCTGTATCTAAATGATGATAGTATGTAGCAAGTAGGACAAAAAGAAGAAAGGAGAAGTAATGAATGGAAGTTAGGAAGAACACAAAACTGATAAGGGATGCAAAATGGCAGAAGCAGAAATCTGTGACCAAACGTTTAGCCAGTAAAAAGAGTATACACACAACTATCTTAAGAGTAAAGGAATTTAAGAATAACAATAGTCCATTACCTGATTGCTAAGATGCAATTGCAAATACTAATGCCCAACATACTAAATTCAATGCCAAATGCCAAGTGGTTCAATCATGTTCACATACGTGTGCTGGTTTAGCCTGGGATAGAGTTAATTTTCTTCATAGTAGCTAGTATGGGGCTATGTTTTGGATCTGTGCTGAAAACAGTGTTGATAACAGAGGGATGTTTTTGTTACGCTGAGCAGTGCTTATGCAGGATCAAGGTATTTTCTGCTTCTCAGCCCACCCTACCAGTGAGTAGGCTGGGGATGCACAAGAAGCTGGGAGGGGACACAGCTGGGACAGCTGACCCCAACTGACCAAAGGGATAGTCTACACTATATGACATAATGCTCAGCTTATAAAGCTGGGGGGAAGAAGGAAGATGGGGACATTTGGAGCGATGGCATTTGTCTTCCCAAGTAACTGTTACACATAATGGAGCCCGGCCTAACTATTCTGAAGGGAACCTCCTCTCTGCAGGTGGTATGGTTATTTACTATTCTGAAGGAAAAAAAAACCACAGGTGGTATGGTTATATCAAGGGATGATGAATGTACCAATTAATAGTGTTAGCTATTTCAAAATCACCTGGACCATAAAACGTGCTCCTCAACAGTTTAAAAGAGCTAAGCAAAAGGGTATTCAGGCAGTGAATACTGAGTTTTAGAAATTTTTCTATGTTTTAGAAAACTGGTGCAGTTCCAGAGGAGGAAATATTCTTTTGGGAGCACATGTTTTTAAAAGTAATCAAGAGCAGTAAAATCACTGAATTTGCACATGAAGTCAGTTCAGTATCAGATAGCCAAAACTGCGCTATCTGATAAACTATGTATAAATATCTACATTTCAAAATAGTTGTTTGTTATTAGAGTTATGCTTTCATCTATGTGATGTAGAAAAGAAGGTGAAAAACAAAACCCAAGAAAACTCTCTGGAAAAGATCAATGTATTACTGAACAAAGAGTTCAACAATGGAAAAAAGAACCAGTGGAGTCTGTGGACACATAAACAGAGATACTTCCTAGGCTTAAAGAACTTATGGGGCATTTTTACTTGACTTTGATGTGACTGCATATAGATTATGGTGATTGTGTCATTCATAAATCAAAATGGCATTGGTTAGTAACTGGAGGACAGTCAAAGAATTGGAGAACATGCCTAAAAGAACTGAGTAGCTCCAATTACCTAGATTATGACAAAGAAGTTTGGAAGACATGTCTGTCACAGTTAATAAGTAACAGCCCTAGGAAAAGGCATGTGATAATAGAGGGGTTCTACTTAGCAAACAAGAGATTACAGTATCCAACTGCTGGAAGTAGAAGCTAGAGACAGACAGATACTAAAGTACCAGTTTTCACCAGTAAACATAAATCATTGGGACAACCTACCAAGAGTGGTGATGGATACTTTGCCGTTGTAACTTTTCCTGCCCATACACGCACTTCTACCCTACTTAACACAAGAAGAAATATATACACCAGAACAGCCCACCCCAGCCTTATGCTGTCAGAGCTTGGGATCCTTTTCTTACCTGAAAGCTGACACTGCCCACTGGGAGATAGTTTCGATCTTCAAGCATACTGAGGTACTCCGCCACAAGTGCTGCGGCATGGACCAGACACATGGCTGCTTCTGTGTAGCACTTCCTCTTGGTGTGCTTCTCTGCCATGTTCTGCAGCCAAGTCAGCCTCAAGTCGGGCGATGTCTGGTATCCTTTGGCAATTCTAACAACACATGGCAGAAAGGAGGTGTGAACGATTACTTCTTCTCAAACAACAGAAAGAACATTTCTAATTCTCCAACTGGGTTGAATGGAAGGAGACATGCCTGTCTGTATTCTCTATGATTCACTAAGCACAGGGCAAAAGAAATGGTTAGGCAGGGGTAGGCAGGACACACAGAGGCTATGAAGAGAGTAAAACTGCTGAACCCAAGACTCCTGGGTGTTGATCAGTCTCTGACTCCCACGCTTGCTCAAGTCTCTGCCCGCTTCCCAGTGGCTCCACTGCAACATGCTCACTCCAGCTGCCTGGGCCCCTGTGACCAATCAGCTGTGCTAAGGTGGGAATGCACCAAACAGAACAGCTAGAGGGTTTGTCCACAGCTTGTCCCTAAAACACACAGTTCTTGTTCTCACCTCACTGCAGAATTTCCTCAGTAGCAATTCTAAATGGATTCACCTGTACATGAGATCCATGAGCATCTCCGGATCTTCCTGAAATTCCCTCATTTTCACTGTATCTGACAGGATGCTATTCAGATTACACAGCAGCTCCTCTACCTGCAGTCACACAAAGATCAACATGCATTTCTCAGGTGTTTATTTTTTCCCTTCTAGAAAAATAACAGCATCTGCACCAGATGATGTTACTCTCTTTTAGTCTCTCTCACCCAAGGAAATGTCAAGATGCTACAAGTTATGTTTTTCCAACTCTATTCAATGAAGTAAAGACTGCTGACATAGCAAATACTAGACACACATTTTCATTAATCAAAATTAGCTGGAATACTTTGATCTGTTTATTTCTGAAGGAAAAAATAATCAAAACTATGTGCTAATGGAGTTCAGCTTTAGTTATTTGCAATCTGATAACAAAGCAGATGTTTTCGTAAGTCTTCAGCACAAGCTGAGTTACTGTAATAATTTTAGCAAAGCATCAACAGTTGTCTGAAATGTTTTTCATTATTGCTTCTGCCGCATTATGAACTGACAAAGGGAGAGAAGTTTCCATGATGCTACTTGTCTGAAAAGATAATGAATCACATTCCATCTTGGGAAAATCTTATAGGGTATGGTTCCTGCTGAGGTCTAGAAGAAAGTGGCAAACAAAGCTAAGAGATGATTCTCCTGTAATGTGACTTCAGTGGAACTTCTTAAGTTTATTCTATGGAATTATGTCCTCTGTGTCTTCCCCGCTTATTGTTGTTTTAGAAATAAACTTATGCAACCACCCCTGCATCTTTATTTTCATTGTTCTAGAAGACCAAGATCTAGGACTTCCTCCAAGCACTTTCCTATGTGAAAGAAGCTCCTAATAAAAGCCAGAGGTGTCATAAAAGATTTGACCTGAATGGGAAATGGAGTTGCCTGCATATCTGCATCTTCCTCTGCATAGGCTAGGATGGTTCTTAAGGACCGTCGAAGGAACTCCTCATTAAACTCGGGTGATTTTCCAACCAGAGAGGCTAGTGACATGGTCACCTGCATCTTCACCCTTGCAAAATTCTTTCAAAAGAAAAAGCAAAAACATGAAAAAATGATGGCTGCATGGCACCATACATATCAGTTCACATACCTTTATATACTGCATAAACAAAACTCACCTTCTTCTGCCCACACTGAGTGCATTAAACTCACTGCTCACACAAGTGGCCTCTGGTGCACCAAAGCCAGTCCTATTTTACCTGGTTAAGCCAAAGTTCCCTAATTCTGATGTGTCTGTACTTTGGGGCAAGAATGTTCCTTGGAATACATATATTTGATTGAAACAAGGCGAAGACCTCTTTCCGACTCTGCGCAGGCCAGTAGGTGTGTAGATCAGGCCACTCGCAGAGAAGAAGAGGAGGAAGCAGAACTGGGAAAACATTCTGGAAACAAGTCTGGGAAACAAAAGGCCTCTGAGGGCTTCACTTGGTGATGTACTATGCCTTGCTGATATTTTCCTCCTGCAAAGCCAACACTTTTTACATATTCAAGGCTTTTAAAGTAACAACTAGGGAAGAAAATGCTGTGCAAGATCAGATGCTATCCAAAATGCTAATGCATGTCCTTTTGTGCTAGAATGTTGTGAATGTACATGCACAACATAAGTATTTTGTTCGATATGTGTGGTAAGAATCAGAGTATAGTTCTGAGACCAAGGGGCTAGTAAAGAATTCCCATTAATACAAGCATACAGTAGTTCTAATGAGGTTGTAATTGCATTAGAATAGAACTTGTCTAAGTTTAAGTAGAGTAGTTCTGACATAGGAATGAAAAAAAAAAGGAGAAAATGAAGAGTATTGCTTATGTATGGTATCAGAGGCCTAATGTTGTTCCATTTGAAGATGCATTTACAGATGCAAAAAAAGTCACATTTTCCTAAACAAAATAATGAACAATAATTAAAACTACTGTCACTCTACACTTCTAGCACTTCTTCTAGCTCAAGTGTGTGAAACAGCATGACATATAACTATTTATCTGCAGATGCATTCCATTTGCTATCACAACTTCAATTCCAGTTTCAATTGGTCACAAAAAAAGGTGGCGCAAAACATACTGCTGTTCTCAAAATCTTACACTGGTAGAGCTGAAGCTGTATCTCATGAGGAGATAAAGAGTGGCACAGGCTTGACTCCGTGTAATATCTATGCTGCTGCTACAGTGATGGAGAACTCTTTGACACAGGTCAGCACACTGTTCGACCTCCTCTTCAAACAGGAAATCTCCAAACTAAGGGAGATAGAGAAGAAAACATTCATTACTCTCATTTCTGGCCATTAAACCATCATTACTTTCGTGCACAAAATCACAGAATTCAGACAAAGACTAAAGTTTGCAAAAACTACATTTTATACTTCTTTTTATTTGGACTTCTGATTCCTGTGATGCTATAGGTTCCATTTTCAAGCTTTTCTACAGAGAAGAAGGGTTTGAAACTAGTCTTTGTGTTTTGAAAAAGAGCAGCAGAAAGAGAGAGAATAAAAAATTTCTCAGAGTCCCACGGCTCCAGGAACTTCTGAAAACATAAAATATTGCAAAATTCTTAGAAGTGTGGAGAGTTGCTATTTTCAGAATATATAATGGTTGATGAAACATGCAAATACTTCCTTAAGCATAAGGAGCAATTACTAGATTTTTGCATCAATGCCCTACCCTTCCCCAGCCCTCCAGTGTGTTCTTTCTCCTGCGGTGTCCCACAAAACCTCCATTGCCCAGCTTTCATGCCAGAGCCTCCTTTGCAGTGTCTCCATAATGTACCTATCAGATAACAAACCCAGGGGCCAGGATGTCTGTCCTAAGAAATTCTCACTGTAGACAGCACAGATGCACAGGTACCATATGTACATACATAGGACTGATAAACATGTGTGAGAAAACACAGGATATTATTTCTCATTTGCAGGCTGATTTCTCAGTTCTTAACCTTTCTTCACTCCATTATCTCAATGTTTTATGTTTAATTTATATTACAAGCCTGCTGGCACAGGGTTCTATAATTTTTGTTTGTAAAGTAATATCTATATACCTACAGTGTAATACAAATAATTGGAATGATTGCTTCACAAAATGCAGAACTGAGTCAGCTTAACTAGAAGATCTATTTCAATAAGAATAATGATTGCTTCACAAAATTCATTATTGTAATTGGAAGTTAGCTTTCAAAGATAAAGTACAATGCAAACATAATTATGAGTTTCGTAACTACTCAGATATCTACCCTGTAATTAGGCTTTGTCAGCCAATCTGCATTTAACAGCAGATAAGCATTAATTGGACAGGAGTATCTTGTTTGTTATTTGCATTTTAGAACAGTTTAGGGAAAAAAAAAATAATTTAATGGATTTTTCCGTTGTGGAACTGCTTTTCTTTGCAGGAGAATGAATCTTAAAACAGATTTTAGAGTGTCCTCATGAAGCACCTAACCCATTATGACACATATTATAAAAATGTTGGGTTGAATTCTGTCCTCATATACATTTTGAAATATTTATTTTATTGGTGATACAGAAATGAAAGAGAGATCAGGATTTGGCTTAGTTTTCAGGCAGAATGAAGATGAAACCTGCCAACACCTTAGATTCTACTTAGAATTTTGGAATTTATCGTAGAAGTAGAAACCTAGAATGATCCCCCTGATCTCTGATGAGTTAGCTTTGACTTTTCTGCTGCGCAACTGGTTGGAAACTAGTCCTGATGATATAACAATTTAAATTCCTAATTAAAAGCAGAATATATTTGAAATATAATGGGTGGAATTTTTTACCTCTTTACATTTAAGAGTAGACTGCTAAAACCACAAGATTATTTAGACTCAGTTATTCCATCTTGTGTGGTCAATGAAATAACCTTGCAACAACTGTAGAAGTTCCTTAACTTCCCTACAGACCGGCATTTGTATTTAAATATGCAAAACATATTTAACGAATGCCAAAGAAAGAGTGGTAAGTGAATGCACACAGCTCTGCTCTAAAAATGCTGCTCTAATAACTTGATTGGAAGCATGAAAACAGAAGTATGTCAAGACTATACCTTAGCAATGAGCATTCTGAGTGTAGCAAAGCAATGAGTCAGGTAAGTGGTGCTCTGATCACAGCCAAGAGAATTTACCAGGACCTTCAAAACTCCTCCCAAAAGATTATCTCTGCACTCTGCCGCAAAGCTTGCCTACACATGGAGGAGAAAAACAACAATGATTGCATGAGGTAATTCAGCAGTGAACTGGCATACAGGAACTGAAGTTCTGCTCTCCTGTCCATGAGACACATTCAGGAGTTTAGAGACTGCAGTTTTTTTCATTTGTTAATATCTGCTTCAGAGGAATTTCAAAACATTTTTGTAGTGATCAGGAAGACAGAGGGGAAAATGTCCTATCTGCAGACCCTCCAATGCATTTTCAAGTTCAGCCAGCTTCTGCAGCGACTCTTGAAGCTTTATCCACCTTCTGTCCAATTGTTCATGTACTTTGGATCAGGAAGTGATCCAGCGGTGGGCAAGCATCATCCTTCCCCTTGCCTCCTCATGCTCCTATTTCCTGGTAATATAGGCTAAATAGGCATACTGGTACACTTTGATCAAACCCACAACTCAAATAGTGGGGAGACTAGGTGCTATGAATGGTGCCATGCAGAAGTCATGCCTAGTACGACATGTGTCTCATAGCTAAATGCTTTTTTTGCTAACAAGTTTTCAAGAATGAAGTTTTCTCCTTGCTATCTATGAATATGCATCAGGCTAAAACAGTAGTATTCCCATGCCCTTGAATTTGTAATGTCTCTCCTAAACCAGGAGACGATGACTAAGCAGAGTCAATTGTCTTGGTTCCACTGCTGTCAAAGGACCTGTGAAACTTTTCTGCATCTGACTCCTAGAAGTTAAGTAAGTTCTGCACATCACATTGCTCTAGGGGGGCATATCTCTTTTCAGAAGGACTCCATGCAGGTGGAAAATACTTTCCTGCACTGAATGCTCTTGTGGGAATCAAAGTTAAATCTTCTCGTCTCACAGGATCATACTCACAAGTATGACCAAAAGCTACCCAGAAGTCCAGTTCCAAATTACTAATATCTTCAGATATCTTCCTAGCATAAATGAAGGTTTTTCTTCCTTCATCCTCTCCAAATTCCAGGATCATAGTAAGACAGTGGAAATGGCTTTCAACATCTACTGACAAAAAGGTGATAGATTTCCCTTTCATTTGCAGTAATGTAATGCCCTACAGTAGAAGGGGCTTGTGGCAACAGTGTAAGGCAGGCAGCAATTTCATCTTTGGATTCATTCTTCTTCATCTTTTTTTTTTCCCTTCAAGATTATACAGGTTTACAGAAGATCTTTAATTAAAACATTTTGCACTGCCTAAGAAACAAAAGGAGTAATGAATCTTGCTTCCACTGGCTTCTGAGGGAGCGAGGATTGGTACCAAGCCAGCTCTGCTGTTTCCCACCTGGATGATGTTCTCTTGCATATCAAGAATGATCAGGTTAGCTTCAGTTGCCAGGTTTCCACTGATCAGAGCTTCTTGATCTAGCTCAGCTTTTGTCCTGCAAAAAGGAGTTCTAATTAAAGCACACAGAGAGTACCCCAAGAGTCAGATAACCTGCTGTTTAAACAAAGGCAAAATACAAATGATACCATTCTGAACAATCCCATAAGGGCAAACAATGAACATAGTGTTCAGAGGTGCTTCTTAAGAACTATGGAGTCAAATGAGGAGAACTGATACCGTAGTACAGAAATCTCAAAGGGGACACCTGAAACTAGGCCTCCAGATTGTTCAAATAGATGCTTCTGCTTCTTTAAAAACAATATGTGTAATGGCTACTCTGCCCTCAATATTATGTTCTATTGTTGTTGTCCTGGTTTCAGCTGAGATAGAGTTAATTTAATTAAACCATGGCAATTGTTCAATAAGCTATACAGCAATTTCTGAATGCATTGCCTGTAGCAGAACACCAAAATCCAAAATGGGATAAAAGGCAACTGATCTAACACTTCTAGGAAAAAAAAGCAAAAATAGCAGCCTTGGGCAAAGGGGAAATTGCTTCAATGCCCTAGCAGCAGTATTTAATGTCGGCAGTTTAAAATGTTGATTCTTGAGACTGTTGACAACTTAAGACAGCAGGTCCAACAGCTGTAGGGTCAATACAGCAGTGCCCCTGGCCATTTAAGACAGGACTGAAACATTTTTATAAAAGACAGAAGGTGGGGTAAACCAATGCATGATACCCTCTTAGGCGAGACTTAAGGGCAAGGTCTGGAACACAGCTCCTCTGCAGCTGAATGCTCTAAGCATGAGTGCAGCTCCTAACAAAAGTGTATTTTCAGAGATCCCTTCTATGCCAGAAACACAAAAAGGAGGCTTTGTTCTTTTTCCTAAACTGCTCAGAAAAAGGCTGTTGCATGGCCAGTGCTTGACATTGAGATTAGAGCTGCTCTGACTTAGGCCAGAGCTCCTAAGGTGCATTTCTGTGGCTGGAGCAACACCCTTACAATCACATTTCTGAGTGACTTCAAAATCTGAGGCTTTTCTGCTACGTTCACTTAACTTTTCTGCCCAGTAGAGTCTTACCCAAAACGAAAACCAGAAAAGTAAAGTCAGGACAGTCATATGGTTATTAATTACAATGACTCAAAGCAATGAGGAACAGAAGGGTCTGCCAAAAGGCTGGCGCTATAATCAAGCTGGAGATCGCTAAATAGGAGTAAGAACTGAACAAATTAAGCAAACAGCATAGCCATTGGAACCATTTCCAGCAAACACTCAGCCTTGCATGTTAACCATGCTGACTGGATCCTCTCTGACACCATATGTAGCTTGTAACTGCAACTACAATCCCAAAGCACGTGGGACTCAAGGAGAAGCAGGTTGAGTGAGGCTGAGTGGTGACCTGGGCAAGCCTGCCGTGGCACATACTAATTGCAAATGCCTTATTTATGGGATGTATACACTAAAGTGATCCAAAACTGATGACAGCAAAGATCTTGCATACCACAGTGAAGAACACTGGGTACAACAGAAAGGCCTGGACAACATTCAGAGTTTTTCTTATCTAACCAGGAGTTTTATTTTAAGTGGTTTAACTGAACTACTGTGGAGAGATGTTGCAGAGCTGCTGCTTGAGGACTCTTTTATTCTGATTTCAATGAAACTGGCTGGGAGAAAGCAAGCTGCTTTCAGGGTGAAATAAAAATATCCACACAGGATCTGCACCTCTTCCAATCTGGCACAGAAGGTGGAAGAATTTTTTTATTTTTTTTTTTAAGTTTGGATAAATTCCAAATTAGCAATCCTGTTTTCAAAAATGTATGTGAGAATCATGAATGAGTCATTGGCTACAACAATGTAGTTGCTACATAGCACAAGCCAGTGTTCTCAGTTCAAATTCACACATGTTGAAGGATATCGTGGGAACTCACAGCAGCTGGATTGGTGAGAGGCCACTGTCTCTACCTGATACACTGTGGCCCATTTAGGTAGTCAAACTTCAAGTAAGTATCTATGGCCAAATGATACATCTCCCTTAGGGAAAAGTGGCAAGTTCCAAGCTTACAGAAACTTATCACATACCATATGAAAATGTTGTTAGTAACACAAATAATTCCTGAAAATATAGTTTTCCATAAACCTAGATACACTGACTTGTCTACTAGCATATAGTGCTTATAGGGTGAAATGTACTGAGACATCATAACTAAAACCTGCAACAAGAAAATATTCACTACAGAATCATCTTCCCCTACTCCTGCTAATAACTCTTCTTACTATGTCAATCCCAGCTCAACTGATTTAATATGGCAAAACTTATACCACAGTACTGTATACAGCGAGGAGCCATAGCAACACCAAAGTAAACGTTGTAGCAAGCCTCTGTGGAGTATTTGATACAACTTGTATCAATAACTAGTGTTTATCACACCACTACTAAGAAGGAAAAAATGTGTAGATTACTATTTAAACTTCTCATTCAAGTATTTGATTTCTTTGTTGTCTCATAGCAAGAGTTGGATACTTCTGCTATATAAACGTTTTCTATTTCATTCTCTTTCACAGAAGAGGGAAAAGATTGAAACTGCTGATTCTGTAATAAAACATCCTAGGAAAAAGAACAAAACATAAACCACCCAAACATCTTGGTTCTAATAAAAGCAATATATATTCATTAAATGACTTACTTATCTTGTCTCTCATTTGCCTGTCGCCAGTGAGTCTGCTCCTTTCTCCAGCGCAGGTTTTCATTTAGTCCTGCTGATCTGTCATTCCCTAAAAGTGCAACATATATCAGTGAGATTAAAGCAAAAGGGGACACCTGAAGTCTGATAGTTCACCAAAAGAAGGAGACATGTCTGTAGCAGTTTGTCAGAACTAAACCCGTTCAACTTCACAGCCTCAGGGCTCTAGTAAAAGGACAGGACCCCATAATTTTTTCATCTAGGATTTTTAGAATATTAGCTTGCTTAATGTCTTTGAAGACCAAACCACACATTATTCCATTTATTAAATGAAATAACCTTTTTTTCTATGAACATTTGTTCTTACTGATAGTTTTGACACCATTTTTTGGCTCTTGATTAGACACTAACACAATTTCTCAGAATGTCAGAACTTCTTAGTTGGCCTCATATTATTCATCTGAGAAGAGCTCAGTCCTAGCTATACCTTGGATAGTTGAAAGCTAATGATACTGTTATCAAAACCAAGAGAGGTCTGCAAGGGAAAGGACTGTGGGTGAAAAATATAAGGGTGAAAATGAGGAGTGCGCATAAAACCCAACAAACTAATTTATGTCTACGTCTTGAGATCCTCTCAAAATACAAGAGGGGAGAGGGGTATGAAGTACCAGCTGGTATTCTGCAGCGCTTCATCATTTCTCCTCTGGCTCCTTCACCTCTCAGTAAAGCCTCTTCTAATCGGGCCTTAACATCTCGTGACTTCTGGAGTGCTTGGTTGCTAACTTTATCTGAGCTTTGTTTGCCCTGAAAGTAAAGTTAAAGCAATCAAGACCAACACCTCCATCTTTGGACATGAGTCCAAATTACATTTCCAGAACCAGACACAACAGGAGAGACCTGTAGAGGGGGCAGAAAGCAATGAATATGATTGACTAATATATAAAGGCTAATTAAATGCAGCAGATGAAGAAAGAGGTAGTATACGTACTGCTAATAAACACAAATATGTAGCTCAGTGCTACAGAGAGAGAAATTAAAGTTGAGAGAGAAAGTTATTTGATCCATTTCAGACAAATCCTGTCAGAGAGTGGAGTCCTGGTGTCCAGTCCCAGCTCTTAACTAAAGGGCCATCCTTAGTGTCCTGTCCAGTACTTACAGGAGCTGTCTACATGGGGCCCACCAAAAAGAGCCCTCAAATCCCCAGGAAAAGGAAAACAATAAAACAATTTAAACCAACTTCATAGGACTTCCTCAAAGGTTTTGGCTGCATTTTGCTTGAAGGCTAGTGTTGGTTTTTTTTCTGAATTATTTTGTCCATTTGTAGTATAGATTAGACAAAAGCTAATTTAGCAACTGTCAATAACAAATGTCCCCTGGACAACCAGAAGGTAAGGGAAAAAAAATTAAACCAAAACAAGACAACAAAATCAGACCATGTTTCACTTACCTTATACTCAAAGCATGAGACACAAATGAAGAGGAGGTCTAAAATCCTGTTCAACTGCATGGATGGAAGGTCTGCAATCCATTTCTGTATTAGATTCTGATCAGCATTTTTCATGATCCAGAGGTAACAGATCAAAAGATTGCGAGTAGTATCAGGACCTAATGTGGCACTCTGTCTGTATGGCTAGTAGTAGATAAAGTAAATGTCAGTCAAAAGAAGAAAAAGAAGAGGGAGTTCATTCACGTGAAGTAATGTTATTTCAATTTCAGTGAAATCAAATCTCAGGACTGGACTTCAGTAAGTTCAACCTCTTTCAGGTTATACTGATTGTATTTTTTGAATGTATGTGTGTGTAATTAGTGACAGGACTTGTATGCATGTGAAAGACAGAAAGAAGCACAAGAGCATTGTTTCCTAGATGCTTCTATTTTGATTTCCTTATAATAATGTAGAAAAAGAGTCTGTAACTGTTTGGTCCCTTCCTGCCATGCAGTTGTGTCAGCCAAATTGTATAGAAGATAAAAACAACCATGAAGATGCATAGAGAAAAGTAAGGATCTTGAGTCCTATATCCATGGATTCAGGTGAGACTGGGAGGCAATAGGAGTCATAGTGGCATTTGCTAATCTGGAAATCAGCAAACTAGGTTGGCTGTGGAAATGGAAATATGCAGATGGGAGAAAACGTGGAACTTCTTATGGTAAAGGAGTAATTAAATGACTAGAAGAGAAGAGGAGGAGAAGACAAGAGGAATAAAAGGCATGCTTTGGGGCTGGAAGAAACAAGAAAATGCAGTTTCTCATGACTGTAGTTATTAGTGGCAAGAAAGGGTAAAAGGAGAAAACAAAGAAAGAGGAAAACAGATACCAGAAAGGAGATTGGCAAAGCACTGGACGTACCAGGGACACCAGAGATATTCCAGAGCTCCGGAGGTTAAATTGATTTCCTGCAATGGCAAGGGCCACATTTTGATTGATTGCACCTGCAGACTCTTGTTCTTCTTCTGGGTTTCCTGTGCGTCCCTTTCCACTGCGGGCATCTGAAACTAGATTTGAAATATCCCATTGGAAATTTAGGAGCAATCCAGTTGTTGTTGCTCACATGTCACAGTCTTCCATTGAGCTGTAACCTAACAAAACAATCAGCACCTCCATCCCTAAGACTATTGGTCTTGTTGACGTACCAAGCAATGACAGAGGTGCAGCATCAGCAAGACAGATTGCAGCCATCTGCAAAGGCTGCAAAATTGTTCAAATAAACACAAGGAAATGAGATGTGTCCAATAAACAGCAGGTATTCAGAGAAGCTAAATTAAAAGCAAAGGCAGTAGTGAACATGAGGTTGTCTCTGAAATTCAAAGCTAATCCAGCACTTCATAAGACTTGGAACCATCCAGTTCCAGTCCATTTCAGGCAAGAAGATCAATGCAAAAGCCATATGTGTGTTTGGTGATACTCAACAAAATGTGTAAGTCTGCTAACAGCTGACAGAGCCAGTATTGCCTTCTGGCTAAAGAACAAGTTTAATTTTAGGTATCTAGCTGCTTTCATTCCCTGCTAGTTCTTGACATCACTTGCAGCAAATAAAGTTACCTATACCTAAGTTTTGTAAAATCTCCTCTGATTCTGAGCATCCTTTAAGTGTTTTGCAAGTCCTGTTTTTCAGAGAAGCTGAGTGACCAGCCAGTCCCAGTGTGTTCAGATCAAGATCAACAGCCTATTGTGACACATACTCAAAAAGAAAAAAACTCTAAAATCTAGCCATACCAGTACACCTGGGCTTCCTTATAATGTCTATTTTTCATTTGTGAAAGTGCTAAATAATACTTTCATAGTATAAAGATTTTTGTCCAGACATCTAAATGAAAAATATTTTCAGAACCAGTGACAAAAGTATATTCTTCAAATATTATATCTTTTTTTCTTTATAGCCTTTATTTTATTTGTGGAAGTGAAATGTAGTTTTCCAAGTAGCAGAGTTCTACTATCTTACAAAAAACATGAAATAGCTACTTTCAGCAGTATCATATGAACACACATGTAGCAAAATGCAAGGGAACAGCTTAGATAATGCTATTTTAAAAGGGTTGATAATGTAGAGCAAAGTTTATAGTTATGATGCTACAAATATATTTCCTGTGTGATGATTACATTTGCCCAAGATTAATTTTGGTATCATGTTAATAGCACTAAAGAGCAATAGAAAAAGATAAAAAGAATACAATCAAATTTCTTTAATTGTGATGTAACACAATGTCAGTATCAATCTTGTTTTCTTCCCTACTGTCTGTTAAACACATCTATATCTCAATATTTCTTACAGATCTTGCAGGCTTTATTTGCAGGATCATAATATGTACACAGAGAGATTGGCAGGAGTACTTATAGACACATCTCTATTCTATCATTTGCTCATGAAGTGAGGACAGTGAAGTTTTTCCTGTCTTTAAAAATCCAGTTTACTTGTAAGTAAAGAAATATTCAACCTTACTAGACTGTGGGGAATTTCTGCACTTAGCACGATCTCTTATGTTTGATAGACTGTTTAGACAAGTCACTCTAAGAAGCTGAAAAATATAAAGGGAAAAAGGTCTTACTTGTAAAATCATGGAGTTGTGGCAGTGAATCCAAAATTATGCCAACCAAAGGGAGGTAGAGAGCTGCAATTTTAATCTTCACCTCTTTTTTTGAGCAACGTGGGTCTAGGTCATGGGAACTCAGCAGGCTAAGGATAGCACTGACAGCTTTTCTTTGCACCTTGCTAATCCTGTTAACACAAAAAACATCCATGAGCTCCATTAACAGGTCATGCACAAATTATTTATAAAGCAAAGATTTAAGAAACAGAGTGGAGGTGAAAGAAACAAGTTAATATGCCAATATTTGCTTGATAATCTCTTCCATTCTGAGCAGAGACTCATGTTCTTTGCAAAAGATAGCTATCTTACATCTCCAAGCCACTTCACCACAATCAAAGAGTACCCAAGTATTTCAAACTTCCCATAAAAATTCAATATGGTGAAGAGAGGTTCTTAAAGAAATGCTTCAGACTCTGGCCAAAGTTTAGCTAAACTCTTAAGCTCAGACAAAGGCAGAGGTGTTTTAGAGAGAAAAGCAACTGAAATTTTGTGTTCTCAATTTGTGTATTTAGCCAGCATTACTGCAACAAATAGTATACTTTTATTCACTGGAACCAACATACTGCAGATGAAGCAATGACTGAGTTACTGCTATGTTACAGAGTGACTCACTGAAAAGAGTGGGGGAAATAGGACTGCCCTGGAATCAAACTATGACCTTGTCAAGAGTAACAGTGTGACTCAATCCCACTCTAAAATCTGCAAACTGGGATACCCACCCCTCGCTGTCTGCGTCCAGCGCTGCTGCCAATTCAGTGAAAAGTAAGCCGGTCAGAAAGTGCTGCTGACGGTATTCGGCTGAGAGGTCAAACATACCAGCGATTTTCTGGTCCTGGAAACTAGAGCAGGAGCTAGAGTTCTGCAGAAGTATATTAGAAGTGTTACAGGATGGTCATGGAAATCAAAGCTTCTTAAAGAGGTTGTAGTCACAGTCCATGTAGCTAATGGAAAATCTCTACCAGAGGAAAAGTACAGACTTTGAAAGAAAGTTGGACATTTTGGAGGAAAACATCTGAGTGTGAAATAAATAAGCTTGCTAGGATGAAATCTCATCCTTTTCATTCTGTCTAAGCAACTTATTTGACATTTTTTGAGATGTAAAATTCCTACACTGTATTAATTATTATGGACATGACACAAAGTCAGAATTTTCTCCATGTTTGCAACTCTTTAAATTGCTCCTACTGTTGCAGAGCAGCCATCAGGCATCATACATCAAGAAGCTACCCCTACATTAAGAAGGACCTTGATGTAAGAAGTTCTGCACTGTGCCTTCTTCAGCTTCCATGATGTCTCGCATGGAAGTAAGGTCAGGAAAGACATGCGAACAGTGTTTCCTTTCACCCTGGAAATCCTTGGCTGAGCTTACTGGCAGCTAGCATAATTTAAAGCAGCCTTCAAACTGCTGTAACTTATGGCTATGACTGATATACAGCCAGCCCAGGAAGGGAAAGTTGCTGCTATATATGTATTGTGAACTTCTTAGCTTCTCCAATCATAGGTCTGTGCCACAGGTCACCTGGAATGTTTTTGTCCCCTGATCAGGTGAGCATAAGTCTTAGACTCTACTCCCCAGTGCAGCTACTGGGGTTTATGAGTCCAAATTTTGCTTTTAATTTATATTCTTCAATATTCTCTCCCAATATTTCTGTCAGTCATCTGGGAATAGTCCCAGAAAACAAACACATGAAGTAGCAGTATACCACACTGTGGCAGCTGTCTTCCAGCATATTGGGTCAAATGAAACTAACGTCTTTGAGCAGCCCCATATTTCGGGTTCATATACTTAAGCCCACTCCCATTTCAACCTCAAGCAGTCAGGCATTGGCTGTACTATGTTTGTGTGGAATAATGTTTAAAATGTAGAGCACCCAGTAAAGTGAATTTGGCTTCTCTCCAGGAATTCCAAAAGATTTATTCACAAGGCCACATTTCTTACTGAAAATCTAACTCTAGCTGGGCAGTACTCCTGCAGACCGATCAAAATCACTGCAAGGATGGTCAGCTAACGTATTAAATCATCCCAGGTCCACAAAAGCCTTATTGATTTGCACAGGTTGCACTTCATAGGTTACTCCTAAAGGAGAAAAAGAGTTGATGAAGTTGCTTGAAGGAAAGAATGATTAAACTGGTGTCTGCCCAGCTCTGACTTGCTAGAACTAGTTGCAAGAGCTATGCTGAATTCTTTTTTCCCCATGAGCAGAAGAGTCCTGTTTCTAATTCTTTGGCATCTAGGATTAGCATTAAGCGAAACTGTTGAGAAATCCTGACTCTAAAAGACCTTCATGCTTTGCTTTTAAGACCAGGATAAACTTCAATAAAATATTATTTACTATTATTGACCTGTCAGAACCCTTAAGGTATGAGAAGTAGCCCATCTTAGCATCCAACCAATTCTTTGGCAATGACACTTGAAAACGAAGCTGTGAATTTGAACTACTCTGTTACTCAGAGTGTTTTTGTACACACAACCATACTTAGTCTCAGTTCCATTCCCCTGCATCCAAGGACTATGGCAATTACAGGGCATTGCACTGAAATGCTTCATCCCAGTCCTAACCTCTGCAAGACCACTGAGGTGGAAAAGAGGCAGGCTAGCACCCTTTGTGAGGAGGTCTGCCCCATGGTAAAACCAAGATACCATCTAAGTAGAACACAGAGGAGAAGAGTACAAGATTGTAAAAAAATAGCATGTGGCACACCAGACAACAATTTCTTTATTGAATGTGTTTGTGAACTGGAAAGTCTGGAAAAATGTGCATGTATTGGGAATGACATCCTGGGAGAAATGAGAAGTGATGAGGAGGAGCATTCACAAAAATTGTGTGGAGATTCTACTTAGGATACCTGAGTGTTTCCACATAGAAAAATCATAAAGTTCAAATAAAAGGGAAAACATGGTCCAGAAAACACAGAGAAATCATTGGCAAAGTCATAGCATCATCTGTACCATTGGGGTGGGGAGGAACCCAGAACAAAGAATGCTACTGTTTAAAAGGAAAGCATGATCCTGCTCTGAGCAATACTAAAGCTCAACAGGATATTGATTCCATGACTCCATGATTCCAGGATATTGAAAATGGTAGTGGTTTAGTCACTAACTTATGCAGTGGTAGCATCTACATCCACTTGGAGAACAAGAAGTTCAGCTAGAAGGCAAACGCACAGAAAGTTTGCTGTGCACTGCAGCATGCCATAATTGTCCAAAACAGATATTGAAATATGTATTTGTGGTTGAGTATGGATGGGATAAAGGTGTGCCTGTAAATTAGCCTTCAGAGCCATGTTCCTTTTAGATCTTGCATGTCTACTTTAACAGTCACTTTCTGTTTGCCTGTTTCTAGAGGTGCACATATCTGTGACATGTTATGTTTTAACTTGAGTAGACGCAGTTTTGCAGTAGTACTCCCTTAGCCTTTATTCTTCTGCCCTTTTCTTTCCAGGGGGAAGTTGTTCTCCCTGATCCAACAATGGCTAATTCTAACCTACGTATCTGGATACAGAGCAACATAAGTCTTTCTCTACATGCATGCTTCATGTGATGTTCATGCAATATCGTTTAATGGATGCCTACCTGGGAGGATAAGGAGGGAGAGGGGGATACTGGAGCAGACGCAGAGGTCATGAAGAAGAGGTTCAGATTGAGGTAGTGCTCGTGGCTGCAGAGAATTCTCAGGAACTCCAGTCTCATGGAAATCAGGGTGGAGAGTGAATTCAGCTTGTTTGAGAGCTAGAAAAGCAAATTTAAAAAAGTGTCATGTGATGGGCGTGCACTATTTAAATTACCATGCAGTGAAATACCCTGCTTCCTGAAACAGAAATAGACAAATAGCTGAGCATGCATAAAAATGCTCACTGGTTCCCTGTACCTAACTAGTTTCCATCCCTTAGCTGCTCTTTGGCAGTGGTGGTGTCTCTCTCCCACTACCCCGGCTGAATTACGAACTTCACAAGAGATAATCAGTTGTTGGGGTTTTTTCCTCTCAAAAGAAAAACATACTTTTTTTTTTTTTTTCCTTTTGCATAATGCAAAGGTTAAAACCAAAGAAAACTCTGCTGAGTCTGGGGTAAATGCATAAAATGTCCTGCTAGGCAAGGCAGAGTATCAGTGGTCTTGTCATTTCCCTTCACGTCAACAATTACATCAGTGGAGTATTGCACATACTGCAGGAAACCAGGATGGTGGCAGCCTTGCATTCTCCTACCTACCATCACCTGACAGAGGGCCTTCCTTTGCAGAAAACCTACAGCAGACATATCAGGTCATAAACCAGAAGGAACAATTTCCCCTTCAAATACAACAAATAATTTCATAGCAACATCCTGCATCATCATTTATTTTTAATTTTGGGAGGCTTTATTTTTGGGAGCAAGAAAACAGAGATGGATCATTTTGATTGAATCCCCAAATCTAAATACTGTCCTCATAGCAATGCATTGGAAGAGTGAGAGACCAAAAGCTGCTCTGTATGGTCTGCAGACCCTGCTGCTAGGGGATGTAAAAAAGTAAGGGAAGAAAAGTGGCTCCATGGATGCTCTGCAGCAGTGCAAGGTATGACATTTCTAAAAGAGTCTTAACCTCCACTCAATTTTTTTCTGCAGACCACAAATCAAAAGAGGTTTAAAGTCTCTGCATATGCAATAGGAAATAGGAAATTTACCTGGGCCTTTAATACAGCTCAAAGGATCTTGATGGATAAATGAATCAAACAGAACACAACACCGGACTGGCTATAAGCCAAATGCAATCCCGATCATGCATGGTGCCTACCTGATTACAGTAATGTTTGATGAGATTAAACACAAATCCTCGGTCCATTAAAGAAAGAAGATCATACAAGAAAAACGCCAGGCTGATATTAATTTTTTCTGCTTGCTCACTTTCCTTTAAAAATAAAAAAAATAAAAAAAATAAAAAAAAAAATAAAAAAAATAAAAAAGGAATTGCAGTTATGATGTATAAAACTTATATAAAGGTGGAAGACTTTTTAGAATCATTAAGAAATAGTGTAGGGGACAGGTCCCAGAACCATCTCATGGAACATATTGGAGAAGATTTTTTCAGTTCTCCATTTTAAATGGTCTTGTTAAAAATATACAGAATCACTCCTCTAAATTATTTCAACTGTTGTAGATTTCACAGGGGAATATCACAGGATGAATGAATAAATTTATCTACGCAAACCTCTGGGCTGACCACAATGAAACAGAATTTGACACCTGTTATGAATTCCCTATGGGCTGCAATCCCGCATATGCCTTTTTTTTTTTTTTTTCCCCTTTTCTTTTAATGGCAGCTTTAACATTAGAGAATGCTGGTTTAGGTACTTAAAACAGGAAATATTGTTTTCAAATATTAATAAAAATTTGCACTGGATCTGCTGATGGAATGCCAAGTATTTTGTTTAGAATTATTAAATGTAAAACTGATAGTAAAAAAATACTGGTAAGATAAATCTGTGGGTTTTACCATTCAGTAGCTAAGCTCTTGCATGCTTAGAATTGGACTGATTATCAGAGATATGCAGCCCCCAGGTAAAAATCACAAAGCACTTCTCGTGCCCTCTAAAATGAGGCTATAGTTACTTCACTCTCACCAATTTAAATAATAAAATCTCAGTAGCATATGTAGCTCACCAAGAGCAATTTGTGGAGGTGCCTGAGGGATCTGCACATATTTAATGCTCAGAGCCCTCAGGTGGGTTCACTCAAGACTGACAGAGGAGATGACTGAGAAAAATGTTGTCCCTACCTGTGTCTCTGACTAGTGAGAAAAGTGTGCAGCACCTCAGGGTAGTTATGATTTAATTTTTCATTTTTCAACCTTTATGTTGCTGTTCAGGAATATATATATGTATGTGCTACGATCTGGAATTTACACAGTAAAACATTTTTCTACTGTGAAGAAAAATTTAGTTTTCCACTACCTTATTGGGTAGGCTAAAATATGCCAGACATATCACTGTAGAATCCCAGGGCAATCTAACATGCTCAACCATGTATTGAAACATAGTTTATTATTGCTTGCATTTAAAAATCAGACACACATTACCTACTGCTGCTCTGTAACACTAACCAATGGCCCTAATTCTGCAAACACTGCAGGGGGATTTTCGTACATAATCAGGTTCTATATATTCACTCCATCAAAATCTGATTGAATTAACAGCCTATAAAACTGTGTATTTCTCATGAGGAAGCCATAAATACTAACCTCTTGGCAAAATGTACAGTTTCATTAAAACATTTTTAAAGTAACAAATTTTTATTATACAATGTATTTAAAAAAAAAGTCACTGTTGCCTTAAATAAACACTTCTGTGGAAACAATTCCCCTGCATGTGGCTATCACAGAAGCACGCCAAAGGATCCAGCAAAGGGTAAAGGAACAACCTTTTGGTGGACAGTGACAATCCCTTCTGCCATTCTCTGCCTTCAGTCCTCTGGTCTTGGCCGTTTCGCAGTTTCTGCTCCTCAACAGCACAGTGGGGCACACATGCAGAAGTGGATCAGGAAACTAAGCAGGCTGAAAAGTGACACAGCAGGCCTGCTCTCCAGCCTGGTCTGCCCTGTGGCAGAGCACACTGCTGGGCTAACACACTGCATTTGGCAGCTCTCAGGTGTGAGAACAAGTTGGTTGCAACAACTGAATGAACAGTCACCCAGTGCCTAGATGTGGCCTTAATTTTATTTATTGGCCAGTGTGGAGTGAAATCAGTGATGTAAGCTGACAGTATTAATGTTAAAATAGAAATCACATTTTGTGATCCTTTCAACTTTATAATCTGCTATACCAGTGCAACTTGTTAAAATATATCAGGAGAAAGAATTTCATGGGATTTCGGGCTCAGTTCTTGTCTTTAATTTTCATATGGCCAGTGCCTCTTTAAAGAGATCTGGGGTTAGATCACTCATGACTGGAGTTTGCAACCCTCAGGAGGAATACTGCCTTCATATTGCATAGCCCACTGTTGTCAGAGAAGTTGAATGTGAAATAAAACATCATGCAGTAGAAATGAGGTTAACAGGAAAGGGGGATAAAAGAAATAAGCCCTGCTTGGGCTGCAGTTTGATACCCTGGCTAGTCTAGTATAAAGCATCACTGCCACTGAAAATAGGTGTCCAGCCTTTCCTGTTGATGGGAAAGGGGATGCTCTCCCTGCACCGTGCAGCCACACTAAAAAGCAGGCTGGGGCGCTGAGCTGAATAAAACCAGTCCGCCAGCGGAGCATAAGGCTGGCTGCCCCTTGCACAGATGGAACTCTTGCATTAGGTCCGTGTGAGAATACCACCTCTGTTTTGGCCTAATTCTAATGACACTGCTAAAGGTGAAATGGGATTAAATACAGCTCAGTACAGCAGAGTGCTTACGTCATGCGTTTACCTTCTGTGGTTTGACTAAAAGGGCAGCAATCTCTGAAGTAACCACATTAACTATTGTGGTGATATCATCTTTGAAGCGATCAGAGAACCGGCTTCTTCGTGGGTTGTCTTGCTTCTCTATGCTGTGAACATACTGAGCCATACTCTTGATCTGCAAAGCAGAAAAAAAAAACATTAAAAAAACGCCCAAACTGAAGGTAAAATTACTGCTTTAAATTAGTCCATGGGAGTAAGATTCCTTACTTGTTTTTCCTTGAATGTAATTACTCTTATCTTCTCAGAGCTGCTCTGATAAATCCTACGTGTACTGGCAATGACAACAGAGAGCCTAAGACTCAAACACAGACTCTGACTCCTATTAATGTTCACACAATTGGCTACTCTCAGCAACCGAAATCAGAATCATCCTCCCCTGTCCTTTGCATCTGCAGCTCTCAGATGCTGCTGTTTGCAACTTTTGTCCTTCATGATGACAGAGTGACACTTCTGGAATTAATTCTAATTTCTTGCCCTGCTATTGGGTTGTTTATATGCTGCCACTGACATCCATCCGTCACCTCAGGGGTCTGTGAAACTGTGAGTTTGGGGAGCCTTGTCACTACTCCCATGTTGTTAACAAGGTGGAAAAGACAAGATTGGGTATTCACAGAAAAGGAAGGGCTCAGTTTGATGTCTGTCTTTCAGTCTTTTGCAAGATGTGGACCACTGTGCATGCAGGGCTTTGCCAGCACAGGCTGTCAGTGGGGAATGGGGGTGAATATGGAGAATTCTGTAGTTGTACTTCCATTATTTGGGACCTCTCCTTTTCACACTGGGAGTGAATAGCTGAAGAGATCACCACCCAGCTAAATCTGTGCCTGGAGTAACTGCTACATTTCACCATTAACTTACTATGAAATACCACTGTCAAATCTTACCAGGAGCTCAAAGAAGAACCAGGCATACTTGAAGACAGCTTCTCTCACCATACCCGTGCTGACCACCATCTGCAGTGCCAGCTCCTCATGGAAATGCTAGATAATAAACACAGAGTGTTGAGAAATGGCTTTTCTGTCAACTCATCTTCCAGTTTAAGCATCCCCCCTCTTCCCTGTGAGAAATTGCACTATACTGAAGAGTCAGCAGCTAGATGGGAATGTGTGGACATCCCTGTGGGATCAGAAGGAAGATTTAACCAAAATGACATATAAGGAATGTTGGTGGCAAACAGATTTTGAAACCTATTCTTCTGTGGATCCAGAATCCCAGATAATTAAACTGGGAAATACCTTTGGTCTACCCTCAGGCCATTGGTTGTGTGCATGACAGGGAGCAGTCACATTTCCCACTCCCCACTTAGTGTTTCCAATTTACACATCCACGTTTTTTGAGAGAAGGTAGAAGTAAGGTTGTCTCTATGGTGGGAGAGGACACAGCAATAACTACAGCAGAGCTTGTACAGAGGTTTGTAGTTGGAGACAATACTCTTTGCTGTGAGATCTGGCCATAAGACACCCAATCCCAATTATGTAAACTTTTAGGAAACTCAAATCTGGATTAAAAATTCATTGCAATGTCTATTTTCTATTCTTGACACAAACAACAAAGCTAATGAGAATCTTAAGCATATTTACATTGAATAGGACATATAAATCCATCCAATATTCAGCGGGTTATAAACCTGTATGCTTTTTGGCAGAAATCAAATCAATAAACAGGAGTAAAAAAGGAGAGTTTCTTAACTGTAACTCAGATTCTTAACTGCTCGTAGCAGGGTTTTCCTCTGCTTCTTCATCCAAAGCCACTGCTGCTGATCAATACTGAATACAAGATACAGCTCTGGAAAAATGATCTATAGTATCATCTATGTTGTTAAAAAATATTTGGGAACACATAATCAAGATAGGAAGGAATTTCTTGGTTCTAACAGCTACAAAAAAGGGAAAATAAAAACATTCTTTACAGAAGAAGAAGATGGCAAACAGTTCTGAATGCAGTTTACTGTAACATGTAAAGACAAGTATCCAAGGGTAAACAGCAGTGGAAAAAGACAGAGGCCCTAACACCTTGAGAAAGGGAGCAAAGGGAGGACCCAGGCAGGCTGCTACTTGTCTAAATCTGTCCTAGAAAAAGTATCTAAAGACTCTGGAGCAGAGGCAGAAAACTTTGTGTAATATTTACCCACTGATTCAATATTCCATCACAAACTTCTTGTTTGATAAAACTAGTTGTTATTTTGTTCTCTCTCCCTGCTCACCTCATTTAGAAACACCAATTACCATAAGTGCCTCAGGAGGCTGCAAGCTCTGTTAATGTGCTCCCTTACACTCAGTGGTAGGCTACCTTTTTATTGGACGGTCGTGGGCTTGCACAAACGCTTGGCACATCATTTGTTCCTTCAACACAGAAAGACATCCGACTGGAGCTGTAATCCATACGACTGGAGCTGTGATCCATAGGCTGGAGGCCATAGCCAGAAGAAATATGTAACAGTAAGTTAATACATAAGCTAATTAACAGAGAAGAAATCAGCAGCGGTGGGATTTGTTTGGAAGGTCTGCACAAATGTTCACCTAAATAGCTCTTCTCTTGCCTTCTGCCCATCCCCCTTCCCAGTGGAGGCCAAAGACCACGTGAATGCAGCAGCTATAAGAACATACAAATGCTAACCCTGCCATCACGTGTTCAATTTCAGCACTGCAGCTGTATTTTGGAAGCACTACTTATCCGGTGGCTCTACATTTGAAATTAACCAGCGTCTGGGAGTCTTCCTTCCATTAAAAGTAATGCCATTTTAAAAGGCAGTGAAATGGCAGCAGCCAATTGTAAATTGCTGCATTGATCAATGTGATGGAGCTGTAATATCAAACATTTTAATTTTGTATTAATTTGGAAAAAAAAATGCCTGAAGCTCTGTTTTTTTAATGACATAATACATTGCAGTAAAATTCATAAAGCTATTAAGTTCAAATCTACATCATTAAAAATTGCTATGGATGAATACGTATGCCCACATAAACAAATCAAACAGATTGGCAACGCCCGTGCATCTTACTAGTTCTGATTTAACTTGCTGAAGACAAGTACTCATTCACTTTAACTGGAGAGGCATGTGATCATTCAATAGAGAAAAGACCTCAAAATGTTGCTGAAAATAACCTACTTGAGAAGCAGTATTTTACATACATAACACTCAAAGAAAAGGGAGGGAGGATACGGTTCAGAGCTCAGCAGACATGCTGTTGTGGAGCTCTGCCAGGGGTGCAGCTAGGAGCAGGGGAAAAATCCCGCTTTTGTCAGAGCCACAGCTTCACAGCTCCTACTGAATGGAGTACTCTAGATTTTGGATTTCCCGGAGACGAGCTGAGCATAGCCATTCTCATAAAGCTCTGAGATGAGCCTGGGATGCTGTAGACCAGCAAGCACCAGGTGTCAGTCAAAGAAGCAAAATCCTGTTTCTTGGCTGTCGTCATCCTTTCTATCCTGCAAGATGTTGGTGACATATGTAGTTGTGGATGAGAAAGACAGACGAAGTTTGTTTCACTTGGTGGTTGAATTAAGTATTGGGAAAGACCCAGTTACAAAATATGCACATGGCATCTGTACTATAGCCAATTCAAAATCATGGGGCTGCTGTCATACAAATTGCCTTTTTTTAAAAAAAAAAAAAAAACACAAACAGGAAACTATTTAGGACCAAACAGGCTCTGTGATTTAAAAAAAAAAAATAGTTTAAAGGAGCAAAATAAATTATCAGTGCATTTTAGGAAAACTATTTCCTCTTTGAGGACTCTTTTGCCCCTTTCAGAAAGTGAATCTGTTCCCAGCGTAATCATTAGTAGTCTTTTCTCACACTGACTCTGTGCAACCTGGACCAGCCCACATCACCAGACATGAATAGAACCTAAATGTCAGGAAGAACAGGAAAGTGAGGCACGTCAAAAAAGCAAAAGCCTCTATGTAGTGTCTAAGCCTCAAACAAGAGACAGAGTTCTTACCTCTTGCTTTCTCCATTGATAAGAGACATCAGAATTTAGCAATGGGATTTATTGTGCCTATGCCAAATCAGATAAACAGTAAATGCTTCTGGTGATACATACAGTGCATTTACAAGAAGCAAATCCAACTCTCAAAGAACAAATCTATATTGTTAGGTTTTGGCCCATACAATTCTCTAGATATTTGACTTTGTTCTCTCACCTTGGATGACATGATGTTTTTGACCTCCTCATCAGCAGCAGTTTGTGTAACAGTGATGTCAGGATTGCTGCAGCTTATCACGCGGCTCTGCAGGAGTTTACTCCCAACAGACACTGCAGAAGTGCGTCCAAATGTGTAATAACGAGACTCTGTCAACATGGCACTGCTGCCTGCACCTGCCAACAGAGAGGTGCTTGAATTAAGACTAAAAGAAATCTATGTGAGACAAACATGACATCCAAGCCAGCTTTGGGCAGTGCTGTTACAGCATCAGCATTCTGAATAGCATAAAGCTCTGGAAAATCTCACCACCAACTGCTTCATTAACAAATTACACAGGCATTGAATGACAAGGTGCAGATGTTTTCCCAATCAACAACTCACAGAGTGATTGCACAAGCAGTAGCAAAAGATTAACCAGGTTACCTGAGCAACAGCACTATTACAATAACTCTTTCTTCTTCCCATTAGCTCTTTTTAATTTGCTGTAGATTAAGACAAGATTCACAGGCCTAAACACAAAATACCACCTTCAGCACATAACATTTAACACCACGTTCAAAGTATCCAGGGAAGCAGGGAGCGCTGCCAGCAGAAATTTCACTAAATGATTACCTAGTTTTCAGCTTTCCCATGGACCTTAGTTTTCCAGGATAAAGAATTTCCAAGTGTAGGCAAGATCAGAGATTTTAGCATATGCTAACATAAGTCTAATGTCCCTCCAGGGGGATATAAATGAATGTTTGAAAGAGAAAAGGGCTTACCTTTTCTCCCACAGCACAGCTGCGTGATGGTAAGTCAGTTAATAGGTAGTAATTTATCAAATGAATCCTATAGGCTTTAGGACAATGGGCTGCAGCAGAATAACAAATGGTTGAGGTTGGAAGGAACCTCTGGATGTCATCTGGTCCAACTCCTCTGCTCAAGTAGGGCCACCTAGAGCTGGTTGCCCACGACCACATCCAGACAGCTTTCTAATACCTCTAAGGATGGAGACTCTACCACCTCTCTGGGCAACCTGTACCAGAGCTCAGTCACCCTCACAGGAAAAAAGTGTTTCCTGATGTTCAGGGGGAACCTGCTGTGTTTCTGTTTGTGCCTGTTGCCTGGACCACTGGAAACTGCCTGGCTCTGTCTTCTTTGCACCCTCCCTTCAGCTCTTTCTATATATTGAAGATCTTTCCTGAGCCTTCCTTTCTCCAGGCTGAACAGGCCTAGCTCTTTCAGCCTTTCCTCATCGGAGAGATGTTCCAGTCACTTCATCACCTTTGTCACCTGTGGCTGGTCTCTCTCCAGTAGGTCCATGTCTCTCTTGTAGTGAGGAGCCCAAAAGTGGACACAGCACTCCAGGTGTGGCCTCACCAGTGCTGAGTAGAGGAGAAGGATCACGTCCTTCAACCTGCCGGCCAGCACACAGAATTTTATCTTCTGATGACATCCCTAACGTGATGGAGAAATTGGCAGAGCTTGACACTATGCCACTTGGCAGTAAGTTAGTTATTTTACTGATGCTAATTCCTCTAAAGAAAGCCTCAGTTTAGGAGATGTCTCTTTCATCTTCATGAAGTTACAGTGTTGCATACAGCTGTGGAGTCCTCTCACCTCAATCCTGCATCTGAAATGAATGACTGAGAGATAGAGACTGTGGAGGGCAAGTCCATGTTGCTCTCTGCAGCACTGATATCCCTGACCTTCCTCTGAGCAAAATGATACATTGGATCAGTGTTGTGCTGAAATGGTATGTAGTCTGAGTCTGAGAAGTTGTGTTTGTTACAGGCCAGTTCCCTAAGTCTTCCTCTCAGAAGCGCCATGCACCAAGAAAAAAAGAATACTTTTGCAACCCTTGCACCAATATTACCTGGTTTGACTACTTCTCTTTGAGGATCTGGCAGTCGAAATACATAGTAGACGTAAGACGCCAGGAGGCAGTTTCTCCCATGCTGATCTTTGCTCAGGTCTTTGCTGTTGTGGAGACTGTTGACTATTGCAACCACAGATTCAAAGGCAAACTGTGAGAAGTTGGCTGTGAAACAAAGGCAGGAATTAGTCTCAGCACTGAAGGGTATAATATAATAAGGTAAAGGGCATTCTCTGTAGCAATAACAACTAATCCTGCGTGTTTTAATTCAGTTCTTAACAAATTCAGAGCTGTAGACAGAAATTGCTATATCTGACCAGACCCAAGATCTACACAGGCCAATAACCACTCTTCAGTAGACCCTCTGACTTTCAACCTCATCACTGCTACTCCATCACTTCATGTTCCATAGAAGCAGACCATATCTGTTAATTACCATTTCTAGCGCCTTCACACATTTCCTATAAAATACTTACTTGAAGAACACTTAGACTCATTATTCTCCACTTGGCAGGCAAATACAAGCTAGCAATTATTATAGTGGATGACGAGTATCAATTACCAAAATGAGATAAGAAATAAGCTACACCACTGTCTCTAATTATGCCTTCCCTCCAGAGTTAATATAAGTGATGGGCAACTGGCAGGCTCAGTAACAGAAAAATCTGTGTGCCTTACTATACCCTCTCTGGTTTTGTGCTCACTCAATTCTGTCTAAAGATATCTGGGCAAAGGATATGGTGGAGTCAGCAATGTCAGCTGTAGGATAAGTGATTTTGCTTTTTAAACTACAACTCACTTTCTGACCTATATCTCTTTCTGAAGTAGACTACCCCAAATACTAAATCTAAGCCTGGATATTTAGGAATAATTTCCCCCCCCATTTCTAGGTTGCTTGCACTACCACTCTAAGGACATGCACCAGTAAGTACCTGTCTGGCCAGCTATGACCATGGGCTGTACAGCCAGCTGGAAAAGTTTATCTAGTACCAAATGTAAAAACAAGACAAGAGGTTCAAGGCGTGAAGAATTCAAACAGATAATGCTGAGTTTCAATTCATGTTCCAGTGCAGCCTCTGTAATCTTCTGGTCCATCAGTCGAATGGGGAATGTCACTTGACTTTCCAGAGAATGGCACAGAGTGAAGAACTTCTCCAGGTGATTGTCCTGCAAATACAGTGCACTCACAGTTAACAAAGCTGATACACCTGAGGGGATGAGAGAAATTATTTTCACCTTTCTAGCCTGCAGTGGTGGCTAACCCTAGAGACCAATTTGTAACGCAGCTGTCATAGCCTTTTGTTTGTTCCTTTTCATCTGGCTCAAATTCACAGTCTGGTTAGATCACATTAAAAGCAGAAAAATTAAAGGCCTCACTAAAGCAATTGCTTCATTTCATGAAAATACTGTTCCCTCTCTCTGATAAAACTCTGTCATGTCATAGGTCTGTAGGCCCTTTGCCACCCGACCTAAGTTCCACTACATACAAGTTACGTGCCTCATGAGTGTGCCCTACTTGTATCTAAAAAGAATGCTGCAAAGGGGTGATGGACCTGCTTCAGACACAGGGCCTCCAGTTGTTAGGACATAGCTACCAGTGTTAACTAGAAAGGATGCTGGGTAGGAAGCACTGTAAAGCAGCAGAAACAAAATAAAACTGCTCTGCCTCTAACCAGTGCCCCAGTGAGATGGGTGAAGCTCCAGTTTCCTATCACATTTAAATCACCAGAATCAGAGAGTCCTCATTCAGCACTAAGTTTGTGTCTGCATACCACACGGTATTGATGGCTGAGCTGCCTAAAGCATTCTGGCAGTATAACCTGTGCCTGGAGGTGGAGAGGTGCTATGTCTGCACATGTGGACACACTGCCTGAACTAACCTTGCAGAATAGAAGATGCAGACTGCAGAAACTAGTGCTGTGCCCTGCCAGTGTCTTTCAAACACAGACTAAGCAGATCCTTACTGAGCTGAGAGGACACTAGGCTCCCTATTGCTTGATGTGACTCACTGCTGAGAGTCTTCATTTGTTCACTTGTACCAATAGATTTAATTTCACCAAAGAATATCATTCACTGAGGATCTCAGGTTATTTCCATAGCTGTTAGTTGTTTTTAAACCTGTGTGGGCTCAAACATCTCCATTTCATAAACCTCCTAAGTTGGCCTGGACATCAGAATTCTCTTTGAAATGAAACTATGGCTATGTGTTGCTTCTGATGCATTACCTGAGTGTGAACAGATGAAACAGCTTGCACTTCAACACTGAAAACACCCTTGTGTCCTTCAACCCACTTAATAGGTGGTGTCTGAGATGGAACTTTCTGTGATGGAAAAGAAATATAGGAACCGTTATCTTCCTTTTAATGATAAAACAGAAAGTCTGTTTACATAGGCTTCTACAGGCATTTGCACTATTCACTTCATTTTAGATATCCAAATTCGGTGCCATACAGAGGACCACAGCTAGGCATCTTCTTGTTCTCACAGACTAGATGGAGAGAAGTTGATGCATTGAACTGGGAAATTTGCAGCACTTCAGCTGGAGATCTAGCACAGACAGCGCAAACACACATCTTCTGATGGGATATTTTTAAGGTTAGAAGTTCCCAGTTAAAGCACTGCCAAAGGCATTCCAGAGTGATGTGGTGCAGTTTTAACCCTCTGAACAGTTTCCGACTTGCCATATTTATTCAGAGGGTACAGTTTTCTGCTCAGTATTAGCACCTGATTCCATTTCTCCTCCCTCTCCCACATAGCTGCAAAAAATTCCACAAATCATCCTATAGAAGGAAGCAAATTATTGACTCGACGCCCTCTACAATTGTACAAATGTATCTCTGATCAGACAATTTACAAGGATTTGCTTGGATAACTAACTTTAACAAACACAATATAACAATATAAAATAATAATAAAAATAACACCAGTGACAATAATAACAACAACATTTTTCTCCAGAGCTTTCCCCTTTTAAAGTGCAAACCCGAGTCATTGTCTACAAGCAGTCAGCAACATTAGTTTGTAAAACACTTATGCTGTTCTTCTACATTAGGAAAATATTATCTTTTCATAATTTTCTTCATTACCTCAGGAGAGTGAATTGAATAGTGGAAAGGCAGCTTATCCAATGCAACAGGAAGACAATAATGTCCAGTTTGAAGACGATCATTTAATAGAATTGGCAGCCACTGAAACAAATGAAGAGAAAACACAGCAATATTCATGACTATATATGACTAGGGCTATTTATCTGATTTGTTATGTACAGTCAACAAAACAACAAATGAGATATTGACCCAACCTTCTCTGCTCTAACCCATTCAACAGTAATTTCCTTGCATTTTAAATTCACTGATAGCTACTGTAGAAAAATGTACAAGACAGCTTCACAAACCATCCCTTTTGAAGAAAACAAACACAGAGCTTTTCATGTGTGACATGCATTTTTCTAATAAATCTTACCAGAAGGATTTAGTAGAGCCCATGTTTTATTTTAAAAAAGCACGTATCTTGAATACACTGATCCTTGGCTTTGAAGCAAATCAACAGAGTTAAAGTTTTGCTAAGGATAAATTGAACATCTTGGTCATTGTGACCATGAGGGTTAAGGCCAGAATGACTCATCATAGCTCTGTATTGATATTTGGAGACACTTAATTTTCTCCTATTCAAGTCTGAAAGAGGCTGTGCATCTGAGTATCACAGGGCAGAAACATTTTGTATTTAGGTGAACAGAAGCTTGAAAATTAAGTCCTCACCTATGTGAAGTCTTGCTCCTGAACTACAAACTAATTTACTTCTTACCAATCCTGTTGACATTGGTCAGACTATATCTGTCCATAAAAGAAAGCCCATTTGAAGGGATTTTCAGTACAGGGATCAAAACCAAATACAAACATCATAGCAAGAACACATGGAAATCATGTGTCTGTCTCCACAGCTCAATTTCTGACCATAGCACTAGGATGTTTTCAAATCTGAAGTATTATCATCATCTATGCTTTCCTCTTATTTTAAAATTTCTCCAGTATAAAAAAATCTATTGATAAAGGAAAAGGTCAAAGAGACTATGCTACAATATGTATTTCTTAAGCTAAAGCAACACAAAGGTAATGAATGCAATAGAATTACATTTTACCTTCTAGATTCTTTCTGGTTTTTAACTTTGACGTGAGTTAGAACATAAACCTAACTGAAAATATTATATTAGTTGTTACCTCATGTATGAGCATATTTGATAACAGTAAATAATTGTAATTGCATATATTTTAGTGTTTTTTTTCAATAAATATAATCTAACAGAATTAGGCGATATGCTATAAAGCATTGCTGTTGCAAATATTTAGGTGCATACTTCAGTTTCGTCAGGTGAATTCATCAACTTCAAAGACACTTAACAATGTAAAATTATAGGACAAGTATGTAACATAGCACAGGTTGCATCTGGTTTCTGTAAATTAACATTAAGAACTTCTACTGGTTTTGATGTATTACCATAACCAGAAAGGGATTATATGACAAAATTCTCGAGAAGCAAAGAGTCTCTTTGCATGGGATGTAGATACACATACATACACTTAAATATGACGTGGAACTTACTGAATACCCAAGGAGGGTTTCTACAGACGCTCCTTGCTTTGGCTGGCAGCTGATATGATAGAATGTGAACAATAGATGGTGTTTCTCTGTGAGTTTTGCAGGCAGCTTAATTTTGACTTCTTCATAAAAGTCAGGGGACCTGTTAAAAAAACAAAAGCCAAGTACACTTCCAATGTAAGTATAAGACTGAGCAGAAGGCAAATTTTCCAGTAGGCTTTTAAATGCTATTGTTATAAAAACTGTATAAATCCTGAAAACAGCCCCAGAGCCGAGTTAAACAAAGTACATATGTATATACAGCTATATTTATGAATCATATACAGCTTTGAAGCAGGAAGACAATAGATGATATCAGGTGGAATGTGTCAGCTTTCACCTCTATTTTTTCAAAAACATTCAGTCTTAATTTTGGGTGCCAGCATATTTATTGTCTAAATTCTAAATCCCAAGTCCACATTCATGAGAATGAGAATGTCACTTCAGCTTTTGCGGATCTGTGAATTCATCAAAGTGAATGCTGTTACAAAGGTGTGCTGCTGCTTCCTGCTCCTGCTCCTTAATCTTCATATTAGGAATATTCTCAACTAACTTCTGAAAAGTTCCAAACAAGAAAAGCAATGGTTGCTTATGCAATGTTCACTTATGCAAATGCATGTAGCAAGCAAATTAAAGATGACAAATATACATAAAATGTAAATGTTTAAAATGGATTAGTACCAGCATTCCTTGATGAACTATGTAGGCTAAGAATTATGTAAAGAGGTTGTGATTAATATTTCTGAAGTCATATAAATAATAACAATACTTACTTATTATGATATGTAATAGCTGTGTACATTTCTTGCACAAATTCTGGACCTGAAGATTTCCCAAAAATAACCTACATTAAGAAGAAAAGAAAGTAACAGCAGTCAGGTCTAAAACATTTAATTGTCATAATCTTGTATAAATTCCAAGACTGTATCTGAAGGCTGAAAATGACTCTTCAATTTTATCTAGCATTTTGACACAAATGTCTTATTACCAAGCATCTTCCCCACACACCAGTCAGGGTAAAAACATCAGGAAAATGGAGCAGAGGCCATTTCCAGAGCCGCTGACTACCTCACGTCACATTCTCCAGTCATGCACTAAAAAGTTAAGAACTGCAGGAATAAAATTATGGTGAGCCTCTTAAACATTATCACATTGCCTTTAACTAAGTTCTAAAACGTTAAATTAAAATTATGTTTAGAAGTTTGTTTTTCAGCTGTAGCCTGCTCATTTAGGGTGAGATTCATCTCACCTTACCTTAGAGGTCCAAAGTTTCTTTACAATCAATGAAGTGAAATAGGCATTTCTGGTGCTTGATTTGCTTTCCTCATTTCAGACACAGCCTCACAGTAAGGTCCTGGAATCCAGTAATTTTAAAGGGAGCCCTGGGAGATGAGCTTAGACAAGGATATCTGTACAGCACAAATCCATATGTACTGAGATAAAGCTCCTTCACAGTGGAGAGGGATGCCGGATGAACTGTGTCTATCCTAAGCATTTGTTAAAACCTAGACATAATATGGGCAAAGTGAAAGGAAACCAACAATGCAGTATTGTGTAAAAGATGGTGTTACATTCACATGGCACAGCTCCAGCTCTGGAAGAAACATGGCTTGGGAAAACACTGTGTTGATGCTGTGATTTCAATTCCAGAGCTCACGTGGAGGAAGGCGGCGAAGTACGCACTGTGCAGTGTCAGCATGCTAATAAAGGCTGGTCAGGTGTCAGTCCTTGCTCCAACATATTGTTCCTCAACAATATATGCGCCAACATACTATTCCTCCAAGTAATATTTCCACTCACTTTTTCCCCCTCTAACACATAAAATCACAAGGGATTTTATCCCAGTGTCATTCTCAAACAGCCAGTTACACTGTCTGAAAAATTCCTCAGAAATTCAGGCTGAAACAGATACCTGGGTCAGAACACTTCAAGTGGAACATGTGAAGCCTGTTAAAGCTGAAGAGAGGATCTTATACTGAGACAATAACCTGAACATAGACAGTGCTGCCTGCTCTGCTAGTAGTGCACACATATGCCCTAATACACAGTGTGTTTCAAACATGGAAAACTCTGCCTACACTGCATGATTGTGCACCTGTTCAGATTAAGGCAATGAAGATCCCAACTTCTACCTTCCAGTGTTACACCTGAGTATTTGTGTACGCATAGTGCATACGAGGAGTTACACTGGAAGACAGACTACATCATTCTTTAAAGGTCTCTGAGGCTCTGTGAACTTTACCATTAGAGTTTCCAACACAGCATTGATTTAATACGATGCCACTTTACTGAAAACAAAGTCAGAAGACTTAGATAAGAGGGAGTGGCAAGTCTTTCCTGTTGTGGGTAAGGACTACAGCCCTGCTTTCTGATGAGAATGACAAGCTTCTCAAGGTCTTTGATGCTAGGCTTCTTAAGGCCTCACTAGTAACTGTGGTGATGGGAAGTAAAGAAGGACTTATCTCTTCAGAAAATCCTCAGGATTGCACGTAAGCAAAAGTCTGCTAAGAAATCTCAGTATTTATTACCGGCATTGCACATGACGGGTCTTCACCACACATAAACTGGATCTTGATGGTAATGTTTCTTGCAGAAGCTGGTCGGTTAGCAAAATTCAGCCTCTGAGGGTAAACATAGAGGAGATTTCTGGAAGAAAGAAAAGGAACAATAAAATGGGTAAATGACAAGAATTTGCATTTCAAAATGAAGTGCAGAAGCTAGCATTTTGCTGATTCCTCTCCCCATCCTTCGATTACACCTAGATAGTGAAAGCTTTGCCAGTACTCCATTTCAAAAGTTCACAGGCAAAAGGTAAGTTCTTGCTATGACACAGAGAATATCCTATGTTTAAGGTTTCTCATACAATAAGCCATGTCTTTGAGAAGGCAGTCTTCCTCTCTCTATTTTTTTTTTTTAAATAAATATGTAATTCCCAGTTACACATGAATGAATATCTTTGCTTGATGTAATGAAAAGCAGGAATCTTTCAACAATGCAGCTCCCTTCTCACCTGTGAAGAATCACATTTTGGAAGGGGTAAGGAATCACTCAGAGATGATAAAAACAAGTAAACCACTAAATAAAATCAACAACCGAAATTCATACCTTCCTAGTTTATAGCAACAAATGGCATATGTTTTTAGATTATGCAAATCAAAAGGCACTATCAATGAACCTGAGTAAATATAAACAAGAAATTTTCAACTATAATTCTAGAAACTGACATTTTTTAGTAATTTATATGAATAATGCCTTAAAATATGGCATACTTTGCTGTTTACTAGCTTCTGTATGTGGAGAGATCACTAATCTTAAAAAGCACCTTTAATTTTTGGAATTTGGCAGCATAGGTAGTCTTTCAAGTTCAAACTCCAACAATTCTGGTAGAAGAGTCAAAATGCTAACAGAAAGCTTTTTCTTCAGTGAAGTCTATGGCAAGCCTGAGATTTCAGCCAGACCTGAATTACACATGTCCTTGTATGATGATTGTCTATTTAATGTCTCATTTTCCCAGTCTGGTATAGAATTCTCACTGTTTGTGCTCTGAGTGTAAGGAATAAAACTAGTGTTGGTGGAAGCATGCTAGCTTCCACTGAGAAACAATGAAAACTACTCCTGAGGTTTCATGCTTTCTTTTTGTCTGTGAGAGTCGGAAGCTGCACACAAAATCACCCTGTCTTTATTGCAGATATCTTCTCAGCACCTTTGTCAGCTGACAATGTGGAGTAGCTTTGGAGAACGTTGTCATTAAATCCGACAGTCCATCTTCCATTTGTTGTATACCAAGACCTGAAAAACTGTGGTTGATTGTCCTTATTGCCATGTGTCATAATGTGACAATGCTCTTTAACTACACAAGCTACTTTGCCAACCAACAGGGCCATGGCATGCCTTAGCAAACAAACCAGCATGTAACTTGCCTTTCCCTGTATTCAGGATAGTACTCCTTCCTGCCACACTAATGCACTTTCTTCCTTACCTTCTTAAAGGCAATTTCTGCTCTGCCAAATTCTCTCCAAGATGATATTAGGAAAAGCTAAGTGAAAGAAAGAAATATATTGGTAACCTCCACTGAATTATGCTTGCAGGAATGACATATTAAAGGAAGGATATTATCAATATTACATCTGCCAGAGGTGAAGAAATACATGTAGGGGAGGCTGCATAATCCAGTCATTGCTTCATTAATCTGCAGCCCAGAAGAAGATGTCACAAATTCATATAATGTCCCTGAGTACTGGATTTTACATTTAGATGTGACTTGAGATGAAAGATATGTAAAATCACAAACAGAGAGCTCTCTGCTGACTACACAACCAAGGAAGCATTTTTCCAGCAAGTACTGTACTGAAGAGCTAAAGCTTGTGCCATTTATGCTCAAGCAGTTTTAGAGATCTTGCTTACATGTGTATTAAGCCCATCAGCACTGAGGAAGAACAGAGGCAAATGCTGACTCTGGATAAAGATGAAAGTGATGGCTGATTTTTTAAAGTAGGAAGGTGGGGAGGTGATCAAAAGAGGTTCCTTCGCACAGGTATGAGCTGTATACCCATTGCTGACCACCGCATAAGTGCTACTGCTTGCCAGTGTCTATACCTTCCAAAAGCCTGAGAGGAAGCAATGACAAGGAGCGTTTCTGCATGGCAGTTAGCAGTGGTGTCAGGGCAGCACATACAACTGTCTATTAAATAATAGGACACCTAGCACGCCCATAAGGACATGGTGAACTCCAGGAGGCATTGTGTCTCCCCTGAGGCTCTGCGCTGAGCACAAATATTCTAACAACATGCCACAGCAATTACTTTTGGTCAGTGTGATCAAACTTCTCCCCTCACTCCCGCTACAGAAAGTGCAGGGCTCTATCTCCAGATATAGTCAGATGTGATTACAAAAAGCAAAAGAGCTATTCAGGAGTCAGCATGGGTCTGCAAAAACCATGGCAGAGCATCCAACTGCACTGAGACCAGAGTCCCACAGGACAACAGAGTCCTGGATAAGGCACAGGTCCAGACAGCTTCTCCAGAAGAGGCTATTTCAGAATCAGCTATTTGCTGGGAAAGCTGAGGGACCACCTAGCCTGACACAGAACACCATGCAGCAATTTTCATTTGAATTTGCTGACCTTCCTACACTTTCATGAGACTTAGCAGTGGTGATTTGATCACTTCCCATGGCCAAAGCAATGCAGACCTATCTTCTGCCAAAACAAAATCTATGCAGAGTTTCAAGTCTATGACCTTTCTCATTGAATATTACTGTTTGTAATTATTGGTTGTGCATATGTGTGACATAATAAAATCCTTCTCCTTGCTAAATTACATGTGTGAGGAGTCAACAGGTGCATCTCAAACTTCTAATGAATATTAGGCATATTATCGGATGACTGTGACAAGAACCCATACATAGCTAAAGCCAATATATGTGCAAATAGTCACTACTGATACAAACCACAAATGTTCTATAGATGAACAGTGATGGATAGGTTAACATTGCCATTTAATACTTATGGTACTGGAATAAAAAATTGATACACTCATTTGTTATAATTTTCAATCTTTGTTGATTCCTCTATCTTCTGTCAGGTTGTACAGGGAATCTTCAGAAAAAATGGTTGAAAATTACAACGCAATCAGAAACACTTTACCAAATATGGAAACCTGTCCTAGTCAGCCACTGACTACAACAAATGGCACAATGACAGAACTTCAACATGTCATGTTCAAGAGCATGTATATGTATCATGTATTCTGTATCTTAGCATGGGTAATTTGGATAATAGTTTGAATGATTTTTCTCATGTTGCTAACATTAGGAATCATCTAAAGAGTGAGTGGTCAGATCCTCATTAAATTTAGGCTAAGAGTGATTATCACTTTATTCTATCCATTAGCATTGGTGTGAAAACCTTACTAAATTTTCTAATAAAGTTTTAGTCAACACATGAAAAAAATGTTTACAGAAGAGGGAAGGCTGACTCAAAACATCAGATTTCTGCAGGTTCAAATCACAAAATTATGCCAAGAAAATAGATATTTCTAAATTTAAATGTGACCTAGAGCTTAGAGTCAAGTCAGAATAAAATCTTAATAACTTTCTCTCCAGGACTCATAGTTATTCATTATACATCATTGAATGTACCATTACTTCAAATACCAAATATTGCAGACATAATGTGCTTGAAAATCAAGACCAAAGGCAAATGACTGAGATTTTGCGAATCATAAAAATCACCAACAAAATAATTTCTTACCTATCATATTAATTTTCTGGTGTGCAAATGTAGAGAACTTTCTGACTCACAATTGCCTACTTCACATATTTTTCAGAAGTTACTCTTAAAATGTATTTAAAGTTTTCAAATGTGAAAATCAAAGGGATTATATCACCTTCTTATGTCTCTGTCCTCCATGCTTTGCAGTCCTCTACCAAACGAAACCTACTGTTCCATTGATAATACCCTCACTTTCCCTGGTGGTTCCAGTATTACTAAATCCTGAGTGGCAGTGTTATCGACTAGATATCAACTATTGTAATGTCAAGACACTGTAATAACAAGATGGTAGGTCACACATAAGGCATTGCCCAGTTGCCCAAAGGAAGTATAAAAAGCTGAAAAAAAGGAAGGTAGTAACTATACCATAGAGCTGTATTTTATACATCCATTCACTATCCCAGGACCTGTGATTCCCCCAGCTGTGTAAATAGAGGTAAAGCTCTATCCCAAAATTCTCATTGAATCCTGATAATCAAAGAGTGAAATTTCTGACATACCAGATTTTTACACATAATACTAAATCTATCTGAAATACAATGATACAGCTGAAAATTGTGGTGAGATGATTTTTTCCTGATATACTTAATTAATAAATGACACAGTGAAGGAGTGAAAACTTCAGTTGAAAATGCTTAAAAACCTTAGTGAATGACATAGGATTCATCAGCACGCAAGATCTACGCAGCTAGAAGTCAACATGTGGAACTTGGATTTGTTTTAATTGCCTCATTGATGCATTTACCCATTCCACCATCCTTACGTGGGAGGCTGGAAGCTATCGTGACAAACTGCACTGCTCTTGAGTGATGCTTCTTCTCTAAACTGTACACCTCAAAGTAATCATTTAACAAGCAAGAGGAAACTAAAAATCCAGTGAAAAAAATTATGTCCTCTCTCTCTAAGTGCCCTGCAGACCTAAGCTAAAGAAGTCACCTGTTCTTACCAAAGGGGAAGCCACCTACTGCTACCAGTATTACAGCACTATTAACAATTCTTGGATGAAGTTAATGGAGCATTTTCATTCTGATGAAAAGTAGACAGATGGTTTGAAGGAGAAAGCACAATGTCCTGAGGTTAGCAAAAAGATCTGCAGGCTTGGAAAGGAATGTTTTACTTCTAAGAGTCATAGCTGAGAGCTCTTTACAAAAGGACAATATTCAGCACCCTACTACCTAACCAGGGGCAGTATCAGAGTAGCTTCATTTTTCTTAAGACATTCAGGCAAGACCTAAGCATAAGCCACTGACTAATGAAGTGGAGCTGCAGCAAAACCAAATCAGTGAAGATGTTTTCATTCAAAATCATCAGGAAAGGTAGGCCTCTCAAATTACTTATGTCTTTTGTGCCTTCAGTTATAGCTTCTTTCTTGAGAGAAAGGTGACCATTCAGTGTTGCACTGACTACTAATGCTAATGATTAATGAGCAGTCCCATTTTTCTGGGAAGCCATTGTGTTAGATAATGA
The DNA here is from genome assembly GCA_013400195.1 of Aramus guarauna. Lineage (NCBI taxonomy): Eukaryota > Metazoa > Chordata > Aves > Gruiformes > Aramidae > Aramus > Aramus guarauna. The sequence goes on from VXBL01003650.1 coordinate 195,629, forward strand.
AATGCTTTTATCTCTACATCCTAGAGGAGAAGCAATAGTGATAACCTTTACAAGACAGCAAAAAAGAAGTGGGAAAAAATGGACTTAAGTTTGGGGAATTAAACCACATAAAAAATGGCCAGCACTGTTTGAACACAGTGTATAAACATTAGTCTAAACCTTCTAACATTCCTGCATGGTAGGTATCTTGATATGGATGTGAATGTGCAGTTGGAGAATATGAGATACAATCGATACAGCCAAGGCTTTGCAGAAAGCCCGTGGTAGAACTGGAACTGGATTTAAGAACCGCCATTCAGTCTCACATTCCTTATACTTTAGGAAGTTGCTTGAACTGAGATACCTACATGTTAATTTCAATCTTTAAATCCTACAGGTCTCTGGAAGATGCAATTTAGCTTCTTATAAAAGAAAAGAGCACTAGCTTACTTGGTATACATTATAAACAATTTGCATTTACTTTCTGCTGGTTTAAAAGCTTTCCTCACCAAAATTTTCTTACTAATAGTGATGGGTTTTGTTTCCACACAGCACACCAAACTAATACCGAAGCTGAAGAACAATCAGATTTGTCTGGAAGGCAAAACACAGTATTTATCAATATATGATAGATTTTTAAATAGTATAAAAGTGCTCAGCAGAATGTGAAAGCAGATATTATGATTTTCATACAGAGAACTAGCAGCTATTCAAGACACCAGATTGTCAAGATTTTTTAAAATGTTGTTGCATTTTGAATTATACTTGCTTAAAAGTCCGCTGAAATGATAGTTTTCAAGAATCTAATTTATAATATCAAATTACAATTAACCAAAATATTTTGAAGAACCCTCAAACACCCTCTAATTATACCACCTGCATTTGATTATTTAAAAAAAAATAATTACACATTTCTTTAAAGGATTTGCTTTCATCTGGAAGTTTAGACAAATCCATATTTTATTCAGAGTTTCTGCTCAGTTACTACACAGAGATCACCATGCCATGGTGGCATGTTTTCATCTCTGCCTGTATTCCATAATTAATGAAGTTTGCTACGAGAAGTCAGATATAATAAATACCTCATCTGAAAGTACTGTGACAAACAAGATGCCTATGGGAGAGAGGCGTGCACTCCCAGAATTCTGTTTGTGAAGTTTTTGTTTTAATTGTTTCAGCTTTGTTATGCAGTATTTGACAAAGTCATTTTTATCTGAGTAAAAAGCAAAGAAAAATTAGGGAACCTTCCACAAAACCTGTTACTGCTAAGATAGTATAGTAGATGCCCAGGAAAGATTATGGAGCTTGGAAAAGGGCAGGCAGCTATTTGCACTGGGATGAAATCATGTGTATTGAGGAGCAGAATAAACTGGGACACACTCATGTCTCTGTCCGAAACTGTAGTAGCCAGCTTAAGCTGTTTCCTTCAACTGTGCACAACAGTGCAACACTAATCCCCACTTTGTTTACTCTAAAAAAATAAGTTAAAAGTGCTAGCATCTCCAACCGGCATGGAACTAGAGCAATGGCCCTGTAGAAGATGCACAGGCTACTGTGCTCCCTCCAGATCCCATGGGCAGAGAAGAAGAAAGGAGTAAACGCTGTGATAGCATCTGAGCACAGTGACAAGTGGTTTGCAAATAAATGAAACAAAACAGCAAAAGAAAGGGTTTTTTTTCATAGAATCATCATATAATCATTGAATGCTTTGGGTTGGAAGGGACCCGAAAGATCATCTAGTTCCAACCCTCCTGCCATGGGCAGGGACACCCTCCACAATGGGTCCAAAGCCCCATTCAACCTGGCCTTGAACACTTCCAGGGATAAGGCATCCACAACTTCTCTGGTCCAGCATTTCACCACCCTCATAATGAAAAATTTCTTCTTTATATCTAATCTAAATATAGCCTCTTCAGTTTAAAGCCATCACCCCTTGTCCTATCACTATGTACCCTTGTAAACAGTCCCTCTCCAGCTTTCCTATAGGCCCCCTTTAGGTACTAGAAGGCTGCTTATAAGGTCTCCCCAGAGTCTTCTCCTCTCTCAGCCTGTCCTTGTAGGAGAGGTGCTCCAGCCCTCTGATCATCTTCATGGCCCTCCTCTG
>VXBL01003650.1:198260-240993 GCA_013400195.1 Aramus guarauna
CTCCTTATTTCCCATGTGCCTGAGCATAGTTTCTAGGAGGATCTGCTCCATGATCTTGCCAGGTATGGAGGTGAGACTGAACAGCCTGTATTTCCCAGGGTCTTCCTTTTTTTTCTTTTTAAAAATGGGGGTTATGTTTCCTCTTTTCCAGTCAGTGGAAACTTCACCAGACTGCCACAGCTTCTCAAATATGATGGAGAGTGGCTTAGCAACTTTATCCACCAGTTCCCTCAGGACACACAGATGCATCTTAGATGGTCTCGAACCTGTTCTTCTCCTACAGCAGGAGGTTCTTCATTCTCCCAGTCCCTGCCTTTGACTTCTACGATTTGGGTGGTGTGGCTAGAGCACTTGCTGGTGAGGACTGAAGGCAAAAAAGTCATTGAGTACCTCAGCCTGCTCCATATCCTGGGTAACCAGGTCTCCTGTTTCCTTCCAGAGAGGCCCACGTTTTCCCTAGTCTTCCTTTCATCACTCATGTACCTATAGAAGCTTTTCTAGCTGGCCTTGATGTCCCTGGCCAGATTCAATTTTATCAGGGTATTTGCTTTCCTAACCTGATCCCTGGTTGCTCAGATACAGTTTCTCTGTATTCTTCTGAGGCTACCTGCCCCTACTTCCAGCCTCTGTAGGCTTCCTTTTTGTGTTTGAGTTTGTCCAGGAGCTCCTTGTTTATCCATGCAGGCCTTTTGGTGTTTTTCCTAACTTCTTTTTTGTTGGGATCATCATTCCTGAGTTGGAAGAGGGGATTCTTGAATACTAACCAGCTTTCTTGGGCCCCTCTTCCCTCCAGGGATTTGTCCCATGGTACTCTACCAAGCAGGTCCCTGAAGAGGCCAAAGGCTGCTCTCCTGAAGTCCAGGGTAATGAGCTTGCTGTGTGCCCTCCTTGCTGCCCTAAGGATCTTGAACTTGACCACTTCATGGTCACCGCAGCCAAGGCTGCCCCTGAGCTTCATGTTCCCCACCACCCCCTCCTTGTTGGTGAGAACAAGGTCCAGCATGGCACCTCTCCTCATTGGCTCCTCTGTCCCTTGGAGATGGATGCCTATGGCTGAAGATGCTCTTCCCCTTCTCTGCAGATGGATCCCATCAGCCTCCAGTAGACCAGGTTTCTCAATGCAAGTTCCATAGTATAAGCAGACAAATTCTTGGCTGTGGCACCAGTCCTGTAACCTTTTGTTGACTCACCAGATTTGACTGGTTCTTTCAAATCCCCTCCCTTTGACCAGGAGGACTGATGAAAAAACTACCTGTGCTCCAGAGTCCCTTACCACCACTCCCAGTGCTCTGTAATCCTTCTTGACACTTTTCAGACAGCTCCTGGCAGTATCACTGGTGCCCACGTGAAACGACAGCAGCAGATAACAGTCAGTGGATTATTTCCCCCCTCTGCTCCCTCTGAAAATCCCCTAATGTTTGGCACTTCCCCTATCAAAGACAGGACTTCCTGTGCCTGGTTAAGCTGAGTTACTGTTGAAGCAATGGGACAAATCCCTCTTCCTCAGCACCAACATTTCATAGTGGCAGTAAGGAGCATAATTTTCATTCATATTTCATGAGAAAATAAAATGATAAACAAACTTTAAATTATATGATTTTTCCTATTAAGAAGGGTATTGAAAGAAATAAATCTTGGAATGTTTTGACATTTTCAGGGAGCTATTTTTATTAAAGAAATGTAGGTACACAACAAAAAGAAGTGCTCAATTTCACAGTGCACAAAGAAAGTGGGCTGGCTGATCTCTCTGGCATAAATCAGAAATAGTATCATTTAAAATAATGGCATAATACCAGTATAAAAACTAGCAAGAGCTAAGTTCAAAGACTATAACAGAAGACTCTCCTTCTCCTGTCACAAAGGAAAAAGCTATTATTTAAAATAAAAAGAGAAGAGGGGTTTTTTCCCTTGAAAGAGCTTCATTGGCAAAAAAAAAAACCAAGTAAGCAATATGTTAGCATTTCTTTTAAACATTCAGGAGAAAATCTGAAGCTAGATGTTTCATTAGTATTTGTCTGGATGTGTGTAGAGGTATTATTATGCCAGTAAGAACTTACCAGACTGTTTTTTAATAAGTTTTCATATATTTGTCATTCAAGTACATTTCTATATGTAACCCTTTCCTAGCATTCATGGTAATGTTAATAAAAAACAGGTAATTATTTTATTCATTTTTCATTCTTTTAACATATAAATCTATAGCACTGTTAAAAAAAATAATTTGCACACTTACAGTCAAAAATAGGGAAACATTACATCATCTGTAACACACTAGCAGGCCATGACACTCAGTTATGACTAAATGCTAGCACATTGCTTAATTAAGACAAGATGGTTCTTCTTTTCAGATTAGAGAAAATGGAATAAAATAACATGAAACACTTCATATCTGGCTCTATTCAAATTTGGAGTTACTTTGCATAGGTTAGTTTAACCTCAGGTTCAAAACAATATTCACCATGGTGAGAACTAAGCAAGGAGAATTGCATGATAGTTAAATTAAGCAAATACATTGGCCTACATTCTCTAACTTGCTTTTGCTCACCAAATGGAGCACTGGCATGATTGTGTGACCAAAGTGTCTCAGACATGGTAAGGTGATTCTGGTTGGTGGGAAAAGGAGATGCTTTCAATGGCACTGCACAAACACAAGTGTTACTTCCTGGACATGACCAAGTTCCAGATTCCACTGTTTCATAATGTTTGCAAAGGTGCCTTGTCTGACTTTCCGGGGCACTATTGCTGAAGTTCATTAACAATTTCATTTGGCATCTCCCCTTTCTCACTCCAAACGTGTTTGTTGTCACAAGGCAGTCGAAACACAACCTAGCATTTCTGCCTTATTTTGCCATTTCCCCAGTATATTTAACTAACTGTCTTTAGAGTTTGGGTATTAACTGATTGAGTGTCCAGTGTACAGCCCAACACTACTTATAGCATGGCAGTTGTGTAATCATTAAGGTAAAGATTAATGAGGGCAAGTGTTCTTTATAGATATTCTCTTCATTATTACAAGTTAGGCTTGACAGATCCTACTTTGTTTTGTTACTACAGCTTTTACTTAGGGTGAAAATCAAAGAGCCCAAAGAACCTGAAGAGATTAAGCACACTGGGTGTGAACTCTTGCACAAAGAGTGTAACTGTTGAGCTTTCTACTAATGTGGAAAAATTGAATGACAGTGTGGAGACAGTAAAATTTGCTTCGGGAGATGCACAAATTAATTTTCAGCATGGTGGCTTTGATATTCATGATGTCTGGCTGCAGAAGTTTACCTTGGTGAGAACTAAAGAGAGAATATTCTGTGTAGACTCAACCCTCTTTCTAGCTCAGCAACACAGCCATTGCTAATGCTTTTCATTTTCAAAAGCCAGTCCTTTAGATGCTACCAGGCAGCACACTGAAGTTGATACATGCTACTCCTTACTGGGGCCAGACAATGAATAGGAAAGTTAAAATTTTGTCTTAATTTTTCATTTAAAAAAAAAAAAAGGTGCCATGACTCAAGTTCATTTACATTTGCACTTTCAATTGTATAAAAATTACTTCCCCTATAGAAATGTCAGCATGAACTCCTTATAAACTGGGGGGAGTGGGTGGGGGTGGGGAAAGACACACACACACAAAAAAAAAGACATTCACTTCTATCTTTGATACACAGAGAAGACAGAGGTACCATAACACTCTGCATTTTAGTGTTCTGGTTCCAAAAGCACAAAGAAACTGCCCTCAGGAGTTTGAATATCACAGATGCATGACACAGCCCAGGAATAACTCCTCCAAAACTTCTAATGAGACTCTGTTTGAACTGGCTTACTTACTCATTTCCCTGCTGACACCACATTGCAAGGTGTTGTGACATGTTGCCACTTCCTTGTTTTGCTTTCCTTAAAAGCTGAAACCCAAATCCAGGTGCCACCAACAGCCCCACTGGCTCTCCATACAGCCAGTCTGAATTATTGCTAGTTAGCTATTACCAGTATCACTGCTTACTAGCACTACTAAGCTGCACAAACATGTTGAAGTACATTCTTTTGATATTCATTTCTTCTTGGTGACTCAAATGTGCTAGACCACTAAGAAATTATGGGAATTACTCAGTTGCATGCTACTGAATACTATGGTCTCCTTGAAACAATCAGAATAGCACAGATTTAAGAAAACAAACAACATAGCCCAGAGTCCTTGTTCATGGTGAAAAAGTACACAGAGCAACACATTACTTCCTCAGATGGTGAGATGACTGAAATTAACAGTAGAAACCACCCAGCACAAACATTTACCAAAACTGTTAAAAATTCTGATAAGATCTACTGGGAAAAAAACCACAGGAGAGGAAAAATACATATGTATGCCAAGTCAATGAGAGCTGTTAGGATTTCTTTTGGACATTTTAGAAAAACATTTCAAAGGGCAACATCATTAGAGTAGTAAATACACTACAGAACACCCTGTAGGCATTTTATCTTGTAACAGCTAGGAAGATCAGATCATCCTAATGTGTCATTTTTAACATTTTAAAAAATATTTTTAGTTTCTATTTCTGAAAAAAAAAAATCTAAATAATAATTATTTTGAAAATGGATCTTAGGAAATTTTTTTTAAAATGTTGTTTCTTACCTATAAATGGTATGGGGAACGTACACTTCTCTAATTGGGAATTCCAAAATCTCTTTGTGAGGACGATTACGGTTTTCTAGAAATGGCTTCACTGGTAGTAATTCTGGTGTCAGACAATAACCAAGGTTTTCTGGAGCTGGGGAAATCTCCACTTTAAGTGTCCCTTTAAAAAAAATAAAGAAATCTCAGCAAAAATATAAAAAATAACTAATGTATAATAAAAAAACTCCAAAACAGTATGTAAGGTTACATAGCAACAGTGCAGAAATAAGAACCGGATCTTCAGCTTGAAGGCTGAATGAGAATGAAAGCATAGATGTAGAAAGATACAGTGGAAGTAACCTACACACATCCTCACACAGCAGGCCAATATATAGCTCTTTATGTCTACCCTGTACAATTTCAAAGAAAAAGGAAAGAAAGAAAGAAGGAACACTGTATGCTGCGTTGATGTTCTAGTATCTTTCACACACAAATAACATAAAATTTGTCTGGGAGACAAATAAAAGATAAAAGGGCTGCTGTCTAATACATTTCACCCTCTTTCTCTCCCCACTCAGATTCTACTCTGATTAATCTCTGCCAGAGTAGACACCACCCACCAGGAAAGCCAGGCTTGCTGTGGTGAGCCGTTAAACTGTTAATTCTGATAAAATTTACCCAAGTATAACAAGACTTTCAATTTAAATTCTCTGTTGTGATAAGTGAGAACCATTTGGGGAACTCAGCCTTGTCATTTCTGGCAATCAGCTAAAAAGACAAAACAGCTTTGCACTCAGTTCATATTTTTTAAGGTTCCTCTACAACCCACAAGAGCTTGTGCTGTAATTTATGTAAAAAAAAAAAAACAAGCTGGTCGGGTTTTTGACAGCAGCCAAACACCATCCCTGCTTCTCTACTTTATTAACTAACACTGGCTCAAATAACCAAATAAGATGAAATGTGTACATATTTTTATCTCCCTCTGTAAAATATGATCCATTTAAAAATTTTGCAGGGAAACAGCAGGACTTGAGAAACTTTCTTTAAAGCACTGTCTTCAAACATTTTGAATAATAACAAAGGACACCCAGTAGATACACTGTAAATTAGGGAGGAAAGCAAACCATTTTAGAATATCAAGCTAAATATAAATCTCCATCATCACTTATACAGCAAAAAAATTCAAAAGATCTGTGCTTAGGTAGACACTGGGAATCCAGGAACTTCCACAATAGCACGTTCTACAGACATAAAATCCAAGTTAATTATATTTTGTGGTTGGAATTTACAGAACAATTTAGTGGAGAAAAGTACATATATCCTTTTCTATCTAAAATTAATTATATACCTGTTAAAGTCTTAATCCTTCTCTGCAAGGAAGATGATCTTTTGAAATCAGCTAAAAATTTGAACAGATCTTCATCACTGAGCCTCTCTCCTTCCTACCACGAGAAAGACAAAAATCAATACTTTTATAACAATACTCCATATCACTAAGAAAACCTTCAGAGTGAACCACATCCTTAAGGCAGGCAAAGCAAGTGGGTTACTGCCTACTTGACAGCAGTTATCCTCTGTCACCACACAGACATCACTGGCAACTTTTCTCAACACAGTTTACAAGACGTAGATGGAAAATGTCTTAGGCAATCAGAAATAAAGAGTATCTAGTACCTGTTTAAAGAAGGTGTTGAAGGTCAGAGAGGTTGTTTTGAAATTTGATACTGGATAACTGTCCTCTGAGCTGAGACTTCTCTCAGAAAGTCTTCTCGCCTGTAGCAGTGTTGCCCTCTTGTCACTAGTGGATCCTTTCCCTTCAAACGGAAATTAAATGAAACACCAACTTGCTTTGTGTTGCTTCAGTACAAAGACTATCAGAATACACTAGAAATCCACAACTTCACAGGAACATCAGAGGATAGAGTACTTAAAACATTCCACTACTTTTATTTCAGACTATGTGAAATAGTGGAATGCCAGGACACACCTAGTGAAGTGACATAATTTCTGCTGCAGAGCACAGGCTCATTCAGTTCTAAAGCACACTGGTCAATGTTGTTGACAATGGTCCTGTAAACTCTAGAATCTAAGATGATATGTATTTTGATTGCTCTGTGTTGCAAATGAACTCCGTATGGCAAAGGGAGTTTTACTTCTACAAAGTCAGTGTTCAATGAAAATTGGGCCTAAAACATGGAAGAATATTTAGCATATATATAAAAAATATGCAGAGTTGAAACAGTGAGCATATTAAGTTGTAAGTGTTTGTAGCACTGAAAAGGAAGGCTGAGAAGATGTGACTGAATCTGCTGTTCACTCTTGATACCAGAGTGAATGACATTGTTTCCTATGCACAATGCTACCAAAGAATGACTTTGTATTAGTTAGGATAGTTGGACAACTACCGTTTAAACCTTCGGCCTCAGGTACTTCTCGTTCAAGTGTTGAAAGGTTGAAGAAATTAGTTAGGCTTATTGGAATCCAGGCAAATGGCATTCTGTATTTCCCCAACCGCTGACAAAAAGATTCAGCTTGGGCTTTCAGTTTTTCGATCTTTTCTTTTGTCTAAGACAAAGAAAATAATGACTGTTTAAAAAGCAATCAGTTATTTTAATGGTACTATAGATAAAAACAGAAATTACATATTTACACTTCAGTAAATAATGTATGTTCTTATTGCTGGTGTTTTCTTTCTACATCACTGTCAGGATAGTAGCTGTTTTGATATGTACGTTCACTTCTCATTTCTTTTCAATGAGTTCATAATTATTACAGAAAAGGAGAACAAAGATCTTTTTGCAGTGACCCTCAAGCCCAGCATGAACAACTACCATGAAACATTAGCAGGTTCTACTTCCTTCATCAGGTACAGAAACAATATTCTGCTGAAAGCAATATTCTAAAGGTGAGAGATGTGTGGAAGTCCAGCAAACATTGTCAGTCTGCTCCAGGGAAATAAATGACCATGAATTCCTTGAACAGAGCTCATGTTACCTGTGGATGACAGCACTGAGCTGGCCACGTACACACTGCAAGGGGTTGTTTGCCTGTCCAAATCAATAACATGTCTCTCAGGTGCAAATATTTCTGCTAACTCCACATTGCATTGCCATCTCTTTTGCTCACCCCTATCTGCTTCATGACTCAAGACTTTGTCAGTACTGATTTCCAAAGGGGTCAGTAATGAAAGTGCACCTTGCCTTCTCGTGACTTCTTCCCATCGGTCACAGACACCAGACTGCTTGCACCATGGATGCACCAACTTGCTTCCTCCCCGGTGTTCTTGGTATTCTGTATAAAGGGTCTGCTCTTTCTCTGTTTTTTGGTTTGTTTTTTTTTTTTTTTTTCTTTTGTGCATGCTTTTTTTGATCTAAACACTCTTTGTAGTTATTTACTTACCTTGCCAGCCTCACTTTCTTTAAGAACCATGTAGGGTTCTGCACAGTCCCCGATTTCCCCTTGCTGAAGCACTTTTTCTATCTATAAAAAGCAGTAAAATAAGACAATCACAAAGAAAAAATATCACCCAAATAGTAACATGTGGCTTCTCTAGCAATACAAAATGCCTCAATGTGCAATATAGAATTCTTAAAATTGTCTTTATGGTGTAACCAATCTCCTAGTTTTCCATCTGGTTTGTTAGAAAGTAGAAAATAACATATGTTATATGTTATATAACAATGCTGTCAATCAGGTACTACTGCATTTTCTCTGAAATCAGGAAACTAACACATTCCAAATGAAGTGGTTCAGGCTAACTCAGTTTCAGAATTAAATAAACAAAATTATGTAAAATGCACTATATCAAAGCCAAAAAACCTCCACAGAATGCACTTATTTTTTTTTTAAAATGGCGTATTTCACTTTACTTTAAAGTTCCCTTGGGCAGAGATAGGAAATACTAAATACCTAGTGGAACTAGAACACAGAGCATCAATATAACTTCCTAGCTTGGGAGTGAGATACACCAGTGGACACCTGCACATGTACTAGTAAAAACTACCAGAATTTATCTCAGCTACAGGAAATTCATGTTTGTCAGCTCCACAAACTCAGACAATAGGCACAGACTGGAACAGGAAGAATGATGTTGAAGGAGCGCTGTAACATACCTTTATTACTAGGTATATATCCGATGAGGGATAAGTGACAGAAAATACCGCTGATCTTGCCTGAGTAGATGAGTCAATGGAGGGTGTATGAGAACGCAAGAATCCTCTTAATGAATCAGGGTTGAGGTCACAATGAAAATTTTCTGAGATCTTGAAAGGAAAAAAATTAAAATGTATTGTAAAGGAAAAATACATCAAATTTTATTTTAAAATAATTCAAAAGTAGTAACTAGAATTACAAAATAAACAATTGTAAGCACGTGACTTTGGCTGCATAAAAAGAATCCTGGATGGGACTGCATGTGTGAAAAAGTTGCATTTTTTTCCAGTTTTCCTAAATTATTACTCCAGAGGTAAAAACCTAAGACAACTGAACAAGAATACTGTATGCACACTTACCTTTTTTCTTTCTTTTATATCATAGAGAGCTATGCATGCAAACAGAGGTTCAATCTCTATATCAAACCTGTTAAGGAAAGACACACAGGACACTGATTAATACAGCACTCTTATGACTCTGTAAAATAAAAAAATGAAATGGATATATTTTGACTGGCACTTCCGTTAGAAATTAAGGAGAAATACTTAGTTCTAGATCTCAGCTCTCTCAAAGTATGAAGGATTTTTTATTAGTACATTTTATTAGATGATTTAAAGAGGAAAAGAAGGAAAATAAACTGCATGCAATGTATTTTCTAAATTTGTCAGGTGGTCTCAGATATCATTTAAAAATGACCATACCTTTCTTGAATTTTTTTTTCCGTTTATCAAGTCCAGTAGTGTGCACGGAGACCTATCTAGTTTGTTGGAAATACGTAGTTTGGGTTCATTCCCAACTCCTTTTCACCCTGACAAGTTAAAGACTTCTGTAATGATGGATAGAAATAGTCCTCTGCTACACTAAAAAAGAACAAGCAAGCGTTGCTGAACAGGACAGCTGTGGCAGCGTAGCAGGGTCAGCAGCACCACACTGGTATGAACAGAGGAACAGTGAGCGAGGCCTGTGGAAGGTACTTACTTCAAGGTCTGCAGCTTCACCAAAATCCGGTTGCCCAGATGTTCCTTTGGGCAATCTGGCACCGGCCGTATCTCCACTGCATCTTCCTGTCATTAAACAGTTATGCTGGTCATCATTAATTAAAACAACTGTAAATTTACATACTTACATGTGATGTTAACTGGGCCACTGCTACAGACTAGCACCTTCCCTCACTCTGCATGCATTTCATCTCTTCAGAGATGAAAGGAAATTGATTTGTATTTCTGGATATTTACACTTTGGACGCCACCTGGCATTTACACTGAATATTTACACTTCTGGCCACCAAGCGTTACAGCGAAGGGTAACACCCTGACACAGCCATATCACCAGCCTGGGGCTTGACCCACACCGAGGAGGGTGTAGCGAAGCCTCAGGCAACACCACGAGTCCAAGTACAACCCCCTGAATGCATGTCCAAGACCGCTGACAGGGCCCCACGGTGACGTGCCTTCATGGTGCTATTATCCAAGGGAGACATGTATCCAGAACACAAACCCCATTTTTTTGACTGCAGTTGCAGCTTTAACCTTCAACATGCTGGGACAGCCAGCTTGGGAAGGCTTGTGGGCCAGTCAGCCTCCAAGCTCACCTCATCCACAGAGGGATAGAGGGCGAGGAGCTCGGCGTGCCTGTTGGTGCGTCGCGCCTCCTCGTTCTGCCTCTCGAATTCCTCGGCACTGACGTGCCGCAGCAGGTTTTCCAGGCGGGGGTCCGGCTGCAGGCTGCGCAGGTCGAAGTCGGAGGAGGCAAGGGTTGTCCTCGAGGCCTCCTCAGGGAGCACGTGGATGTGTCGGGGCCCCACCTGTTTGAAAACAACAAAATGGTGACCTGTGGCTTAGGCACCCAACAAAATGGCGAGTTGTGGCTTGGACATTGGGGTGTCATGAAACATCTCTTGCTTGTCCGGCAGAGAGGGCCTTAATGCCACCTCTGCCACGAAGCCTGATGGCAAGCACGGCTCTCCGCTTGATGCCATTACAGAGATCCTAGGATGCTTCCTTTGAGGAGAGCTGCTATATTTGATCACTCTTCTCAAAGTGAAGAAAATATACCTGAAAGTTTGCGTCACTGGAATCCAATGTTTCCGATTCAAATGTTTGTTTTTGAAGCGTCTTGTGAAAATCTCTTCGAGATCCCTTGTTTTTCAGGCTACAAGTATCAGAATTCCCTTGGTTCCTTTAACAGAAAGGCCCGAGCAAGTCAGTACAGCATGAGGAACAATTAAGGGAAAATAAAACAGAAAAGACAAATTTGAAAAAACTATTAAGCAACTGGAAAAATTATTGTGAAAAGAGCAGCGCAGCATGGCTTTTATGCAAAAATGTGACATCTCACAGCATTTAATTTTTTTATCACACCACTGCAACTCCATCTTGTATATCAAGAGTGGTTTTAAAAGGAAGAAAATTCATTCAGCTCACTTTTGCAGAGACTGTGAGCCTGAGACAGCAGCAAAACCTGACCTAGGTGCAAATTCAGCCCTGACTTCCTCATCACAACGGCAATTATTTCAGTGACCTTAAGGACATGGATCAGGATCGCCTATCTCTCGGCAGGCTCTTTGGTCCTGCAATTACACATCAAGAAGCTTACTGCTCTTGTCCTAGACCTAGCTGGTATCGCAAGATAATCTCATACAACACTCTACACGTTTCAAACAGTGCCTGTTTTGGAAGAGGGCTATTGCTGTGGCACAATGTAACCCTCACTGCTGGCAACTTCCTAAAATTTTGCAGCAAGGTACCAATTTCAAGTTACATTTTTGTGGCAGATGAAAAAAAACGGGAGGTACCCTGAAAAAAGATACCAGATTCATGCAGAGCTCTATTTCTTCCACTCCAGCATGAAATTTGCTAAATACTGTGATGGCCTTTTGCCATCAGCCTCCTTAGTTACAGTAACATGCTTCATTCATTTTCTTTTCCATGACACTCCCAAAGCAATATCTAAACATATGAGCACTTTCATAAAGCAATTCATAATAAGCAATTACTGATCAAGGAGACACTTTTTTATTACATTTTGGGAGTAACTGAATTATATGCTCTGATGTGTTTTAATTTTAATTGTTTGCATTTTAATCGTTTACCAGTTCACTGCAAATGAAAACTGAAGTCTTCAAAGAGACAATCCCAGCTCTCCCTGGATGTGACCTTGCTCTAGAATCACCTAAATCATCCAGAATGAAAGACACAAATTCTGCACAAGTTTATTTTAAGACATTTCAGCATCCAAAAGAGGCTTTGTTGATTATTTTTTCACTACCTCTGGTGGCAAACAAATGGTTAATGGAGAGATTTGTGTACCTGAGATCACACTTTCCCTGTGGTGTACTAGCTACACTAGAGACACTGTCCCGGTTTCGGCTGGGATAGAGTTAATTTTCTTCCTAATAGCAGGTATCATGCTGTGGTTTGGATTTAGGATGAGAATAATGTTGATAACGCACTGACGGCTTGGTTGTTTACACGAAGATAAGGACTTTTCTACTTCTCACACCACCCCGCCAGCAAGGAGGCTGGGGGTGCACAAGAAGCTGGGAGGGGACATGGCCAGGACAGCTGACCCAAACTGACCAAGGGATATTCCATATCATACAATGTCATACTCTGTATATAACTGGGCTGGAGGGTTTGGACCATGGCTTGGGAACTAGCTGGGCATTGGTGGTCTGCGGATGGTGAGCGATTGTGCTGTATATCACTAGTTTTGTATATTCTAATTCTGCTTCTTCTTCTTCTTCTTANGTGTACCTGTTTTAGCTGCCTGCCAGGTTAAACCACATATTCCTGGAAAATTTATTTATCTTGTTTATTTATTTTTAAAAACACAGTAGCTATTAAAACTCATCAAGAGGCAAACCCTGCGCATATGTCAATTTAATGGCCATGCACTGAATTAAGAAAATGAGATGAGGAGAAGGAACAAAGGACAACTGAAGGGAGAACCTGACAGGCACAGGAACAAGCTTCCCATTCAGGCAAAAAACACATGGACCCCTCAGCTGTGTCCAGCCCCTCTGTCGCATACCTCTCCACTCTGAGGCATGAGGACCACCTCTGTTTATGCCACCCACTGAAGACTCTTCAGTCTCCTGTTCTGAACCTTCACATCCATGAATGGATGAAAGTCACTTACTCCTCTCACTGTATCTCACCAGACCGTACCTTCAGCAACCTGTCCTGTGAATCTTTGTCTCCCTAAGTAAGCAACTACAGTTTTTCCAGCCTTTCTCAAAACAATGCAATGCTTTCTGCAACTACTCTTTCTCACTTGTCTCTTAACATCTTTTCTTCCTCTCATATCTGTTTTGAGATTAGTGTCCAAGCGTAACATGAGACTCCCACTAACAATCTATCACTAGTTTATGTGACACTGCAACATGTCTTGTTCTTTGCAATTTTTAATAACTTGCTTGCTTTGTTAGCTACAGCGATCAAAGCTCAGCTTTCTGGCAGGGCCCTTTATCATGTTTAGCACAGACTCAACTGCTCAATAAAGTTTTTGAATGCAAATTTGCCTCACCTGAATGAATAAAATAGTAAAACATATGACAAATCTTTTCACGCATGTGTATTTCTACAGCTCCATTCACATTTCTACAAGCATGTGTAAGTGCAAAAATAGCCATGTTCTATTTTTCACCTCACCTACTTTACTGCTAGCTCCCTCGTGGTGTGCACAGACAAAGCTGCATGCTGACTCTTTACAGTGCACTTGGAACAACACTGGGTGAAAAACCGCCTGTGCTCTGAGTGGTGCAGGTGGAAAGCCTGCAAACCCCACTAGCTTATTTTTAGTGACTCATTGTGGAACAGTTCCGAGAACTCAATCAATTTCATCATCACCCCTGGAGGAAGTCTCTTAACAACCCTCAGCGGCTGCTCTGTCCCTGCACCAAACTGCACAATTAAACAAAGCCATTCCTTTACAATCTCCAGGAGTCAACCTGTAACGCACTGACTGACACTGTACATCAGGTCAGAAAAACAGAGAGCAGCAAGGGCAGGTGAAGGGGCACAATGAAATGGCAGCAAATGTGCCAGCACTCTAGCAATGGCTGCTACTACTCCTTCTCAAGAACAGGGCATGAGGGCAGGAGGGGATGAACAGGAAGCAGCACAGAAAAACAGAGCTCCAAAAACGTCTCTCTGCAGAACAGGAGGGGGTGATGGGGAGGGAGGCAAGCTCCACTGGCACAGTGCATCCCTGAGAGTTTGGGGACAGACACCCTTGCACGTAAAACACTGACTGAAAGTTGTCTTCTCATCTAATACATGAAACGGAATAAAATAAAAATAATAAATAAAATAAAATAAATCACTTGTAGTGACTACAGGTGCAATTCTGTGTGTTGAATTACACTAACCCCAAATGCAGAAATTGCTAATTGATGTAAAATAGTAAAGTTGGAATTTATAGTTATAATACCATAAATACAATCAATCATCGCTGGGAAAAAACAGTATCCTTGGGTTTTTGCTACTAGCACTCTGTTTTGTTTCCAGATGCCATTAGAAATCATATCATGTTGAATTTTGAGGGCATGGAGGGGAAAATGAAGAGCATACAAATGTAATCTTTATCCCTTTTATCTTTCCTTTTAGTGTGATCAAATAATCGTAGTATTCCTGATTTAGATAAATCATCATTACAGACAGTTGGTGTGAACTTCTTCTCAATTAATGCCTAGAGCGCCTGATAATTAAGAAGCATATCCAACAATATTCAGCTGTAGCCCAGCAGCTCAAACAAAACAATATAGTTATATACACTACTGAAAAGTCAGTTCTTGTCTTCAGTCTGTGATTCAAATCATTATTCTGTAGGATTACTTATAACAGCATGCATCTCCTCTCTGACAAATAAGATGCAAGGTATTTTCTGTTTTATTTACTTGTACGTTGCTTACTTTCTGTTCACAATGAGCCACTCCCGGATATATGTCTGAACACAGTCTCGGACATGCGAGTCGAGCTCAACCCTGGGGAAAAAGCAACATATTGTAAATGTTTTTTGTACCTAGGTCATACCTTAAGGACAAAGAAATTTATCTAAACATGCCATTCAGATAAAGGCCTCTCTATTAGTCCTCTCCTGTGTATTTATTTTACTGCTAAACTATTGTTTGAGGTTAAAAGATTTCTGTCTATATCGCATGAATTCCCTGATGCAGGTTTTTGATACTGTGTTTATAAATTAACAGCATACATTTAACAGAGGTAACCATTTGCCACTTTATGCCTTTCATGAATATAAGACTGATGTTGCTACAAAATACAGCAAAATAAAAGAAATTACACCAGGTACCCATCTTCGTGATTTTCAAAACTTGATAACAAATGACAACATATAGAGACATTTTCTAGCGGCCTCAGCTCCTGGACTCTTGCAAATACACAGTCTATTGTTTGGTTTTGGTGTAATTTTCTCTTTCTTATAGAAACGAAGAAAATTCTAAAAAGTGACCTCAAGCTTTTAATCAGATAGCATAATAAAACTTTAAGATCTAAGAATGTGTTATAATTTAATTTTATGATTTTCAAAGAAGTCTCACAATGTAGGGGGCTGTCAGTGCTGTCTGATAGCCTGGATACTTACTGGACTTAGCTAAAGTCAATGTCTGTGAATTCGCTGTCATGATGTTGTATCATAAATCGCCTGCCCCTATTCTAAAAAATGTTAGTGACCTGTGCCAAAATCACTTGTTATGTTCTCCAATCCAAGTGAGTGAAAGAGTAGAAAAAACATGCAATGCAGGGATGGGTAAAAGGTATGATACTTTTCAGCACCTTCCACCCAGAACTCTCAATAGATCTGCAACCAATTGTCAACAACTGATTTAGGTTCATGTGTGCACTGCAGGACGGAGCCTTGGCCGATACCAGATTGCTGAGTGCCCCTGCCACCGTTGGACTGACACAGCACATGGTCACATCCTGCACCTGGTTCAGGTGGGACGTATGTTTGCAAGCGGGCAGCATGGCACGTTAACCCAGTTTGGTGGGTGGCATCTGTTTCCTGTCTTGGTGCAGGAAGACACCACAGACTGCATTGCCTGCAAGAGAATCTCTGTTGCGTGCCTCTCCTGCGCTCTCACCTTCCCTAACACACCCTGGCATCCTTGGCCAGGATTTTCTGTGAAAGCACTAATATTGATAACAGTGGTGTGAAAGGCTAAATGGGAAGATGCTGTGTAAAAAAAACTCCGCTGAAAGTGTATTATTTGTTGGTATTGACTTTTTGAGCTTTGCCACAGACTCCTTACAAAACCCTTAATGTCACTGTGGTGCAAATCAGGCCTAAAACTGATCGTACAGTGTGAGTCTACACATTCTCCTACTGGAGAAACAAATACCTAACTGCTATTTTAAACAGCAAGCATGCTAGGAAGTAACCTTGGGAACAAGGGAGAAATGGTCATCTTATCTTTTAAATTTAATTTCAAAGTTGGATAATTTTTTACTATTTTTGACCATAATTTAAATAAACGGGAACTTCAAGCACCAAAATATTCACTGTCTCCCACATCTGTTCTCCCCAGTCCACAGAATAACAAGAATTCATGATAAAGAGTGGAACATTATCTATGAGTAATTTAAGTTAAAATTGCCTTTTGTGCAAATGTTACAAAACCCTCTCAGAGCTGTATGATTCAAAGAGTTCTCAGGTGACCTACCATGGCACCTTGTCTCTACCACCTTTACTCTCCTGAATTTCCTGAGAAATGTGTTGGGCCAAGACGGAACTTGCAGGCTGAGACCTTGGTTAGAGAAAGGGGTTCTCAGCTAATCCACAGCTGGCAAAAATTGTATAAACTGTGGTTTCTGCTTAGTCTCATTGCATTTGGTACATTGGGCAGAACACACTGAACAAATGCTGCTCTGGTATAGGGCTCTGATTTATACAGGTGGCCAGTATAAATCAGAGCAGGCTGTAACAACTTTTGCAGGAACAGAGGGGGATGCACGTCTACCCTGTGAGCCAGGACACCATAAACTAAACTTATTTGTCCCTTCAGCGTTCAAATTCAGCACAGCAGAGAATACAGACTGTGCCGCTCATTTCCTGAATATACTGGCAGGAGGCAGCCACCCATCCCAAACATGTTCATGGTTAGCCATCTTTGCAGACATAGCAGTTTGGGGCTAAACTGGTGCCAACTTCACACTTATCTGGTTGTTAACTCAATCAGTGGTTCTACTTGAAGGTACCATTTACAGTGAAACAATCCTTGAAGAGTATTTTGTATACAATGCATAGGACTCTCCTAAACCATATCAGAAAACTCTCCAGAGCATCCCTTTTCCTCATGCTGAAAAATTCTGTTGCCCATAGGTTGCCTCTTTATCAAACCAGCTTAAATATTTCCAGGATGGCTGAGCACCAGTATTAACACATGCTACTTATTTTAATTTAAAAGCTGTTCAAAATAGCGGAATTATTTCATTACTGCCAGCCTGAAATCAAAAGTGACTCCTATACTGGAAATTAACATTTTCCCCTCCCCCAAAGCTTGTAAAGTATGACTATTTCCCCTCATTTAAGCAAGAAAGGTACTGAGAAAGAGATGCTTAGTGATCTGATCAATGCCATGTAACACATAGAGGACAAAATGAGTGAGGGTGTCTTGATCAACATCTTCAAAACTATTTTTAAGCCTGCAGCATTTCAGAGGGAGACAAAGTTTCCTTACCCATCTTCTGGCATAGAGGGCTGCAAAGTCCTGCACTCTTTGGGTGTAAAGACAATGTTCAAGTCATCTTCAGGAAAGTCACCAAGTTCTTGTGCTAGTTCTGAGTCCAAGTTGTTCAGCCGTGTCATTAGGAAGCCTTCAAAATCTACTGGGTCTACTGCGTCATAAAAGGAAGGCTAAAAAAAGAAATAAAGAGGTGTTTATTTTAGCAATAGAAGGGTTTTCTTAATAGTGTAATTTAGGCCTATTTATTTAATTCTTGTCATTTTCCCATTATTTATCAAACACCAGAAACAGACTTCTAACCTTATATACAGTGCCAGTGCATTTAATGCAGGGAAAAGTTGCTAACAAAACATTCAGCTGAAAAAAGAAAGGGAACAAAGAGAGAAAAGTCTTAAAACACAAAAAAGAAATGGAAGATACTACACTTAACTCCAAATTTGCACCTATTTTCTCTGTTGAGCTTTCCCAGCTGCTGGTAGAAGGAGGGCTGATTTAGGTATGTTCCCGTGAAGTGCACCCAGTCCCCCTTGCCCAATTCATGGTATTCATCAGAGTTATGACAAAGGCAGCAGTAAGTATGACAGAAGACAAGACCAAAATGATAGTGACAGGCAGCGCCAGCTGGCAGGGAGCAGCCAATGGACTCTACAGCACATGTGATGAAAGGCAGTAGCAATGAGGCCAAGGCAGTGAGTCTCAGAAGTTATACTGAGCTGAGGAACAGCTATAAGCACCTTGGCTGCCATCATGAAGATGCCACTCATTTGAGGTGGTGTGCCTGAAAGATACTGACTATTAGAAATGCTCTGTGCTTTCAACTCCAAAGTAGAGGGTAAGATAGACCCTGGATCAGATGAAATTATTATTATTTTCCAGCTCGGAATGTTAGTGGTTTGCATCTTACTGGAGTTCTAATTTTATTGGATTTCTGAAGGATTGGTACAGTAACTACGTAAAAGATTACATGAAACTACTAAAGTTACTATTGCAAACCTTAGATATCCATCATTTCTACAGCAAATGGCATTGCACCTTGATAGAAAGCAGTTGTATGTGATCACATTTAATCAGCCGTTCTTACACAGAACATCTGATTAGAACAAAGTTAAGCAAGTACAAGCTCTGCCACTCATACGTAATGCTATGAAGCTGTCTGGCTCTTTTTATCTGCGTAGTCTCAAAAACAGAGGCAGAAAATTGTGTTTGATATTGTACTTAGAAGTGTTCCACATACACATAAATGTGACTTCATATGTTAGAAGCATGTGTTATTCTATGTATAGATAAAACTGAAAATTATTTTACTTGCTATATAGGCAACAAAAATAGTCTGTAGATGTTCAGAAAATAAAACATCTGTCCAGCTGAGTACAGACCAGCATCTCATACTGTTAATTTTCTTCACAAGTAACAAATAGATCTAAAAGCTCTATCTTCAGAAAACCTGTATTTTACGTTCTGTGAGTTCCATAAAGGTCAAGGACACCTCAGCGCAGTAAGAACACGGAAGAATAGAGCATTAGAATAATAGCACTGGAATAACTAATTTACTAGGAGGAAGAATTCTAGCAAAAAATAGCTATCAAATCATCCTTGTCTGTAAAGAGCAAGGATTGCATTGCACTGATTAGCCCAAATACCTTTCACAAGACTGCCTTCTGAAGCTGCCAGCAATAAATAGTCTGAACATAGATCAGATAATCTACCCCTATAGTGCTGTTGATGGGGTGTAGGGAAAATAAAGCACCCAATGTCCTGGATACCACCACTGCCTTTATATTCAATATTACTGGGGCTACTGTCTCATCCAATGTGAATTCTGGAGCTATCTTCCTCATACTCCAGTGTTCTCCACAACTAAAATCTGTGGGCCAAAATCACGAAGCCTTCACTCATTATTACTGAGTCCTACTCGTGCAAGGCTCTCATGGAAGTTGACAGGATTTTCACCTGAGCATGAAGTGACCTCTGCACATAACAGTGATTGATACACCCACAACATCAGGAATTTTAGCTCAATAGGACAATGAGGAATTCCACAGTTTATAAAACATGCAACGATGCTCAACAGTGGCAAAACTCCCGGTAACTCTGAACTAAAATGGCTCACACATAATGTGCCACGTCAGTCACTGTGGATAGGAAGATGAGTTAAAGATGATTAGTGGTAAATATGACTTTTGGAGCCTTTTTAGTGTTCTGGAAATATGAGAAAGTTATTCAGCTAATAAAAATCCAGAAACATCATGCAGAAAGTGAAGCATATTTAGAAGAAACGTTCTAAAAACATATAGGAGAAGCAAACCTTTTAAAACTTTTGGAAGAAAAAATAGATGTGGTAAACACTCCTGCAAATGATGTAGTGGAGACCTTTGAACACAACCAACCACCACCCACCACCCCAAGTTCCCCTTTTATAGGGAAATTGTACTGGTCTCTGCATAAATAAAGTCTCTGAGCTCGCTCCTCTGCCTGTACATTTAAGGGATCAACTGAATTCTCTGAAACCACTTTTGGGAAAATCTCTCTCTTTCATTGCTCTTTTTATCCAAAAGGAAAACCTAAAACTGACAGTAGTTCCAGCAAATAATGAGGCAGCCAGCTGAAGAAATACACTGTGCTGTTAATAAATTTTTAGGTTAAGCACTATCTCTGGTCTGTACTGAGTGTAGTGCTGAGCATATTGGATCAACAGTTATGAGTAAAAAGAGATCTTTATAGCTCTTCATTTTTTTTTAATTGCAGCATAATATCCTTGAAGTTCACTTATTGTACTGCCAGTGGTTAAAACATTACATGTTAGTGTATATACATATATATATATGAGTATCTACTAAAAAAAAAATTCACAAGATATTAAAGTAAAACACAGCTTAAAGAATACAAAAGCATATTACATATTTTCAATTGCTGAAGTTGTAATGTTTCATATGCAAAATATTTTTGTTTAATACAATCTAATTTTTGATTAAGAATTGCACTGCCTTTCAGAAATCCCACTTTTCCATCCTGACAAGTCAAATCCATCAATTTTCATTGTGTCTTATAATTTTTTCCAGTTGAAGTGTTAATAATAAACTTTAATCACTAGAAATCTGTGCTTTTGACTATCATAAACTAGACACAAATGTAAAAAAGATGGTGAAAAAGGTAAACGCACATGGAGGGT
This sequence comes from Aramus guarauna, assembly GCA_013400195.1. Lineage (NCBI taxonomy): Eukaryota > Metazoa > Chordata > Aves > Gruiformes > Aramidae > Aramus > Aramus guarauna. Next base: position 218,886 of record VXBL01003650.1, read on the forward strand.
AATGGTCTCCCTAGCAATTTGTGCAAATTATCAAAAGCAACAGAGTTTCTGCTTCAATGGAGAAGCCAACGCTCCTTTTCACGCCTCATACAAGTGTGTAAACCAATTATTCTACAGAAAATGCCACAAATCATTACTGAAAACATACCTTTTTAAGGATGATGGATTAGAGGCATGTAGATTGTGACAGCACACAAAATGGCAGCTACGGCGTAATACTCAGTAAATGAAATGGTACCAAGTTTCTCAAGACCAAAAGCAGTTGTCTGCATGTAGATGAAGGGACCTAGCCTCCGCAGGCTGAATAACCGCAAGGAATAGTTAAAACCTCACAGCATTTCACACGAGGGAAGAAAGTTACATACAGGAAGTATGTAACTAGCTTACCACTAGTGCTTTATGTTTTTCAGAGTCACTGGTGCATAAAGACTTTTCCGGCTTCTAATTATTTGGTCTCGCAAAATAAGAAAAAATTAAAAGGTTAGGAAGAAGGAGAGTATCAAAATCTTAGTCAGATTTATTTATGGCATAGTAGGAATACTCATCTTCCTGAAAGGCAATTAAGAAGATCTGGCATTTTTCCGCTTTGTCATAAGGGCAGTGTCATATGGTCTGACTTCTTTAGAGAGGGGATTACTTGTGGAAGCCTGAAGATGATTCCGAGACACATAACAGTTGACTCAATTATATCTACGCCAATCAGGGCATACTTTGGCATTTCTCATTTCACTTGCTTCCTCTACAGCACTGAAAAACAGGTCAGCGTGCTCTCTCTACTGCTAGCTCTGGACACTGTCTATTAAGCCAAGCTAGCTGAGCCTCTGCCTTTCCTTTTTTCTCTCTATTCACTGACCTCCTTTTGCAAATCATCTGTGATCACCACACCAAGCATTTACTTGATGGAGTTGAATGTTTCCTGCAAGGAAAGGATGTAAAATAATCCAACATTGACTGATTAGCTCTGATTCATAGTAGTATGCAGAAAAACTGTCTATTTCAGGCCCCAAGGATCATTCTCAGTTGTTTCTTTTTTCAAATGCATAATTTCCTCAGCTCACCAGGCAGTATTTTTTAACAGCTTCAGGCAGAAGTCAGTGGAAAGCAAGACAACTTAAGAAGATAATTCAATTTACCCTAAAAACATCAAACAATGTAGATGCCAAACCTGTGTAAAGAAGATAAACCTGGAACTTACCAGATGAAGAGTAGAAAAGCCAGGGGTACTTAAGCTTCGTTGACAGAACTGTGCAAAGCCTGGTTGGAGAGTAAATTGCTTTCTTATTTCTGCAGAGGAGTGCCTTTAATTAAGCAGAGAAAAACAATTATTCCCATACAAATTCCAAATGCCAGACTTTAGCCACTTTAGTCTCCTGTCCCACTGTTTAGAAATGTATTTTGATGATGTTCTAGACTCCTCTTGTTTTGTAGTTGATGCAAACCTCAAAAAACATTTGCAATCATATATAATTAAGATTCTGACACTCTTCCAACAGATTTCTATCATTATATTTCAGTTCTTGTGAATGGGAAAGGCTATGCAAGAAAGAATAACCTTGCCCTTAAGTGAAATGTGACCGCAACCTGTCCAGCAATACTTGCAGATTCATTTCTGCAGAGCAAAGATACAGGATAATAGAGCAGAGAAAGCAAAATTAACATCATGGAGGTAAATATTTTAACGAACCAGTAATTGACCATTGGATAAAACAAGACAGGACCACTCACTGAACAGTGTAAGACCAGACTTAATAATGCAGTCTGCTGTGAAAAGAACAAGACAAACCAAAGCATGAATTTAAAAATCAGTCTATACTGTGTCAGCTGAGCATTTGAGGAAAAGACTTTTAAAGTGCTAATTAATTGATTTCAATGAGAGCAGAAAGAGGCCAGTACTGAATTCTTCAGAAAACCCAGGGTGATAATACAGTTGCATGTACCCAATCTGAAAATTCAGTATTCAGAGTAGCTCATTTTTCATTGAAACAAATAAATTCATATTTAATACTATTTAAGAATTATCAGCCATGAAATGGTAACAAAACATCTACAATATATTTCACCATGAATATTCAGGACAGATTTTTTAAAAGATCAAGATGCAGATTACAAGTGAAAAAACCCCCAAACGGTAGCCCGCCAGGGCGGCTACTTGGGAGACAGGAAAATACAGAGGTAGGAAGACTTTCCTTTACATATGAGACTCTTGCAACTCCAGCAAGTATTAATAGGCATCTTAGAATTACCAGATGCCACAAGACAATTTGCCTGTTTGGTCTGCACCTTGTCTTCTCTGTGGCCTCTTGATTTCTACGATGACTATACCTGTTCCATGACACTTAATCTCTTACTACTGCTTTTCTTAACAATCATGATAAAAACCTAAACTCTGCTCAGTGCAGTTCTATTTGTGTTAAGAGACAGGCATTTCACAGAAGGTCTTACAGGTATTAGGCCTGACTTCTAAAGTAAAAGATGCATAAATAAGAGTAGCTGCTTATAGGTCAAAAGGCCACGCCAGGTATGAGTGGGACGTTGCTCCAATCTGAAGGCAGCAGCACTTGCAGACAGACCATAACCAGAGTTACAGAGAAAAAAAAAAAAAAAATTAATTTTGAAGAGAAATTCCTACTCATCAGTGGTATTCCAAAAATCAGACAGGATGAAATGGGAATTTTTTAAAGGTTATTCAATAATTTTATAAGCAAGAAGCCACGTGGTGAGAGTGAGGAGGTCTGTGGATTCTTTAGATTATTTTTTCTCTATTTTAAAAAGAAAAGTGCTTATATATCAATGTTATTGTCACTCGTCTTCCCACTGCAAATAATCTCTGATCATGAAAGAATGTATGCATCAAGGTGTAACACAAAACTCACTTGCCTGTTTATTAACAGTCTGATAATAAAGTATATGGTGGACGACTAGAAACTGTGGATTGTAGGAAGCTATGGTCCAAAAAGCCTGGCAGTTATTGGTATACTATTGGCAATTATCAGGTAATGATGATCACCCAATATGGATTTATCAAAGGGCAGTCACGTAAAACATATCTAATACTTTTCTGTGATAGTTTAACTGGCTTCAGTAAGGCTTTTGATAGTGTCCTTCATGACACTCCTATAAGCAAAGTAAAGAGACGGTGGCTAGAATGAATCATCATAACTGGTTCCAAAACTGGTTAAAAAACATATTCAAGGCACAGTCATCAATACTTCAAAAGAAGATTGTGAAGAGATTTTGAACTCTACTGTACTCTAGATTTTGAACTCTAAGTGAGAAGTGAGTTATTTTTTCCTCAGTCTAGTTCCTGTCCATATTTTGTTTTACAACACTGACAATGGTATAGGTAACAGTAATAAAATTTGTGGATCACATCAGACTGGAAGGAATTATAAGTGCTCTGAAAGGCAGGACTAGCAGTCAAAATGATCTTGTATTTTAGAAACAGTCTGAAATCAGCACAGTTAGATTCAGTAAAAATAAATGTAAACCCCTTCCTAAACTTATGAAGAAAAAAAAAAATTCAAATGCATAAATATAAAAAAGGAAAAAGAAATAGCCATGTCACAGAAGAGGCTCAGAGACTGTACTGGGATACTTACTAACAAAGTACCATAAGTGAGGAAAAATAACAGTTATTTCTGGTTATTTAAGCCAATGGGACAGTGCTTAGGCTGATGTATACACTTAGAACACCACAGAGTAAGATGCAATGAAATTTAAAAGGCTTCAAAACAGAGCAATCAGAATGCTAAAAATTTTGGGAAGGATGATCCATGAGGAAAGATTGAAAAAAATGTGTTACAAAAGAGATGACTGTGGGGAGACAGCAGTTGTCCTCGACTGTGTAAAAGGTAGCAATCTGTAAAGAAATCAGTGAGCAATTCATGTCCATAAGGGGAAGAAGAAGGACTAATCTTCTTAAATTGAAGCAAGAAAGATTTAATAAGATATTAGGAAAAACATTCCCACTGTAATGGCAGCAGGACACTGGGAGTTGCCATCTGGTGACGTCACAGAGACAAGAGCACACTGGCGACACAGATCATGTCTCTGAACTACCTGGAGAACAGCATCTGGGCAACTGCAAGCCTTTCAGAGACTGGCAATAGGACTCAGCAGTGTTGATAGCTCTACAGACCTCTCATGTTAGCACCTGTCCCCTTGTTTAGGATAAAGAAGAAACACTAGCTGAAAAGAAAGCAGTGTAGATTTGGAAGAGCTTTTTTCCACAAAAGTCACTGCTGAATTCACAGTTAGTTGGTGTTCACATGGCATCTTGCAAGATAGTGTAAACCTGTGGAAAGATGGGAGATGATGGCAGCCTAAGGCTCTTCTGGACTTTTTCCATCCTTGGCTGCTCCATGGTGTTGGAGCAAATTAATGCCAATTGGAATTCATTGCTTCACACTGTGTTGCCTTGATCATACCCGAGTGATGATGCTGTACTTCTCCGGTGTAAATCTTCAAAAAGCTGGAAGTCACCAGACTTCCTTATCCATCCTTCCCACCAGATGGGATTGGAGGGTAGCAAAACAAAACAAACAGAACTACCCAAAACCCCCAAACTGGTGCTGCTTAATCAGAATTCCACTGGTAGATGCAATCCTCCAGTAATTCTCCTGAATTGCTAGCAAAAAGTTGAGACATAATCTGTATTTCACAAATACTCTCCAATGCAAAGTGTACAGTTTGCATAATATATTAAAAGAACGGTGTAACCAAAGTAACAGACTACATGTGGAGGTTCTTAAAATTGATTTTAACTTGTAGGTCAAATTCTGAGATGTTTCTCAGGGCAGAGCTTATTGCAGGATTGGGAACTTGGAGATTTGGGTTATTGGCTGGGCCTAGATGAACTATCAGGAAAGGAAGACAAAATAGCCATTTATTTTCTCTCTCTAACATAAGTTAGATCTGAAACTGCTGGGTTCTATAATTAAAATTATACCTATAATGCATAAAGCCGGTTCTGTAGTTTCACTGTAAATTCTGCTCAGCAATGTATTTCTTTGAAATATGTAGTTTAAAAGCAGGCACAATGGGTATTTTGCTAGTGTGTAGAGAACATGAGAACTTAAACACAGAACAGCAATTTAGAAATAAAGGAAAACAGAAAGAGACCAGCTTTAAAGATAATCTATTAACTGGAAATCAGAAACTTCATAAGAAAAACCCCGATTTTTAAAAGTATGCTTCACACACCTACTGGATCAAGTTATCCAGTTACCTACTATTAGAAGTTACCTACTAGAGGGAGGCAGGAAGAGTAATCCCAAACACCCTTACAAGCCTTTCCAGCAGACTCTGAAGAACACTTAGTTGTCTTCTGCAAGAGCTGCATACACAGTAAGACAGCAAGGAAAGATGAAAAAATGAAATAAAAGGAGACTGTAAGAACTATCCCCAAGGACGGGGAACATTCACATTTAAATGCATACAGATGGTAGAATCATAAAGTAAAATAGTGAAAACTTTTGCTTAACAGGTAAAATATTCAGTCCTGGCTACCCTGAGGAGTGATCTCTTTCATCTGACACTGACATAGAAAATTCTCAACTAGCTGTTGTTCTTTTTCTGGACTTAGCATGAAACTTCTCTAGTTACAACTGAAAACAAGCAACAGAAAACTATGGGATAGAAAAAGGTAACAATTACCTATCCCCCTCCTCCACTCCCACACACAAACACACACAAAGTTTTGGGCAACAATCCAGATCTTTAACTAGCAAATATGGGAATCTTGCTTAGAAGTCCTTTTCTTGCTGCCAGTGGAACTGCCTGTTTTTCTTCTCAGCTTCTAATTAGTCCTTAAGGCACTAGAGCTCTGCTTTGTTAGTCACTGTTTACAGCAGTGGTCGATCTGAACTAGCTGCTTGATGGCTCAGGTAGGCTATACAACCTCTGACACACCCCTACTTTGGGGTCTACCACATTAAGACTCTATATCAGCTAACGTAATAATCATCCTATTCGAGACAGTTGAAATTTAACCACAACCTTCTCAAAGGAGATGGTGCAGGAACAAAGAAAGAAGAGGAAATCATTGAATTTGTTTTGCTGGCAGCTTGTTATAAAGTAAATCAGGCAAGAAGTAATTTTTTACTTTTGTCCCAGGTGATATATGCCATTCATTCAGTGGAGATTTTTCAGGGCTGCTCAGTTTTGCTGTTTCTCCCTTAGCAAGAGACATAAGCACCCATAAAAATTAATTTTCTAATCCTGGTGGTAGAAGAAAAGGACAACCATATTTTCATTCCATGCAAAGAAACTGAAGACTAGGATTAGGATTTGGTCCTCATGAACTATGCTTTCATGTGCTTTTTAATCACTGTACTCTATGGATAATACGGAAAAGCTATGATGCAACATTTGAGAAGACATTGTGCATGCATTGTTGACTGGTTGGCTCTCGCAATGAAGGTGCGTTTAGGTGTAATGTTTCATATGATAGTTTAGTGGTACTTCCTGGAAAGCAGAGAATATAAATCAACCTTATCTCTCATCCTATTACAGACTTAAACTGATCACAATAGTTTATATATACGATACAAAGTTTTTAATGAAATCTCACATGATGCTAATTCATGCTAACAGAAGCTGAATTTGTGTGAAAACAACAGAATTCCTTTGTTGTCTCCATTAACTAAAAATCTATCAGCATACAGCAATATATACACAAATCTTTCATACTGAAGGTATTAACCTCAATTTGTCTAAGGATAATTTTCTGTGGTTAGCTCAGAGCACTCTCTGCTTGAAGTACTAAAGCTCACATTGGTTCCTCATTAAATGTTCATTTCAACTGAGATGGCTGAAGAAGAGCTTTCTAACAAATATGCCTTTGAAGTCTCCAGAAGACTCTACAGGTCTATATTCCAGGGCAAAACTTTGTAGTTAGGGCCTATCTCTTTTTTTTCTTTCTTTCTTTCTTTTTTTTTTTTTTTNGTACCTTGCTAAACTGTTTAAATGTCTTAAATGTCTTCCAAAATCTTAGATCCTCTACAACAGCAACAATAAGGGCAGTTTCAAAAGCATTAGCGATCATACATGCCACCTTCCTTTTATACTTTGACTTGAAATGTAATACAAGGGTATCAGATTGTGGTTTCAGATTTTTGTTCTGTCTGCACTATCCTACCAATTCACAACAGGGTGATTATGAAATAAATGCAAGGATTTATCTTCCAGCTCATATGTATTCTCTGAGCTTCACAAGGATTTCACTAAGAAAATGCTACCATAATGCCAATAATTTTGTAAAACCTGTACCAAGTTTAATATTTTATGCACTTTATTTTCACTTTCTTCCTAATAAACAAGTATTAATAGTAATAATAAAGACCATGTAAATGTTATTCTAGGAATTTTTTTCTTTTTTTTTGCTCCTCCAGGGTTGTTTTTATTTTTATCAGGGTCACAGCTGGTATTTTTATCAACAAGGTAAGAAATGTGTATTTTGTCTCTTTCATGACTGACAACTTCAAAGAAATTCACAATATATTCACAGCTGGGTCTTTAGTACGGTGAATACTTCAAAAGACAGAGGAGGAGATCATGCAAATGGCATATAACTGGAAAAAAACTTGTGTTAATATTTTGGCTCCTCATTTCCTAAGAATACAGATTTGTGGAGCTTTAGTGTGACCTTTCTGTGACAGGAAAACCATGAGTTGGGATTTTTCTAGTTGCTGCTTAGAATAACATTTTTTTCTCTAGAGATGTAAGTTTAACTAGACAAAGTATGATCTTTTATTAGGGCAGTGTACCTGAAAAATAATGGCCCAATTTCAAGTACATGAAAAGATACTGCCGTTTTTAGAACAGGGAATTTTGATTCAACTTCAGTGGGAGCCAGAGCAGTAACTAAAATACACTTCAAAGCTGGATCTTCCCCTCATACTTCTAAAAATAAGAATGTCCACAGAATTTGGCATATGTTAACAACTATGCTGTTAAAAATAATGTATTTTTATATCTGCTGGCTATCACTACAGGTACAAATTCCATAGAAATTACATTACACACCCTCATAAATACATTTGGGTGATGCAAGACATTTTATATCGTAAGTTACAAACTGAATTTCACTTCGCGATTTATCTGGAAAATTTCAAGCTTGGCGAAAGGTAAAATTTTACTCTAACGATGTTCTACATGAGGTTTTGTTATTACAATGATTGTAAAGCTCAGATCATGTGACAGTTGAAAAAAAATAAACTCTTACCTAATCCAGTTTGCTCGACTTTAGGGAAAAATACTAATATTGAGTCCAGGTGCGCTGACTTGTTATGAAAAGCCTCCAGGTCATTATTACTGAAGCTCAGGAAACTGTGTGCTTCATCATGTGCAAGTATTATTCTACAAAGGTCATGAGGAAAGATATTGTGGGCTTTTTATATGAACTTGGCTGATCTAGGCCTGGACCTATTTTTTTGCAACTGCATTCATGATGGCAAACATTTAGTGTGAGTATGTTATCAGGCAAGCACTTTCACAAGCTATCCTTCTTCCTACTGCTACAAACAACAGTATAGTCTGGTGTGTGCTTTTCAAATCAAATAAAAAAGAAATCAAGTCAGAATACAAAAAACAACAGCTACACTGCACTATACTCACGAACTGTAATTTTTAATGATCATAAAATCTAAAAGTAGTAGAGGGTGTAAAATACAACATTAAGTATTTCTTCCTGGCTGGTTTTCACTTCATGTCTGAAAATGAAAACTGTTTGGAAAGATAAATAGGGAATGTTCATACGTGGGACCTGGTAGACATAAAGATGTTTCTCATTTGCAATTACTTTTTTCTTGGGTAAGCTTAGGATTTCCCGTACTATAAAAAAAAAACCTCATCAAAAATTGCAGTCTAGACTTCACAATGCACATAGATGTCTGAAGTCTAAGAGGGATAAAAGATCTTAAAAAAGGATTTTAAAATGCAGCTTTTCTGCTCAGAACCTGCTCACCAGCCATCTTCCAGAAACAAAGCAAAACCCTCAGTACTCTAATCATGTAGCAGGGATTATTATGTCTGATTCGAATGATTGCAGAGATAGGAAAGTACAGTATAATACCAGTCTTCAACAACAGTAATAGCAAATAGATGGTTATATTTTAAACACAATTTGAGTACTCAGTCAGATGAAAAGATTAGCTTCCTGCTAACAACAGCTGTCAATAACATCAGTCTCAACAGAAACAACTGTATTTTGCTTGCATGACCAACTGCTTTTTCTACAACTGCCTACTTGCTGATAAAGAATACACTTGTGTTATGGAGCCTATCTTTCCTGCACTTGTAATTTTTGACAGAGATTTGGCTGGATGGGCCTGTGTTTGTCATCAATCCCCTACTTACGTGGCTACTATCACCTTGACTGTACAGCAGGCAGACCACTCCAGAAAAGGTAATCATAAAGTTCAGGCTAAACAATACAAACCAAAAGTAAACCACTGTGAATAACCAGAGGCATTAGTATCTTCTGCAAAATAGTTACGAGGACATTTTCTTACTCTTTCTTTTCTACTTCCTAAAAGTTAGATGCATTTCAGGCAGGAAATGTTGTAATCTTTCACACAGTCTACCAGAGGAAAGGTCTGTGCATTTAGTCTTTGTGATGGACAATAGGATGTCAAATCTAGTAAGAGCATACTGAATAATCTTACCTTTGAAAAATGAGCAGATACTTACAGGAATCTATATTAGCACTATGCATTAATACCCTATCACATAATCCTCATATATAATATTGCTTCTTCCTCAGCTTACTCCCATAACTGATTTGCAATCCACCTCTGCTAGAGGAGGAAGCAACGTTCACACAGCTCCCCATCAGAATTAGACACACACATACACTTTTGGACAGACAAGCATGGCTTTGCACATTGTTTGCTTTTCTTTTTATTAACTTTGTGCTGGTATAAAACATGATAGCTTGCAATCTAAGCCTAGTCTATAACAAATACTATAGCAGTGTTCCTTCAATGATGCAGTTGTGTCTCTTACAGCCTCCAGTTACATTCTAGCTCATATGGTCCACAGCACAGCTTACTCTCAGGTATAATTCAGCAGGCTGTGTAGATGCAGAGAGGCTTTGGTATAGTTGGGCTTAAATGCAACAATTATCAATGTCAGAATGTGAGATGCAAATCAGCTGATACTGGTTTGAATTATACATAGTGACCAGCCAAACTGTATACTGCTTAAATTTGTCATTTGCCCAGGTGTGGTTGTAAAACATGTTAAGAAGCGCTGCACTGGCATAGATTTAGTCTAATTTGACTGCTCACTGGAAACACCCTAGCAAAGGCAAATGAATTATCTTTAGGGCTGATGAAAAGATAACCTCACAGGCATTAGGAAGTTCCCTCTATTATCTTTAGAGCTATTTACAATAGATAGCATCCATCCCTAGCCAGCTTTAATATTCTTGACTTTGTGGTAAGTTTAGAAGGTTGTTATTCCTGCAGATTATATCTCTCCCTTGGAGTGAAGGAGTACCTGTAAAAATGTCCCAAAAGAAGACACGTTAATATACCTAAGGAAAAGGCCATGTGGGGCATTTAATGGCTGTTCAGTCATCCACATGCAGTGAGCAGTCATAACTGATACAACAGGGATGAAACCATGGTCTCAACTCCTCATCTTTTCTGCTCACTCAGATTGCCTTGAATCCAAACAGTGGTGGGATGGGAGGTAAAGCATCTCTGTGCAGAGGCTGCAGTGGGGGCTGGTCTTTATGAGTGGTGTGTGAAGGAGCAGAGCTCCCTGTCTTCTTTTTCTCCTCTGCACCTGCAGTATAGCCATGTACAATATATTCCTTGTGCTGAATATAAATCCAAAACACACCAAGACAATGATGCCATGAAAAGCTATGAGAAATCGGCTTGTAGTAAGTCAGGAAGTGACCAAGTGCACCCTCAGCAAGTTTGCTGGTGACAGCAAGCTGTGTGGTGCAGTCAACACGCTCGAGGGACGGGATGCCGTCCAGAGGGACCTTGACAAGCTTGAGAGGTGGCCCCACGTGAACCTCATGAGGCTCAACAAGGCCAAGTGCAAGGTCCTGCACATGGGTCGAGGCAACCCCAAATATCAGTACAGACTAGGAGATGGAGGAATTGAGAGTAGCCCTCCAGGGAAGGACCTGGGGATATGGGTGGATGAAGAAGTGGACATGAGCCAGCAATGAACACTTGCAGCCCAGAAAGCCAATCATATACTGGGCTGCATCAAAAGAAGCATGACCAGCAGATCAAGGGAGGTGATTCTCCCCTTCTACTCTGCTCTCATGAGACCCCACCTGGAGTACTGCATCCAGCTCTGGGGTCCCCAGCACAAGAAAGAGATGGAGCTGTTGGAGAGAGTCCAGAGGAGGGCCATGAAGATGATCAGAGGGCTGGAGCATCTCTCCTATGAGGACCTGCTGAGAGAGTTGGGATTGTTCAGCCTGTAGAAGAGAAGGGGCTGGGAAGACTTCTTGCAGCCTTTCAATACTTAAAGGGGGATTATAAGAAAGACGGAGAGAGACTTCTTAGTAGGGTCTGTAGTGATAGGACAATGGGTATTAGTTTTAAACTAAAAGAGGGTAAATTCAGACTAGATATAAGAAACAATTTTTTTTTATGATGAGGGTGGTGAAATGCTGGACCAGGTTGCCCAGGGAAGTTGTGGATGCCCCTTCCCTGGAAATGTTCAAGGCCAGGTTGGATGGAGCTTTGCGCCACCTGATCTTGCAAAAGATGTCTTTGCCTCACATGGCCTTTTCCTTAGGTTTATTAACCTCTCTCTTTTCTTTAGGGTCACTTCCAACCCAAACCCTTCCTCTGGTTCTAAGATGCAAACCTGATCTTCATACTTCTACACATGCAACTCCAAGTAATTTTCTCTGAAGGATTTAAAAAAATCAGCTTCTCATTTATTTTTATGGAAGTCTAAGAAAACTGGCCATTTACTATAAACTGGTATTGACAGATTGTTAATATATACATAACATATGAAACGTATACATCCTGATTTTTTATCTTTAATCTGTTATTAGTATTTAATATTCTCTGTTACAAGTACAAAAGCACTATTTTTTCACATATTTAATATGTAAGAAGTAGTCTTTTCCAACAGCAATTACAAATTGGAATTTTTTAACCTCTCTTAAAAGCCATAGTGCACTGTATATTTATGGTATGAATTTTAGATTAATTCAAATGGGTTAGTATTTGATCATTTGAAAAACCTGTCTTGAATATAAACCTGCAGAGGCTTATTAACTTGAGTTATCCTCATTTAGATTCCCAGCGTGCAACTCATTAGAGTAAAGCAGGATTCAACCCTTTCATCAAGTGTGCTCTCCTTTGTGACTCTCTTTCTTGAATTAGGTTGACTCAGTAAAAATGAGCACAGGATTTGTTTAATACTATCACTGTACTGACATTACATATTATAAGGCTATGGTCATACTTGATAAGGATATATCTACAAGCAGCTTTTAGAAGTTGATAAAGTATGAATGTGCATTTTAGGTATGCAGCAAACACATGGAAAATGCCTTTGCTATTATCAGACTGGTAATTTTATTAAGGGTTTTTATAATGTATTACTTTATTTAAGAAAGTGACTATAAGAATTTACCATATTCTTTTAAAAATGCACTAGATCTTTATTCTAATTACGTAAATCTGTTGTACTTATGAAGGACTGAGGTTGCCCCTGCAGCTTATTTATTATATTTAAAGTTTAAAAAGAAAAAATAATTAAAAGAAATGCAACAGAGTCTGGACAATGCTTGTGAGTAATTAGCATTTTATTATATCCATATAACAAGGGTTTTATTGAAATTCAATCAAAAGACGCTGGCCTCAGCCCCATAAAGGGGTTGCACTGAACAGAAATCTGCTGTCAGAATACATAGGAGATGGCCTGTTCTGCCACTGAAACTGTTTCTCATTGTACCTGCCCCCTCTGCAACTGCCTTTCCCATTCGGGGTAACTTCTTGTAAACCTTCAGAACCGAAATTTTGTAGAATATAAGATTTAAGCTGACCTTTTCATTTCAGGTAGAAATCATTCAGATATATTGTCATCATTAATGTAAAGTAGAATTCATAGTACAATTTGAGAATTAGGTAAGGGTTTCACTTTTATCATAGGCTTTTTTGAATTTGAAATCTTTAGCTAAATGCTTGCTTTAATATTGGTAGTGTGGGTTGCTTGGGGTTTTGTTTGTTTGTTTTTTTGTTTGGTTGGGTTTTTTTTTTTTTCCATATAAATCTATGCATGTAAAGTCATCCTTAAGTGTACTTCTTAAAATTAGAACAGGAAAAGAAAATTTTGTTTGGCAATTGGACAATTTCAGGGACAAGACAATGAAATAATAGAAGTAAATGCTAAAAATTTGTTTTATAACACTTGTAAAATGCAGACATTGGTTGTCTATAGAGACAGTTGAGGAGTTTGTCTATTGGGAGGGGTTCTAATTCCATGAGCCACATGACTGACAGTTAAGTGATATGTTAGGGAGCTGTATTGCTGCTCTTGATAGTTGTCTGGTTTGTAATTTATGGGTTGAAATGTTTTGAATGTATAGCAGTGGTGGACAGGGGCCCAGGTAGGTGCCTACAGCACAGTTTTCTTCACTTGAAGTCAAAACAAATATCTGCTACTTCAAGATCTATGCCAGAGATAAAATAGTAAACTACATTAGCTAAATAAAAGTAATAAAAATAGAAAATATCTTCTGTGAATGCTGTGTTCATCCTAACACACTGCTGAGGCAAACTGATTAAAATTCAGCTTTTATGGTCTCTCAGATATACACTGCTCAGCTGGTCAACATCAGAGCCCACACTTTTAGCAATGATGCGTTGCTTTTCCTCAGCAGTTCAGCTTTCTTGGTTTCTGAGTATAAATACTGTAACTGGAAAACAGACACATTTGCAACACACAACCCAGATTCCTTCTAATGTAGGACTCAATTCCACAAGGATGATCAGCTTTTCATGTCCCATGCGGGCTTCCAACCACCACAGACACCTAACACGCTCGGAAAGTGCCACAAAGGTCTCTTAGTGTTGCACATTAATAAGGGTTTCTTCCCTTCCTTTGTCCAATGCAAGAGGCCATTTGGAAAGACACTTACAGCTTACTCTTAAGAGACACTTCAGACTTTGTTTTGAAGAACGTATGAAGTTGGACAGGAATTTAATTTCTCATGTAATAAAACCAATGTTATTAGAAAAGAATGTTTTCTGAAGGTCCTGCTCAGTTTTCAGCAACTTAGCTCTGGGTCATACACAGGTAAGCAGCAGGAATGCCACCTTACATGAGGGACAGTAAAGGCTTGCTCCTTCACTTCTACAGATGAGATAAGCATCATTATGTATAAAAGTTATCCCATTAAAACAGAAGGAGCTACTAATATACATGCATTAAAAACACATGTGCAAGTGTCTGCAGGATTAAAAAAGGCAGAAAGCAACAGATCAGGGCAACAGACACCAGATGGGTGGAAGAAAGAATGTGACAGCAAGACACGGTTATGTGGGCAGGTTGCATGTGCAACTTACAAGTTTTCAGGCATCTGAAGGCTTGATTGTAAAGTTTTACCTTGTTTTAAACAAATGTGATGCTCATCAGGTAATAACTGTCCCTGAAGCATCTGCAGCTTCAGTGCTCATGATCGATAACTCACACTAAATCATGATGAGATGATGCTAACAGAACGTTTCAGATCATGTCATTGCTATTTTTTTACAGAACAGTGTTCAGCACAGTTCATCAGGTGGTCAGATATCTATCATTCTCTTCTGAACACACCAGGGTACACGTTACGTAACCAGCAGGGAGGTGGCCGATGTCATTCTACTGAGGAACTGGTACAGAGCCTAAAATGCTGTTGGGCCTCATAAAAACAGTATATAGCTTAGTCAAGTCACTGGCAAGAGAATGAGTAAGAGAAGAGCTTGCATGTGAATTTGTAGTAAACGGAGAGTAATTGTACAGGCAATGTAATAAAACCTGTGAATGATGATGCCTTGCCAGTAACATCCAACTTTCACTAAGAGTTGCAGTTTGAAGAAGTAAACTCAGGAAGTCTGACGAGAGAGGAACAAAATTTTATATCTGTAAATTAGCCTTTTGTGTACAGGCAAGAAAGCTGACATGCTGACCTATTATTCCTCTTATTTTGAAAATTCCTTTAAAAAAACCCCAAAACACCCCATTAAAAACACTTCTTGTGAAGATATATCACTTCACTGTCAGTGAGATTCTACTCGAGTCATGTAAAAATGACCTGCTTCTTTTGAAGAAAGGGAAACATAATGTTCTGCTAGTAAATATATATATAATTTCTACCATACTGTGTAAAAGTACTTACTTGCAAAATAAACATGCAGATTGTTAAATTGGAATCATATTCAGAATACGATGAGTAACATATTTGAACATTCCATTTGCTACAAAAAATACTGAATATTTCACTATCGAATCAAAAGAAAAAAAAAATTTAAAAATACGTCAAGTTGAAACACTAGCAAAACTTTTGTGAGCCTTTGTGAAATGAAGCTAGATAAATCATTATGATTCCACTACTTAGTAAGGCTTTAGTCATACAGATGAACAGTGACCATCACCACAGCTAGGAAAAGCTGCCAGAAGGCTGACCCTAAAAATAGGAAGAAAGAAAATAACCCAAGCCCTCTAAATATCAGCCAGTTACACTCTTTATTCAAGGAAATCTCCAAATTATCAGGAATCGCGGCAGGATCCTGTAGTGAACCACTCATCTGATGGCTTCTCAATACAATGTCTCACTCTTGTGAATGTTCCACCACAAATTTAGAATGAATTCCCAAAGGATACAGAAAGGTACACTGATGTGTATTCTGCCATGGGAAAGGCACATCACAGAGCAGCTAATTTTATCCTCTGTGACTGCAAATCCCATGTCTTCCAATAAATTGCTGAGGAGGTGGAGTTTCTCTGCATACTTTTCTCTCTGGCACAGAGACTTACCCTCAGTTTATATTACCATTATTTTATTTGTTCTTTTATGTGTCAGCAAACTCAGTTACCTTGTACTTACATCAACATCCTGGAAACACAGTTTTTGTCTCAGATGACAAGACTCTTTAAAAGAAGGCCTGTCTGTTCCTTTAACCTAACAATATGAAAATAATTGTCTTGGTTTCTTACTGCCACCACAGGGCACAGACCAGCTGAGAGTCAGCACTTCCCTGGGAACAGACACCAAAGTCTCGCAGACAGCAAGCTCAGCTGCAAGAGTATGGTGTTCCATACTCTAATTTATTTACTTTATTGAGGGAAGGGAGGACATACATTTGTTTTAAATCAGAAGGATTTTTTCTTTTTATAGATGAAAGGGTGAAAAGAAAAAAAATGTTCCCGGGAATGTATGTCATTGCAATATTGATGCCCTATGTAAAAGCTTTATTTCCCAGGAGGACTCATTTAGGCAGAAGAAGAAGGAGGCGGAGAAGGAACCCCAACCCTCTGCCCTGCCGCCAGTGAGCAGCCCCCCCAGGAGCGTCGGGTCTTGGTCGGACAGAACAAATGGGGAACAAACTCCTGGGGTGAGACTGGACGCTTCCTCCCAGCCAGGGGACAGGAACCCATAGCCAGCTTTGTCTGTGGACACTTCGCCAGGGCAAACCTCTCTGCAGAAGCGCACGCTGGGGCTGCACCTCCGCGGGGCCGGGACACGACCGGCGGGTCGAGCGCCGAGGGTCGCCGCTGCCGGCCGCGGGAGCAGGCAGGCAGAGGAGCGGGGGGTGCCCGCCCGAAGGCTGCCCGGCAGCGGGCGGCGGCGGCGGCAGAGCCAGCCCGGCTATCTGGAGCTGGCAGATGCGTCTGCGCCCCGGGGGTCTCCCGGGGAGGAGCCATCCCGCCCCCGCTCGCATAGCCCGACCGTCTGCTTTGGCCGGGTCCCAGGGTGCGACTGGCGAAGAATAGCTGCGAGGCGCGAGGAAAGCCCCTTACCTGTTGATTTTCAGGGCGAACGCCCTCCTGTCAGCGGCGGGTAGAGTCGCCATGCGGGAGAGCAGCCGCGGGGGTCGGCTGCCGAGGGGGACCGACGCCGGCTGTACGCACGAAGGGCGGATTTATTTTTATTTATTTATTTTTCTTAATTGCATGCTCCGGGCTAAAAACCCGACGGTCTTCTGACAGTTCTGGACGGCAACTTCCGGATTTCACCTTCCTCACAGAAGTCTGCTGGAGTGGGAGGGATCCGCCCCTGTGCACCGCTGCCTTCTCCACCCCGCCGCCGTCTGCCCCGCAGCGCCCAGCCCCGCACCCCGGGCGCCCTGCGCCACTCGCCGATGGCTCCCACGGGCAGGAGCGGACGCGGGCACTGGGGAGGGGCAGGAATTTCACCTCCCTGTATAACACAGGCGACACCCGTCCGTGGATGTTTTGGGGGGATCCGGAGGGAAGCAGCGGGGAAGGCTAGCGTTTAGGCAAGTGCAATGCAGAGGGAACACACCTTGCACCCCTGAAAGCGCACAGCTGCGAAAATCCTTGCGTACCCCCCAACCCCTTTTCTTCTGGAAACCGCGGTGCGGGTGTCAAACACCCCCGTCCGGGGGTCGAACGCTGCTCTGCGCAGGCGGACGAGGAGGGAGCGGGCACCGCCGGGCACCGCTGGGCACCGCCGGTCCATCCCGCCCTCCCCCGTTCGAGCAGGCGCGGCCGCCGGGCAGGGCCGGGCAGGATAGGGCCGGGCAGGGCAGGCCGGGGCAGCGCTGGGCAGGGCAGGGCCGAGCGGCGCCCACCGCCCTTCAGGCAGAGGAAATCGCCAGGGTCCTTCGGCCCCGCTGGCACACGGGTGGGGCTGTTCGGGCTGGCAGAGACAGAGAGGCGTAAGGGGTAAAGAGATGCCAGCTCTTCACCTGGGGTGATACTTTGCCAAAACACACGTGCACCCAGGATATATGTTTCTCTTACTCCTAAACTAAGCGTGCAAGGAAAACACATATACCAACCCCAGGTACCAGCTCAGCTCAGCACAACGCGGGCACCACTGCTGTTCTCTTCACCTGCGCTTACAGCTCAACTTTTTTAAAAGACCTTTTTTATTAAGTAGCTTGTGGTTGTGTTAGAAAGTGATTATTTCTTGACTGGTATTTTTCTCTCAGCCTTGGTGCACATTCCACTGCTTCTGCAGATAAGCAGAACTCAGGTTTCATTTGAAAGGCGAACCAGAAGCCAAACACAGGTTCTGCAGATGAATTCTGGGGTAGCAGAGGCAATTCAGTTTTAGGTTGTCCTACTTTAATTAAATCCATGCCTCATTGTTGTGGCAACAGTATTAGGATTCACCCATTGAAAGGCAGTCATAGTTTATCTCTCCATTCCCAGTGAGCTGGAGGGTATCTCAAGGAAAATAGCATGATTTGAGGCAAGGAATGGAAGATTGTCAAACAGCGAAGGCCTATAACTGTGCTGCTAACAACTACCTTTTACTCTGCAGGATTCACCATTCTTTAGAACAGTGTTAGGATGGGTGGTCTCAAGACCCTATGGTCTTTGAGGACTACTGGCTATGTGCCCTTAGGGAGGTGCAGAAAGGCTGAGGAGGTGAAAGATTAAACACAAAACAGAATAAAATAAAAAAACCCTTGAAAATGGAAACAAATATGGATATATTTGGGAGGAAAAAACTTACAAGGACCTGTTGCAGAATAAGATCTCAGATACAAGTATGAAAACTTCAGAAAGAAAATATTAAGATCTACTATCAATAGAATAGTACTAACTAACAAACATTTGCTTTGTGAAGAATAAATTAGGCACTTTACTGCACAGAACTTACCCACCACACCCATCCTTTCTTTACGTCACCAAAATAAAGCTAAGGCCACTTACCTATGTGTAATTTGAACTTAAATATCACTTAGTTAGAAATCAGTGATACATAGTTGTGATCTGGCATGCATGCTGGTGACCAGAAGAATCTTGAGTGTCAGAGTTAATGGCCGTGGCAAGACACTGCTTCACACCACCTTTCTTCTTGTCTGCACTTGCATGTGTCTGCTGAGAGTCGCTGCCTTCACAACTCTCTTCAGTGCTCAAACTGGCTATGGTTTTAATAGATGTTACTGCTCTACGAAAACTCAAAGTGCGCAACCTGACAGGCGGATGTGATCGTCTTGTGTCAACAGTGGAAAGAAACAAGAAAAATGTAACTTAATTTTAGTAGACCCATGTAATTTAAAAGGACACATACAATTTTGACCGCCTGAGACACCCAATATTTGATTTTTTCCTGGATCAATAGTGTGTATTTCTTACCTACTGTACTTGACATTGAGGGCTTCAGCACCATTGAAAGCTATGCATCCAAAATCCAGCTGAAATACTATTTTAATATCTTGTCCTTTCTAGTACACTTGCTCTCTTTTATCTCACAGGAAATTGGTGGACAGAGCAGCTTCTTCTCTCCTATTTGCTTTTCAGAGTTTTAACTTAGAGATTAATATAAACCATGACTCCTTAAGATGCCATGAAATAGCCATGAAATAAACACCAGTTTGTCAATTTTCTATGCTTTCTAGACCACTGCCGAAATACTTCTTACGTACTCTTTGCACCCATCAAGGTGGTCTCTCAGTTCCATCTCATTCTGTCTCCTGTATAAAAGAAGGGAAATTGGAGGAAAAAAATCTTATGCACTTCTCCACCAGTATGGCAGGTCCTTGCTATAACATGAAGTTACTTTCTGGTAGCTTAACCATGCTTTGTAGATAAACTGTCACTAGAAGAGCTGCTCCTCCACAGTAGGAAGCCAGGTCTTTTCTGTTCTCAAAATACCGCTTTTGAAAACCTTCTCATTGTTTAATATCAAAAGCTCCCATGAAGTGCTATGCCTCTGTTTCTAGCAACTTACAAGGTAAGGAGGAGAAAAGTAAGTGATGAAAAAATAAGCAGGTAGCTCCATTAACCATTCTGTACATTGTCTGGTTGTAGAGGCAGTAAGTCAACAGTTCTGGTATTAGGTTTCACACCCATCTTTCTGTCCAGGTCCCACGTTCTTCCTGCACTGAAGTCTATGGTTAATTGGGTTTGTGGTGGTGTTCTTTGTTTGTTTGTTTCTTTTTAAGAGGGGAAGATGCTTCTTCTTGTAGCTATATCTCCAGAACTGCTAACTACTCAAGAAGAAACTACTACCTCATTTTTTATTGAAACTAAAAAAAAGAGTTCAGGCTTCATCTTAGCAACTCCTGTGGCAGGACTGTGCCTGATTGCCAGATCTGGTGACGCAGATCGAGCTAGCAGAATGCAGATAACATCCCAACCTGCACAAATACACCCATTTATGAATGATACAACTACTTATTTTGCAGTTTCATACATTCTTGGTAAGCACAGGTGAAAGGATTACTCAAAAGTATTTTGTCACATGCAGGAAAAAATGCCTGAGGAGGCACAGAAAAGTAAGGTTTCCAAAACTGCTAGTATATTCAGCAAGTACAGACCAAACACTTATATCATTGTAAGTTTTCATCTTTATGGAGGAACTGAATTATCAGTGGCCTACTTCAGCATATGAGCAGCAAAACTCACTAAATACTCTTTTTCATCTATTATGTCAGCAATTCCATTGCCTTTTTTGGGGGAAGAAGGAAAAAAATTTAAAAAAAGGAATTTTATCAAGAAAGTTTACATGGTTTTAACTTATTGGAGTGCTACCAGATGAGATGTTGGTCAAATGATTTTTCAACCTATCTTATCCAATTAAGTATTGTCTTTAGAACTGCTCCAGCTTATTGTTAAACACTATTGTTTGAATTCCTGCAACAAGCCAACCTACTATATACAAGGTCATGAAGTCTAATCACGCCTTTAGAACAAGAAGTAGAACAAGATCTTTCTTGTCACGAGATTGAATAAATTATCAAACCAGCTGCCAGTGAAGGCAGCATAAAATCAAAAGTGAAGAAAAAAATGCAACTCAGGACAGACCACATTTTTCCAAATCTAGCTTGCTTGGATGGCAGCAGCTGTTGGTGGGACTTGTATATGATACAGCAGAAAGCATCCTTACATTCCCCGTTTCCTTGTCCTGATCCACCTGTCGCACACACTCATCCCAAATGGTGGTCCTAATCATTACTGCATCACTTCAACCCTAGTCATAAAGCTGTGCTTCCCTCTCATTCCACTTGGGCTTCAAATGCTCTCACCATGCTTTGGTCTTCCTCCTGCAATCTGACCTGGAGGTGGTGGGTCCACAGCGTGTTGTTGGGCAGGCTGAGGAGCTGCAGGCCCAGCCACAAATTGCAGCTGAATGGTGGTAATGACAGCACAGGTTGGGTATGAGCATCAGAGCAGAACAGCTGCTGCTGTGTATTGTTTTGAAGGAGTTTGCAAGCTGGGGTTGGGGAAACAATGGAAGAGACAATAATTGGCATACACCACCACACTATACCACCTCTCAGGGGATTTTTTTTTCTCTTGACACACACATTTCTAAACATCTTTTTTCTTAAAAGAGTAAATTAGCAGTCACTCCTTCACCAGCAGTGGTATCCGTGCAAAGAAGCTAATGCATGATAGAGCATTACAGCATCACACCCATTAAACACAACTTTGTATCCCAGGATAAGCACAGATGACAAAGCCCTGCTGAAACTTAGTGTCACCTGCTTGTTTGCAGAGGGTGTACCTTTGATGCTTGAACAGCAACTGAGTCAAGCCCATGGAGTCTGCTCAATATCTTTTATAATGGTAAGTTTGCATCCTTGACAAAATAGACTAGGAATATACAGCTTCATTAATGAATAACTGTTAAGCTGATTACCTCATAGGAATATCTGGAGGTTCACACCAACAGGAAAACTGTGGTGATCTCAGTATCTGTGAGCAACACACAACAGCTGTTAATGTTTGCTCATATTCCACCTTCCTACAACGTCAGTGCTAGAAAAGTGTAATGTAGCCGGTGCAATTAGACACTCTGTCCTTAAAGGAAGCTAATATGATATCCAGTTCAGTGCTCTCACTGCTGTGAGACTGTATCTAATACAGTATAAGTGATTTATTCAAGATTGTTTTAAACAAAAAATGTTATATGAAATTTAGTAGGCTAAATCTC
>VXBL01003650.1:251639-264216 GCA_013400195.1 Aramus guarauna
CAGAAGCCACCCCTGTAGCCCCCCCCCCCAAACATTGCCACACAAACCCCATACACCAACACAGCAGCGTATCTACTAAGAGTTGTCAGGTTGCTAGGTACTCAGTTCCTTCTAGTTCTATCACTTCACTCAGGAATCTTGGTTGTGTTTCAAATAGGCATTTAGGTCACTGTAAAAACAGTGGAGAAATTTGACAGTGTCATCGGACCATGTTACTGGGGAAGGAGAGGAGTAGGAACAGACCTCTGATACCAGTACAGTAATGAGTTAGGCACAAACTGGGAGAGGTGCTAATGTAATGGCAACTGTGGTGAGGAGAGATGAGAGCGCCAGGTGTTTAGGTACCATTTCAGTTTAAAAGATTACTTCATTACATGGAAACAGACTAAAAGAGCAGGTATTAGAGTAATATATATAAAGTGTAGTGTAAGAGCAGACCTATAGAACAATGAGGTTGGATAGCAACAGAAACTGATTAAATCAAATTGGTCAACTTTCTTTGTAATCTCTAGTCATAAAAATAATTATTTGTAACTTAATAACTTAGGAAGCGACTACTTTGATTAGGTATTGATTTTGCAGGATTCAAAATAAAAGTGACCGTAAGAAAGAATTCCTTCATGGTATAAAATTCACATCATGCTGTGGAAGCGTTTAGTATCTCTGTATTTTACAATGGCTGCAAAAAGCTGAGAGAACTGAAGAATAATGGTTTGAAAAATAAGGAAGTGATCCCTCCTTTATAAGAATTTACTTTGTTTGGACTGTTTGGGTTTCTTGTTTCAGCTGAGCTGATCTAATAGCCAATTTACCAAAAGGGGACAGTTCTGCACTCGTGTCAATTGGTGTTGCAGAAAGACGGAACTAATCTAACCCCATAGCAAGCCAGTTTGGCAAGTTGAGCCATTGTGTTTTGCAAGGACTTTTGCAGAGGAGTTGGTAGAGGAATGAGGGGATGGGACTGATAGCTGATTTGCCCTTTTAAGCAGGAACCAACTTTTAAATCAGCTCAGCTATCACAAGAAACCACAGGATGTCTTAAGTCAGCCCCCTTTTCAGATCAGTGCCCTCATACTAATTCAGGTGTGTTTTACTACTTGCAAAAATTGTGTTCTCTTTATCTTTCTCTTCATGTAGTGCTGATTTATTGACTTGAATCAAATATTATTGTGTTGCACACAGCAGCAGTAAATTATTATTGTTTAAATTTTTTTCATATCTAAGCTTTCAAGTAATATGTCAAAACAACACAAAAATGTTTTCAAATGTTCAGCTTTTCTATTATTATCTTGACAGCTTACTGAAAACTCTTATATTGTGTAATCAGTAAGCCTGTACAACACTGACTTCCACTCAAATATTAGAAACTTCAGACTTTCTCAGTTTTATGCCAAGTAAACATCTTTTGCTTTGTATAAAGGTCTCGCTAACTTGTGCAATTCCTGTGGTTGCAAAGCTTGACCTCAACAGCTGCTTGTGATTCAGAGAATTTTGAAAATACAGGTAATGACACTGAGATAATAGGCAGCAATTTAAGGGTGTCATGCTTCAAAGAACCAACCTGTCACAAGAAAAGGTGACAAATAGTACCCTCAGACCCGTCAGACAAATTGAAACTGAAGTGGTAATTGATATCATGGGTTATCACTCTAATGGATTTGTCACCCAGAAATCTGAAATACTCATTTTTTTTTAATCAAATTCAAACAATTGGACAACTTGAAGTGACAGTTCTCTACTTTCAGGACTTGGCATCTGGACTACTGCATTGTCATTTTCAGGGCAACAAATCTGACAACATTTAATTCAATAGAATCAATACACAGAGGATTACAAAGAAAAGGTCAGAGGGGTTCCCTCCCAGTCATCCTGTTGTTATGGTCTGCTTAGGTTGTGCACAATCAGGAAACAGTTTTGTTTTGTTTTGTTTTTTTAAAGGTGTCAGACTGACAGTATGCAATAATCTATTTTTGTTTTTCAAGGCAAATAATGTTAGATGCCTGATAGTTCCACTTGAAGAAGAAATAGATTTCTAGGGTTTTTTAATTTCTATATTTCCCATGACAATTAATTCCACTTTCATTTGGTATTCCTATATCTTTAAAATGAAATTTAAAAATAGTATTCCTGGTATGTTTAGAGTTGATAATGGAATGCACAGGACTCTCTAGTCTTCCCAGAGATGACAGGTGTAAGTGGTGAGTTCTTACTAATACTGCAGCATCAATTTAAAGTTTTACTGGCTCCAGGTGTCTGTGATTCTTCTCTCCTGGACATTGCTGCCTCTATGGCAGAGTGGGCAGAAAATAACTTGTAGCTGAACCTTTGCTGCTTCAGTGTAGTCTGTTGTTCTGCCTACGTTAAGTAAGGCTTTATGTTGCTAAACTTCATGCTGTTGCTTGAGATGCAGGCATTTTTTTCCCTTTCACTGATTCTTCTGTGAGGACATTAGCTTGGGCAGGCAGGTGGAGCACAAAGCTACAGATGATACTAAACTCCTGCAGCATGACCAGAAACTGCTGCTTTTGTCAGTGCTGACTGAGTCTTCTGCCCAGTTACAGTGTGAATAGACCGCAAACATGGGCAGACTTGCCAAGGAATAGTGGTTTATTTGTACGAACTGAATTTTACTATAGAAGTAGAATTTGTCAAATCTTTCAGAGAAAAGGAGTATGCAGTTATCTATATGAAATCCTGTACTGCCAGCCTAACCCATCTTTAACAGTTAGCTTACATCACATTCATTTGTAAAATTACTGTACTTTCATTTTTTCAGATATGTTTTTCCATGATTACTGTATGTCATGGTGACTTTCTTACTTCATTGTAAGTCTGAAAAGTAATTAATATAATACAGTTTTCCAACTCTTTAGCATTCTAATTATAAAATTCATTCAAAGAGAAGAGTTTTTGTAAAAGAAATTGTGTAATGGTAAATTGGTAAATGTACTTCTCCACCGTCATTTTACAGAGAAATTCTAGATGCCATCTTCGTCAATACTGTGTGGAAGAACATTTCAGATTAATTGTTTTTGACTTCCTTTAATTGCTAATGAATTTAAATGTCATTTGAATATGCTTAATCCAGTTGTTTTAATTTTGTCTAGCATTTGACAGAAGAAAAGCCAGAAGGTCTTGTCAATGAAGCATCTCGGTATGGGTGTATAAATTAATTTTATATATCCCAGTTAGGAACTGCACTGTATAGAAGTTCATTAGAAATGGCTTCTTTTTCTTTCATAAGAGTTTCCTCCTTTGCTTTTAAACCCATGTAGATTGGTATAATGAGGTAGAAAATAGGAAAGTGACTTCATGCTCCATTTGATCTTTTTGCCAAGATTTCACTCTTCTAATAAATACTGTAAGATGGATGAGATTTTATGTAAGTGAAGGGGAACCACCTGTGTTGAGGGGGAAGAAAATTACATGCTAGGATCTATCAGATTCTCAAAGTAGAACTGGAGATAGAGGAATATTTTTTTGCTAGATGTGGAGCCACAATGATTAAGGGTAATTGTAACAATGCAAGTCTTCATAAAGCAAAGAGGCTTCAAGTATGACTTTATGAAGACTACATGCAAGAGAAATAGGGGCTAGCAAAGTTCATAAATCATCAAGCACTTTGGATTAGATGTCAATTTTTAAAACAAAGCAAAAACTATCGAGCCTTTGTAGCTTTGTAGACTCCTCTTATGGCACAGAAGAGCACCTCAAGGAGAAGCCAGTAGTACTTTAGTGATACTCCATGATGATCTAGTTAGGTTAATGCTTACCTTTATGTACTAACAATGCTTATGCTATTTTTTTGGTGCTATGGGAGAGATGGTGTTTCTGCCTTACAGAAAAAGTATTTGTTCATGTTGTCTTTTTTTTTCTTTTTCTTTTTTTCTTAATGCATAGGCAGGTTGCATTAGCTGATCTTATAATCATCAATAAAACAGATTTGGTTTCAGGGGAAGAATTGAATAAAGTCAGAACGTCTATCAGGTATGAAAATTTTGATATAACTGTAACACTGTACTGGTTCAAAGGTAATTTCTATTAAAACATAGTTACTTCCTTCTTGCTGTTAATAAAGAAATTAGATCTCATGATACATTAACACAAATTGTTAGCTCAGAAGGGGAAAAGAAACTGCCCCTTTCTAAAGGCATTTCAGTAATTTTATGTGCTTACACAATCTTAGCAGTTTCCCTATTTAGGTAAGATTTGATGTTACCTCCTAAGGACAGGTCTTTGTCTGAAGTGTCCACACTCATATATTTTTGGGCAGCTATTCCCATTTTTTCAAAATCAGCATCAGGGGAAAGAAAATCTGCTTGTAGATAGGAGTTCACTAGCAAATGCAAAGATGTATGGAGGAAGTCCCAAATAATTGTCATGGATGTAGAAGAACCAATGGTCTGAATCAAATTAGTGATCAAAGACATACCCCATCTTTTTCTATCAATACCATGATAACCAAAATCATAGAATCATAGAATGGTTTGGGTTGCAAGGGACCTCAAAGATCATCTAGTTCCAACCCCCCTGCTATAGGCAGGACACCCTCCACTACACCAGGTTGCTCAAAGCGTCATCCATCCTGGTCTTAAACGCTTCCAGGGATGGGGCCTCTACAACTTCTCTGGGCAATTTGGTCCAGTGCCTCATCACTCTCACAGTAAAGAATTTCTTTCTAACATCTAATCTAAATTGACCCTCCTTCAGTTTAAACCCATTACCCCTTGTCCTATCAATGAAACATTATTTTTCTAAAATACTTTACAACTTTATTAGTGGTTTGACTTCTAAAAGTAAAAAAATGTTTAGACCCAGCAGGGTGTATCATGAGGAGTCTTGGGTAGGACAATACTATTTTTACTAGTAGTATTTTGTTGTCAGAACTTGTGAAGTTTCTCAACCCTTACTTAGGAGACGAAAAAGTTACAAAAACGAAGTCTGTCAGGATGTCTGTTGATTTGTTCAATGAGTTAATAACAGAGTTGGGGTTGTTGCTGTGGTGCTATTTCTCATGCTGCTTTCCATGGTTAACTTGTTCAAGCAATATATTACGGTTGCATTTGCGTCTAACTTCTGATTTTTCTATTTTGTTTTAGATCAATAAATGGACTTGCTAAAATTCTAGAGACACAAAGATCAAGGTATTAAATGGCCACTATTACTAGGTACCAGATCCTGCTTCTTTTGTGACAGATTTAAGTATGCTATTAGATCAGTTTGCTTAACGTAAAGTATGGAATTAGAAATATTTAACTCAATATTATTTTACTAATAAGCATCTAGATTTTTTTTAAGAAGTAAAAATGTATTTTTCTTCTGTATTTTTCTGTTACTGTTCACATCCTTCATTCTAGTGGTTTTTAAAAAAATCAGTTAAGATGTAGCTTAGTTTACAGAGCTTATTACTGGTGGATTTTATTGGCCTTTGCAATATAACCATAAATATTTCTTATTTACATGAGATATGGATTTTACAAAAGCTTGGGCATTTTTTTTTCTGAAAACTTGAATTTTGTTCGAAGTTTAATATGAAAATGGCTTTTAATTATTAAAGTTGCATTTTCGTCATGTTGCAATATATAGAGTAATAGCATTTGGAAAGTTCCTGAAAAATGCTAATACAGCTGTAGTTTAATTGGCTTCAGCATAATAAAAAAAATGTAGCAGATTTTTAGGGGAGTTTTGAAGGTAGAAATTCAGTTTCTCATAACTTGTTAACCAGATCTTGTAACTAAAAAGCAACTTGCAAGGCCAGGTTGTCTGTGAGCTAATCATTGATCATGTGCTCTGTAATGTTTTGTGTCTGTTGTGTCAGCTTAAAGATTTTTCTCATTTATAATGCCTGCTGCACATAAGTTGTTACTACAAAATGACTTTGAAAGCAGTACAAGGAAGCTTATAAGAAGGCAAAGTAATTGTATTGTTTTTAATATTTTTTCATTGAAATTCTGACTTAGATTTCTTCTTTAATAAGAAACTAAACGGAGATGGTATTCCCAGGGATATTAGGAGAATAGTCTGTCTTTCAGACTGCTAGGACTGATTACACCAACTACTTGACTATATTGTGATAAAAGTTCCTATAACACAGGTTCCTGTTTTAAGCAATTTTTGAAGGGAAAATAGTAGACATAATCTTAATAAAGTATACTTGACTTTTTAAAGTTATTGTCAAATGTAGTTGGAAAGCGTGGAGAAGAATATTTGCTGTTGTTGTCTGATCAGATAGGACCAGGAAGTGACTAGAATGTGTATTTTGTATGGTAACCCAGGGTTTTGAAGACAGGTGTTTCTGACTTCAATCTAAAGATCAGCTTGATTTGCATTTCAAAAAATATTATTCTTGTTACCATTTCTATTGGCTTGAACTTATTTGAAATTCTGTCTGCAGTCCAATCACTGGAGGTTTTATGCCCTGCTGTTGAACAGTTGCACTACTCAAAGCATTGCCTTTAGTGACTATCCTGATAGTTTGTAAGGGTTATTCTCTTACTGTTTTCATTATGTTGTTCAAGGAGCAAGATGAAGTGTTTAAGTAGCTTCAACAACTTTGCACTCCTTTCTTGTTAACTTGCAAATTCTGTTGAAGAATGCTTAGAACAATAATAAACAATTTCATAGAGGGCATTGTAAATTCTGTTACTGAGAGGTGTTTCACATTCATTCATTTATTGCTTTTCTAGTGATCCTCAGTAAACCATTTCTTTTAAGTCAGCATGTGTCTCTTACCTAAAAAGTTATTTATTCAATGGATTTATTGTCCTTTAGGGACTTACATTCAAAACAGCAGGTGTGAATAAACTTCTGAGCAATTCTTATAATCAAGCTTTTAGTGTTCACCAGTTTTTTTGACATGTTAAAAGTTTGAATGTGTAAACAGTCACTCTAGGTTCTGCTGCAAAATTTAGACTTTTGTTAATTTGTCCTACTCTGTAAATTCAATATTAATAAGTTAATATTTCATAAAGTTGAGTTGTATTAGAGTAAAGTTACTGGCATTTTTCTCTGTCTGTAAATGGAAGTGAGAATGTTCTGATGACTCTAGGTTAAATTTAATTATTCTGATGGTTAATCTTGGATATTTACTTATAGCTAACTTTACAATATCCAAATTTGGTTATCTTTATTTTTGAGACCTCTATATTACTTAGAGTTTTCATGGCATCTATCCAGCATGGTATTTCTTCATGTATGTACTTTGAGTGCAGCGTGAATGATTGAAAGACAAAAGAATAACAAATACTACAGAGGAGTGGAGTTTCAGAGATACATTGTAGCATTTTCCTTTCCTCCTGTGAAACTTTTGGGAACATGATACCCATTTTTAAAATTCTGGAATTTATCTTCTATTATGAGGAATGGGCAATTTTATCTTTGCCACAGAATGGGGAAGAAAATCATGAAGGATCATCAGGGCTGAGAAAAAGTCTAATATGAAAAAGATTTGAAAGAGATTGCTCTATCTGAAATCAAAGAAGTGGCAACACGATTTTACTGAGAACATACGATGGTTTTGACAAAGCAGATCAGGAGTTTCTTGTTCTTTAGTTGCAAGTCAGAGTACAGAAATAGTCAGTGAAATGCTTTGGAGGGGGGGAAGAAACAAACTCTTTATTGAGAAAGTTAAATCACTTATAAATTGCATATGTGTGGGTCTGACTGCCCTAGGAAATTAGTGTAAGTTTGAAGCCAAGATTTTTGTAACACGAGGAAAAAAAAAAAGGTTTATGTAAAGATTATGATGGTATCCAGCATGGGTAACAATTTTGAAGGGACATTAAACTTCATGCTTTGTGTCTTAAATTGGTATCTGTCCATGTCCATTGGGAAGAGATCCAATATGTGCAGTGTAGTATCCGCATCTGTATCATTCTCTGGTGTCTGATGCCAACCAGCATTAAATTTTGGATATTTGATGAAGTGGACCTCAGATTCAGTCCTCAATGACAACTCTTGGGTTACTACTAAATATTCTTTAGTGAATGACACATACTGTCTCTCCCATGATTAAACATTCCAAAAGTGAAATAAGCACAAAATTAATTTATTAGCTTGTTATTTGAGAACATATCTTCTTTAATTAGGAGGTTTGTCCCTCAAAAGCCTACCTGTAAAAGGGACCAATATGGCACTTTCTTGCGTGTTTCTGTAAGATTTTTCAGAATACTGCTGAGAACAAACAACTGGCACTGAGCTGGTCATGAACTTTAGAGAGGGATTATTTATGTGTTTCTTTCATGATAAATCTTTCATCTTAGAAACTGCTTTGTAAAGCTACTGTAGGTTGTAAAAGCGTAATAATACTGGCTACTCTCTAGATGTCTATTTATTTATTTATTTTAACCTCTCATATGTTTCTTGTATTTAGTCGCATGTCATTAATTATATTTAGAAAGCTGTCGGTTGCTATTAGCTTTGAAACCTATAGTCTATATTGCTTTTATAAAAAAGTTTTTTATACAAGTTTATAGGTAGCTGTTCTTACAAGTACGTTTGATCAGTGCTGTCTGTTCTGTATTATATTTTTGATTTGTCTGTTTCAGATGTTTGAGCTGACATTCTTCGTAGTAGCATTTGCCTCACAGTGTATTTCAGTTTTGTTTGCTAACACTGTGTCAGTATAAGCTACATATATTCTGGGGGGTTATGTGTGTGGTGAGAGGGAAGATAATTCCTGGGAAGAGATTCAGGGTTCCTTTTCCCATTTAGGGAAAATCAGTTGTTATTCAGGCATTCGGTGTAAGGGATTTTATAACCTTTCTTGGAAATACCTTTCGTTTTACTATAATTTACTAGAATAATGTTTCTGTGCTTACCTATTACTGTGTAAATAAACACTATGTTTCTTTGTAGGAGACAATACCAACCACCAACATCCAAAAATAAGGCTCAGGATTAATGGCTTTAGTATGATAGACAGGAAAACAAACATGAGCTTCAGTGAACCATTTTAAAAATAATTGAGTGCACACAATATTTAAATATAGCAAAAATACAAAGCTTTCTTTCTTCCCTCTGTTTAGAGTTGATCTCTCCTATGTCTTGGACCTGCATGCTTTTGACAGTTTATCTGGAATAAGGTATGGTGATAATTTCACTGTCTTTTTATTAGAAATAATATCCATTGTATATATATACATGCATGAAATAGAAAAACGCAAATCCTGGCTCAAATTTGCATCTGAGTTTTTTAGAAATTGTAGTTTAGTCACTTGTTCAAAATTCTCATTTTGTAAGTGGTAATCTAAGACTGAGAGTTTTTTCAACTGAAAATACGTGCAACAAAAGCTTTTTGACCTTCCAAGTTAAATGAGCCAGAGTGTGCATGGTTGGTTGGCTTTTTCCCCCGACATACGAGTAGTAGAGGAGATTTGTGCACTCTCTTCTAGTTCTCTTAAAGGATTTCACAATTTTTCTCAGTTAACATCACGATGAACTAGAGGCCTCCTTAGTTTTCACGGAAAACAATGAGGGACTGAGGTTCCATAGCAAATGAAGCCGCTACAAGTTCTGGTTACTGTGTTTCCTGCTGGTTTTGGGTTTTTTTAATACCAAACGTGTGCTTCAGCATGCTAGATGGGTGGAAAAGTAAAATCGGAGGTGAAAGGAGAAGGACTTTCTGTTCACTTTGTGTGCTGAAGTTCTTCAGAAGAGAGCATTGAGTTCTGCAGCAATCGTAGAGGAAGGGAGAGAATATGCAACTGGGGGCAGTATCAGCTTCATTTTTTTTCATGACACATAGCGTTCACTTCAGGTAAAGGAACGTAACCATTTCCTTATTCACAGAAGGGAGAAATTGCACAAGATGCAAGCTAGTAACCTCTAGTAGACGAGATGCGCTCATGTGATTTCCCAGTGAACTGGTGCAGTACTATCCAAAGGGTAGCCTGCTTTTCCTTATTCTCTACTGCCCTTTCTTTTTGCTGGCACTGTTTTTTTTCTGATCTGTGAAACTTAGTGTTTGTTTCTTTTGAGCTTCTTGAACGTACCAGTCAGATCTGTACCAATGGCAGCATCAGGCAGGTATCAGAATAGGCATCCAAAAGAAAGTTAAGGGAGAAGGAAGGCCAATATATCCTTTATGGGCAATAGATTAGGTATTAATTAGGTCATAATCCAGATCATAAACCCATGGTCCTGAGTTCTTATGATGGATCACCTAGCTAAACTGACTCATCCTGGAACCACACAACAGAGAGAAAGCAGTAAGATGATGTGAATCAGAAAAGGATCATTCTTGATAATGGCAATTCACAGTTAGATCTGATTAGCTGTAATATTAGGTGGCATTCTGCAAGGTTTACTAAGAAGTGCTGTGCTCTACAAATATGAGAATGTCCTTAAGGAGCTGACAAAAAAAAAAATCTATCTTTCTTTCCTTGATCTAGTCTTCTTTCTTATCTTGCTTATAGTTCCTTAGACGTTCTCAATATTTTATATTAAAACAGAGGAAACATTCTAAAACTGCAGCATTTAAAGACAAATACCAAGATGGTTCTAGACTGCTTAAATGAAGTTCCCTTTCTTTTGATTTTATTTGAGCTCTGTACAGTGGAATTGCTTACCCTGGTATGAGTTCATAGATACAAAAATCCTTGCATAAAATATTAGCTGTTGCTTCTGTCTATCATCTGTAGCCAAAAAGCTCTGCATCCAGCACCATTTGAGCACGAATACACACCATTATACTAACAAAATTGTTCTTTTAAGTGCATACTGCAGCAAGGATTTCTGCTGGCATAGCAGACAGATGCAACACCTGATTGGTGCAACTGTGCTGGTAAAATCTTGTTAGCTATACATGTCCTGAAATGACAGGAACACATCCAGGGTTCTGGATTCTGTGGAATGCAGTATGAGAAGAAGACAACAAAGCAGAGATGATGCAAGAGTAGGAGCGTGAAATGTTCAGTAAAAGTCAGTACCTTTTCCCCCAGAAAATAACTTTAAATTTAGAAATAACTTTAAATTTACAGTCAGTGTAGGAGGAGAGGTTTTTGTGGGCAATCTTCTCTGAAGTAGCAGAGAGCTGTCATCAGAGTGACTTTTGCTACCATATTCTTTTTTTTCTGAATGTTGGGTGTAAGACAGAATGTTCTCTGGTACAGAAACAGTATTTGAGGCAATCTTGCAGTGTCTTGATTAAAGACAGATGTGGGTGTGTAATCTAAAGTTGCAGTAAAATTCTGTGTTGTCAGACAAAATGATACAGTAAGACCCCGGATCTTAGTTTATGAAACAAGTCCCCATGTTGCTTTATGAAGTAGAGAGGACCAGTTTTACATTAGCAGGCACACTGTACAGTAGGAATGAACTGTACAGCAGAGTTGAAATGGAAGCTGGGTATATGGTATTTTACTTAGTGTTACAGATTTCATTCTCACAATAAATAGCCTTGTACAGTTTTTTCTTCTTGCTTTTCAAATAATTCTTCTAAAGTTTTTTCAAATAATCAATGTCTAATAAATTTGACAAGTTCTAGTTAATTTTCCTTTCTTGCTTTAATGATATAGTTTGCCTTTTGTTCCTACACAAAGAAGTATCAAGGGCGTTGTACTTCTTGAAGAATAAATATTTTAAATCCCAAAGATATTGCAAATAATTTCTATAATCTACTTGTATTTATATTTTTTAAAAATTAACATTGTAGCACAAATGATCAACTAGATCAAACCCATATAATTAAACACATCTATTTTGACATTAAAAGTGAATTAACAGTTGAAGCGTATTCCCAGTATATAGTCTATCTTTGATATTTTAGTTTTGCTCTGCAATACTGAAGCGTTTGTTTAAATTTTGAAATAATGATATTTTGTCCATCCTACTCAAATGTGACATGTAACTGTACTTATTTTTCAGTTTGCAGAAAAAGCTTGAGCATGTAAAGACAACACATGCACATCTAGATAAGGTAATCATCAAAACTACTGCTTTAATCTTTTTTTGTAACAGCAAGGCTGTTCAGGGTAATTGCAGGCATTGCATTCTAATCACATTACTTTTCAGAAAGTTTCAGTTAGGGAGTAATGTGTTTTAAGATCTTTGGAAGATTACATTGAATACATTTAGGAATGTGCTGCTTTGTAGATAAACTTATTAATGACCTTATTGGCATTACAGAGATGTGGTGGGATGGCTCCTATGACTGGAGTGTTGGGATGGAAGGATACAGGTTCTTCAGGAATGACAGGCAGGGCAGACGAGGAGGGGGCATTGCCCTCTATGTCAATGACCAGCTGGAGTGGATGGAGCTCCACCTGGGGATGGATAAGGAGCTGAGCTAGAGCTTATGGGTCAGAATTAGAGGGAGTGCTAGGGCAAGGGACATCATAGCGGGGGTCTGCTACAGGCCACCTGACCAGGGAGACGGAGTGGATGAGGCCCTCTATAGGCAGATAGGAGCAGCCTCATATTCACAAGCCCTGGTCCTTATGGGGGACTTCAACCACCCTGACATCAGTTGGAGGGGCAACACAGCAGGGCACGAGCAATCCAGGAAGTTCCTGCAGTATGTTGATGATAACTTCCTCCTCCAAGTGATAGAGGAGCCCATGAGGAGAGGTGCCATGCT
>VXBL01003650.1:265592-277639 GCA_013400195.1 Aramus guarauna
GACCTACAGGAAGGATAGTGAGGGACTGTTTATCAGGGAGTGTAGTGATAGTACAAGGGGTAATGGGTAAATTTAGATACTAGAAAGAAATCCTTTACTGTGAGGGTGGTGAGGCACTGGAACAGGTGGCCCAGAGAAGCTGTGGATGCCGGAGAGCTCTGGGGAGATCTAATTGCGGCTTTCCAGTGCCTAAAGAGACCTACAGGAAGGATAGTGAGGGACTGTTTATCAGGGAGTGTAGTGATAGTACAAGGGGTAATGGGTAAATTTAGATACTAGAAAGAAATCCTTTACTGTGAGGGTGGTGAGGCACTGGAACAGGTGGCCCAGAGAAGCTGTGGATGCCCCCTCCCTGGAAGTGTTCAAGGCCAGGTTGGATGGGGCTTTGGGCAACCTGGTGTAGTGGAGGGTGTCCCTGCCCATGGCAGGGGGGTTGGAACTAGGTGATCTTTGAGGTCCCCTCCAACCCAAACCATTCTATGATTCAAACTTACTATATCCATTTAGAATCTTACTTTCAAAAATAGCTTTTAGGCTTCCTATCCATTGATTCACATGGAAAGTGTTACTGAAACAGACAAATAGCACTCTCTTAAATGTTTGCAGAATCAAGTCCTAAATTTGTAGCTAGTCTTTATCCTGTAGGTTTTTCTATCCAAATGTTGTTTGCTGATGTTGATATCAGGGAGATGTTATTCATGACTTTGCATTCTTTATAGCTGTAATAAAACTTCACTCAGTAGTTAAGCATGTGTAGATTTCTGTTCTAGGAGTGCTTCACATTGTTTTCACAAGAAATAATAACAATTTAACTTGTAACAGTGAAATAGATTTTGCCCTATAAATTAGGTATCAATACTGTAAGCACACGCATGTTAAAAAAGAAACAGTGCTGTTGATGTTATTTTTAGTATGTCAAATTAAATCAAAAAAATGTATTCCTCATCCCTCTGATATTTAGCCCAATGTGTGTTTGTATCAGGGCAGAATCTTCTCTCTCCCTGTGTGCAATACAATGATGCTAGCATAATGCAGCTGTAAATAGCATTTCTGCCTTTGTGGATTTTATTTGAGCTAGTATAGCATTTTTTTTTGATCAGCGTATCTAATTTCAAAGGTGAATTTAAGGAAAGAGTCTGGGCCATCATCCCTATGGAATTTAAACAGTTCTATGCTAATGGCTGCTTTTAAGCACCTGTCTTGTCTATGATGCACAGGTTTTACTAGAAAGACTCTTTCAGTTTGGGGGTTGGTTTTTGTGGGGGGTGGGGTTTGTGGGCTTTTATTTTGTTTTCCAAATGTTATGACCACAGTATCTTTTTTCTGCTTAGACCTTTCTCAAGACTATTCTGCTTTTAAGTCAGGGAATTACTGAATTTATTGCCAGGCAACAAAAAGTTATTATTACTGATTTGACTACTGAAGAAAAGAAATGCAAAACAGTTACACAAACACTTACATGAAAATCTCTCCTTCTTTATCCCCCCAATTTCCCTATTTTTTTCAGTGGGTTACACTAGTCCGTCCATGTCTCCCAGCAAGGCCACCTGTGGCATAGTAAGCTCGGGGTGTTTGTGTAATGATTTTCTGTTCCTCATCGCTGCTCTGTTCTTTAGTGTTCCTTCCCTGTGGTTCACGCAGGGTCCTCAACCTGTGGAGTGCCCCTGCTCTGTGGGCAAACAAAAGCTGCAGTCTCTCAGGAGTGTATGTACCCCCTTGGTCATGGCGTGCCTCCTCCAAAGAGTCCTCAATCCCAAGTGGCTGGAGGTGTGTGTCTCTCTAACAGGATGCCATATGTTTCTCTGCCTGAAGATGGCTGGGACTTTTTTTTTTTCTTTTTTTACTGTTGTATGGTTTCAGAGCTGGCTGGCACAGGTTGTGAGACACACAAGGCAGCTGATGGCCTCCTCTCATACCTCTCAGCTCTTCAGCCCCTGCTACATAAGCCTTGTAAGCTTACACATACTTAGAGCTGTATGAACATATATGGGTTATAGACTCTACCCTTAAAGAAACTGAATGTACACCTAGTACATATTTCACTCCTTGCTGCTGAGTTAGACTGTAGGGGTTAATGTTGTAACAGTCTTAATATACACGTCAAAAATAATTGGATTTAACCTTCATCTCCTGCCAAGTGGATGATGGAGGTTAGTATTGTGAAGGTTTGAATTTACATATTTCCATTGTAGACTCCTCCCTTTGTAGATTAGTAAGGTTAGAATTGTTTACTGCAGAATTCAGGCCTTGCTGCTGCAAAACACCAAACCAAGATACTTGACTATTTAATTTACTCATCATCTCTTAGTATAGCAAATATTCAAGGAAAAATTGAACAGCGCAAACAGAGTAAAACCGGCGTTGGATATCCAGTTGGTTTCTGAGTCCAGCAGCTGTAGTTTCATCCAGAACCCAAATGCATGGTGACCGGTGTTCATTTGATAAAACACGAGCATTTCTGCAGTTGGGGAGTGAGGTGATGCATCAGATGACTTAGATTTCCCAGAGCTTGCTTCACATCCTGTAACCATATGAACTGAGCTCTGACCTTTCTCCTGAGCTTGTTATTCCTTAGCTCCTAGGTCTAGCTCTCTGAAGAATTTCTTTTCTCCTTTCCAGGTCCCAATTAGTAGAGTAGGAACATGGAGATTTTTCATCCCCTCCTGACACTTTCAGAACTGCAATTTTGTCATGCTTTTCCACGAGACTGATCTCACACCTGCCTCTGGCATGTTCTGCTCAGTATGATACTCTAGGTCACTCCTTGATCAGTGGGATGTCCCACCAGGTTATCAGGTGGTACCAGAGGGGCAGTAGCGACTGTGCCTAGCTGTCAGAGCTTTTGATCTGCGGCCTCAGCCTTTTCAGGGTCCCTTGCCTGTAAACACAGCAAGAGTCAAAGTGATCACAGTTGATTGCCCCTTCTTCCCAGTCCCTCCACAGGGTCTCGTTTGTGGGATTGGAAGGATCCAGCTCAGCATACCCATCCATCAGTCCGTCCCAGAGCTTCCTACTTCTGTAAGTGCCCTCCTCCAGCTTCCCAGCCCCACCACAGCGAATGCAGAAGCAACTTCTGGGAGCAGCAACCCTAGGTGTCCTGCACTGCTTTGATTAGTCCAAGTAAAGTATGGCAGAGAGGTTGCACTTTAAAGAATGGTGCTCCCATTTCTGCAGCACTGTAACATGGACTGCCTGATAGGACTCTCTTAATTTTGGACTGGATTAGTGTTTCCATAGTAGATTGGCTTGTCAAACAGCTTTTCCTTTGGCCAGTTCAGTGTTACCAGCTGCTAAGTTCTGATTCAGGGTTTATCATTCTTGCTGAGCACTTGCTAGTGCATTTTTTAGCAGACCATTAGTATAACAGGGACTATCAGTCTGATAGTGATGAATTCAAAGTGGTCCTAATCTTTCTGATGCTCCATTTGAAGCATATGATAAACTCTGGCATATTCCAACAGCAAAGCAGCACATCTCCCAGTGTTTTACAGGTGGTAGTTGTCTCCCTTTTGCAACTCTTGGGCTAATTTTCTTGGATGCTGCCCCAGGGTACTGTTAAGGCCCCATGCCATGGGTGCATGGGCTTGAAGCTGTCACCATCCTGTGCCTTTCTAGTCATCTTCCTGTCCTTACTTTTCCCAACAGTTTATACACTGTCTGCACACATCCCCACATATGTAATGCGTGCACCACTCACACCAGAATATACAATCACAGATTCCCAGTACCAGAACGAAGGCTACTTCTGGATTCCCCAAGTCATTGCAGTAATGCACTCTGCTGTGGTGAGACTCCACCTGGAGTACTGCATCGAGCTCTGGGGCCCTCAGTTCATGACAGACATGGAGCTGTTGGAGAGAGTCCAGAGGAGGGCTGTGAAGATGATCAGAGGGCTGGAGCTCCTCTCCTGTGAAGACAGGCTGAGAGAGTTGGAGTTGCTCACCGTGCAGAAGAGAAGGGGCTGGGACACCTCATCATGGCCTCTCAGTACTGAAAGGGGGCTTATAAGAAAGACAGAAACTTTTTACTAGGGCCTGTAGTTTTGGGTAACAGCTTTCTGCTCCTTTTTGCTTCTTACTGGTTTTGTCACTGCTCTGTTCCTTAGTGTCCCTGCTGCATGGGTCACCCGCAGGCCCCAGATACAGGTACCCTGCTCTATGGATGAGTTGTGGGTCACAGTCCTCTTCAGGGTGTCCCCAGCTGGGTGCAGTTCACCCATGGGCAACACTTCCCTCAGGGGCTGAAATAAAAAATTTGTATTTTTATACAGTAGGTTAGAAAAGTGTGCTTTTCTTCTGGAAAGTTGCTATGATTACATTTAATTTTCAGGTTAAAATATGATGCATGTAATGCCTGTATTTTTCTTTTTGAACTGCAAATCTTGACAGTGAAGTTACTAGTCTTGAAAACAACAAAAGGCAATTATAACCTCCTTTTGGATCTAAAGATTAAATATAAAATCCGCTTCATGCTTAGCTATAAATTGTGATCTGAATCTTAAGTTCATAGTTCTTGTTTAATTAAAATCTGTGTTCATCTTAAATGTCTTCAGTTATAGTAATAAGAATCTGAACAGATCCCTAAAGTAGAAAGAAACTTAAGTAGAAGCCTTCCCAAATGTTATGTGAGTTATAGCATGATTGTATTATTAAGAAATGTTGTTGTTTATGTAGCATGGAGCTGTTCAACTAGTAGGAAACAGTGAGAATTCATTGTTACTATCCCTCTTTAGTTCAACACTCACATTTTTAAGATGGTTGTTGAGACAGATGAGGCATAAATGAGAGCAGGACACTTCTCTGGCAGTAGGCTGCAAGTCCTTGTTGGATGATAAAGCGTGCTTATTTGTGTGGAAGGTCAACAGAAGCAATACTGCATTATGTGTGGAGCACAATGAACTTTTGTCTGACTTGTTCTGAAGCTGCTCAAAGTGTTAGCTTTCACTTATTTTGGTGAGTTTATTTGGTCATTAGATAAACATTTAGATTTGCTGCTTGTTGCTTTTATTTTTTTTTTGCTAAGTTAGATTAGTAATCTGAAAGCAGTAATCATTTGAAATAATTTTACGTTGTACAAAAAGTAATCCTCTCTATGTTCTTCTATGCCATTGAGAGGATATAGTGACAAAAATAAGTTTAAGACACATTATTTCCTTTATTTTTAATAAATCATTAATTTTAAACTACACATTTGTTTTCATCTTCTGTTTTGATAATTGGTTCTGAGCAGCTAGCCGGTGGTGGTTTTGGAATAAAACACCACATCAGATATCTTTGTTTTCAGAATCTATTTCTACATCACCTATTTATAAAAAGCTTTTCATAACAGGAAAGTAAGAATAGGTGAAAAGTACATTGATTAATTTTTGTCTGTTATAATTGTGATGAAGATCAGAAATTGTGACAAAGATCAGTATGCCAAGAAAATATAATTCTTAAACATATTCAAAAGATTGAGCTTACTAGCCTATAAGAATTAAAATTGTTAGGCTTTCTTTGAGAATAAACCTTAGCTACAGCAAAGAATTACGTAGTAGAAGCTGATGGCATTAAACTGTTCAAAGTACTGCATGTGGCCTTTAAGTGCACACCCAAACAGAACAAAAAAGTACA
This sequence comes from Aramus guarauna, assembly GCA_013400195.1. NCBI lineage: Eukaryota > Metazoa > Chordata > Aves > Gruiformes > Aramidae > Aramus > Aramus guarauna. The sequence goes on from VXBL01003650.1 coordinate 271,205, forward strand.
ACGTAGTATAGCAAATTAAAGCAGAACAGAAACGGACTTTTTTTTTTTTTTTAAATTGACATGGGTATATAGTTGCTTTTTTTTGAGGCCAGGTTATAAAGAACACTTTTTGAAATTAGTGCAATGAAATGTTTATTCAGTTGGTAATAATAAATGAGTCTTTCTATTTGCAGAGTATAGTTACCGTAACATTTGAAGTTCCAGGAAATATAAAAGAAGAAAACTTGAATCTCTTCATTCAGGTAAGTAATACATCACTGTCAACTGAAAAATAATTGTGGCTTTTTATAGAATGTCATTCCATACTACTCTGTTTATGAAAACATTTTCCTTTTCATAGAATCTTCTGTGGGAGAAGAATGTGAAAGATAAGACTGGGCGCACCATGGATGTCATAAGACTGAAGGTTAATCAGAATTGACCAACCTCTTTGTTTTGTGTGTTTCATCTTTTACACCTAAAAAAACTGCAGTGTGCTGTCAAAAGGATCGCTGCAGCAGAGCAGACAAAATAGAGAATAGCAATTTGTCATTGTTCTCTGTAGAGACAGTTTGTTATCTGCTGGCTGGTGGAACAGCTGAAAAGGAGATAGCTGACAGAGAAGCAAACATTGATCGTACTTGTTTTGAATTGAGAGGGAAGATGTACAATCCCAAACATCATTGGCAGAGTTAATAATCAGGACATAGTTAAACCACTTTTTCATTTTTCACCTCCATTGCTTTGAAAGATTCCATCCATCTCACGTAAATGTCTCCTTATCTAGGTATTGGATAATATAGGTTGGATACTATAGAATGCTATCTGTAGTTATAATTGTTGGCATAATATGCAGAAGTTGAATTTGGCATAACATAACAGTGCAATACTAGTTGTGGTCAACACTTGAAACTTTTTACAGTATTGTCAGACTGTAGTTTTAAAGATGCAGCCTGGAAGTATTCATCTTAATGGGCACTTCCTGTATTTTTCAGTTGCATGGTTTTGAGAAGATTATAGGTCACAATTTAGGATATATTTTCATTTTCATTATATCAACCAGCCAAGTAAATCATTAAAAAATGAGAATCAAGTCTGTCATTTGGTAGGCTGTAAGAAGTACAAGAAAATACACTCTGATTTGTTTTCTGAGAACACTCATGCATCATGGATAGCAACATAGTTATTTTCATTTCTTTGGAAGAAAGGTTGTATTCTTGCTCTTTCAGCAACGAAATGAGAATATCCTTGTCTTTTCCTTCCTGATAAGTAGAAGAAAATAGCCATTGATGCATCTTAAGCTATCTGAAAACAGTACTATTTGCTATGTGCAAGTACATTTTTGTTGTATTGGAATCAAAGTAATTATTTAGATCTGAGGCCTGTGATAAGCTGTGTGTGGGCCCTCAGTCACAGACAAATACACCAAATCAAATGAACCCCAGGTAATTATAGAATGGGTTCTAAAGTTTGTTGCTTTTGTATTTATATCTTACCTGCAGTCATAATCCTTTTGGCAGCGATAGTCATAGAATTCCAACTAATATGTCAAATGCAGACCTTTTTTTCATGAGATATTTTGAACACTTTTTTTTTCTTTAGGGAAGTATAAGGCATGTTTTACAGAATGTGTTCCACTTTTATAAAGTTTTACATTAAATGATGACAAATCTTTTAATACAGCTTCTGGTATGTGGATTAGTGGGCTCACTCTGACAGTAATCTCTTCTAATTCTGTTGCTGGTCATTTTACTTCACAAATAGTTGTTGATTAATATTTAAAGACTGTTTCAGAATAGTGAATATGGTGAGCATGAGAGCTTAATCAGGATAATCTGAAATCCAACATTTTTGCTCATTTTACATCATCTTTGCTGGCAATCAGTCTTTCATGGGCAGATACATCATATAGCAGATACATATATTCGAAGTGGCATAGTAGCTGATGACATTTTATGTTTACTCAAACATGCTAGATGCTGACCAAATGAGGAACAGAAGGCAGAATACAACAAAGTGTAATTGTTAGTTGTTAACAAAATAAGGAGATGTGAGAATGGATGTTATGAGTAGAAGTGATCATACTACATGGTTATTTTGACTAACTGGTACATAGTTGCCAGAATTATTTTTCCCTGCTTGGCTTAGTTTCATTTTTTTCCCCTCTTACTTATTTCAAGTTTAAAGTTTTTTTTACGGTTTCTAACAGTTATTTTTCTGATAAGGGACTGGTATCTATTCAAGGCAAATCTCATCAGGTGATAGTCCAAGGTGTCCATGAGCTCTATGATCTGGAAGAGACTGCAGTAGCCTGGAACGAAGATGAAAAAAGAACCAATAGACTGGTCCTCATAGGTAAGAGGAAATGACGTATCTCCTTGTTTGACTTCAAGAAGCTGTTCTTTCAGCAAGCAGTCCTCTGACTTGTCCAGTGAAAAGCATCCAGCCTAAACACTCTAGAATAGTAGCAGTGAGTATGTTCAGCTTAACCTTCAGTCAAACGTTTATCCATCAAGACCTCCTGCAGTTTTATATTCCAGCTGAGAGGAATCTACACTATACATTTTAGTGACATTGAAATAAACCAAACCAAAATAAAACTATTCATAAATCATGTTGGCATATTTAATGTTACTTTTAAAATCCATAATTACGAATATCATGGTGGGAATGGTTTGAATGTTTGATCAAATATTCAGTAACTGTAAGGAAGGTGATTATAGCCATTAGAATGTATAAAATCTGTTTTGTTTCTGAAAAGCTTGTAATGATGAGCTTGTAAATTTCTATTTCCTACTTGTTACTGTCTGCTTTGCAAAGTTTTTATGACCAGAAACCCCAAATTTTTCTTCATTTCCCTTACTTGTACAGCTTGAAGTCTGTTGTTGCTGGTAAAATCTAGAGTTATCTTGTTACCTGAAGCTTCAATTAAATACTGCTCTGTTTTCACTCATTGGTGTAATAAATGTTTTCCTTGCTGAGAAGACTTGCAGGTCGCTACTTGCATGCATTTTTTGTAATACACAGTAAAATATAATTAGCTAATTTATTTCTCTTTACAGGCAGGAACTTGGATAAGGAGACAATCAAAGAAGTATTCATAGCCACTGTGATAGAGAAACAAGGAAACAGTTGACATCAAACTACAGAAAAGATGAAATATCTGTGCTTAACCTTGTGAGGTTTTTATAACAGAAAAGATTGAATGACATGCGGTAGTATTTTATTATAGTTTATTTTTCCTCTTGCAGTTTACACAACAGTTAAACCCTGAAGTCTTCCTAAGAATCCCGGCTGACCTACTGTTTAAAGATTAGCTTCTATGGTCTAGAATAAAACACGAAGAATTGTTCCATTTTGGATTTGTCTTGAGTTATATCTGCACAAATGCAGATAGGCAAAAGGCTGCTGTTTGTACTGTACTTAAAGTATTACAGTAGGAATATGGTAAACGTATTTGAAGCCTAGTGCTTTCCTCAGCTAAATCTTTTGCTACTGGAAGTGAAGCAACAGTGACTACTGCCAGCAATGTAATCACAGTGAAAAGCATTTAGTGTTTAATATTAAACTGTTTTCCATATATTTCCACTTGTTTTGTGATTTTTTTTAAATGTATACATCCATCCCAGGTACCGCTAAACCTGTTGTGTAAATGAAACTAAAAGTACGTAGATAGCAGAGGCTCAATACCACATGGAATATATACTATCTGCATAATAGCTATGAATGCAGCATTCAGTCACATAGCCAAAGTGTTGAAAAATGTAGGTGACCTCGGATCTTCTAGGCCATGACCCTGCCAGTTCAGGATTTGGGGGACTGGGGCATTTCAATGTTTTGTCTAGACTGCCCTGGGTGATTTGTTATGGGGTTCTCTGACACTGTGTTTGGGTGCTGTCTTGTGTACTTATAGTTTAGAGTTGAACTTCTTGCCCTGTACCTTCTCTAATAGTCATTGTTCACCTCTTAGCTGTAGAGAGATATGCCAGCTGTAGCTGAATGCAAAATGAGTGAATGCAAGCAGGTAAGGTGGAATTAAAAATGTTTCAAAACATAATTCTAGGATATGCAGCAGACATTCTGAAGAATGGACTCTTAGCTACAATGCTACATGGGTGCTTGCTGATGTGTCATTGCCCAGAGATGCTTCCACATCCCTGGAAGGGTTCAAGGCCAGGCTGGATGGGGCTTTGGGAAACCTGGTCTAATGGAGGCTGCCAGGGAGTTGGAACTAGATGATCTTTAAAGTTGCTTCCAACTCAAACTGTAGCCAAAAAGACAGGCCTGTAATGAAGGTCTACTTGTATTATATGTGATAAGAAACTATTCATTGTTCCTTTAGGTAGAAGGCTAATGATAGATAGAATGAGCACCTGCTACACATCATGGTAAAAAGGAGGAGCTACAAGACACTTCAAAGTCCTTATATATATACTTTTCAGAAAGGGAAGACACTAATTGCTTTCAGGAGCATCCTTATCTTCCTGAGGCGTATAGCAAACAATTATCAGGACCAAAATATTGAGGAACTAGGAGAAAGGTATCTTGGGCCAGGGTCTCCACGACCACTGACCCATAAGCCCCCTACCCAAATTATACCACCTACTCAAAAGATAGAGGCAGAGAAAGGAACTGAGCATGTGTTCTACTTTGCGTACTAGGCGAAGAAATATGAACCAATTATTGTAACAAGGAGTGTACCACTTTAATCTTTGTAATATTCGTGTATAAATATGATGAGCCAGGGTTAGGTGTGCCTGATTAGAGGAACTATCTTCCTGATACCCAGTGCTGCAATGAAAGGAAATGCCTGCTTCTTAATACTAAATCAGTGTTAAGGAGTTTTCTTTTATTCCCAAATTTTGGTGACAAAACCATTCTATGATTCTATGATAAGCAGCACTTTGTTTTCGGTACTAGTGGTGTGTTACTTGTCACATACCTAACACTGAAGAAATTTCCAGAAATTATTTTTGTAAACTAAAGCGAGGTAAAAAGAAAGAACAGTCTATTTAAAATGTTGCTTTCTGTTTAGCGGGGCATTGGTGCCATTTGAGTGAGATGGGTATGTTGTTGAGTGACATTGTGACAGGTTCCCTTAGCATTTGCATCTCTTAATTTTGAAAACTAATACATATTCTCATACTGGTACATGTTTTGGATTGCATAAATGACATTTAGTCCTGCATGAAAATAAGTGAAATGATTGCCATCAGCGTTACAGGTTGAGTGATGAATATCATGTAAATGCCAGATTATGGATAATTTGTTGCTGCTTATACTTCCATTCTTCATTGAGAAAGTGATCAAATAGCTTTTATCTTATAAATGCCTCATGTAATTGAAGAACTCTTTAGAAACTTTAATCTGTGAAGTGCTCAACCAATCATTTTCCATTTGAAAAACATGGTCAAAGATTTACTAAGAAGAGCTTCAACTGTGAGTCATAAGGGAACAAGCCACAGATGTCTTTCTTACGGTCATAGTTTAGATGCTTTTTTGTTAGATTTGCTCACCAACTACATACTCCAAAATTCCCATGATGACTGTCAATATTCTGGGGTTTTTTTGTTGCTGTTAATGGGGCACCTTTGCAGCTGGGAGTCTTCTGTATATCTCGTCTTGCTGTTAGTCATTCTTCCTCTGTAGGACTTTCCCAGAAGTGCTCACAGAGGTGGTGTCAGAGAAGCTTTAGTCAGTGTGCACAGCCTCTCCTCGCCTCGCCTCCCCTCCCCTCAACATCAGATGTCTACAGAAATCACTTTTCCAAAACAGCGTTTTCTCCACTGTATCTACTTTCAACATGTTTTTATAGGCTGTTAAACTCAAAGATAAATCACAGAAATTATGTCCCTCCTTGCACTAACCATCATGCTATTTGTTTATATCACCTGTCAGGTTTAATTTTCAGGAATTACCGAGTCAGATGGATGAAGTTTAATTTTTCTGTTTTATGACGCTCTTTAAAATTTAAGCAGTTCAGAATTTTCTAGATTTTCACTAGATTCTTACTTTCTAATCCTGAAGTATAACAACCTCCCTTCTGCTGCACTAGGGTGAGGTGGTGGCAGGGGGCTGGTTGTCCATGTCCCATCCTGTCCCCAGACTCGCTCCAACAGGTCCATGTCCTTCTTATGTTGGGGACCCCGGAGCTGGATGCAGTACTCCAGACGTGGTCTCATGAGAGCAGAATAGAGGGGGAGAATACCCTCCCTCAACCTGCTGGTCACACTTCTTTTGATGCAGCCCAGGATACAGTTGGCTTTCTGGGTTGCGAGTGCATGCTGCTGGGTCATGTCCAGCTTTTCATCCACCAGTAGCCCCAAGTCCTTCTCAGCAGGGCTGCTCTTAATCCCTTCATCCCCCAGCCTGTATTGATACTGGGGGTTGCCCTGACACATGTGCAGGACCTTGCAGTTGGCCTTGTTGAACCTCATGAGGTTCACATGAGCCCAC
>VXBL01003653.1:0-23916 GCA_013400195.1 Aramus guarauna
AGGACTGTCTCCTGTGGGAGGGAGTTCATGTTGGAGCAGGGGAAGAGTGTGAGNGTTCATGTTGGAGCAGGGGAAGAGTGTGAGTCCTCCTCCCCCTGAGGAGGAAGGAGCAGCAGAAACAACATGTGATCAACTGACTGCAACCCCCATTCCCCATCCCTCTGTGCTGCTTGGAGGAAGGAGGTAGAGAAAACTGGGAGTAAAGTTAAGTCTGGGAAGAAGGGAGGGATGGGGGGAAGGTGTTTTAAGATTTGGTTTTATTTCTCATTATTCTGATTGGTAATAAATTAAATTAATTTCCCCAAGTCGAGTCTGTTTTGCCCATGACTTTAATTGCTGAGTGATCTCCCTATCCTTATCTCGACCCATGAGCCTTTCGTTATATTTTGTCTCTCCTGTCCAGTTGAGGAGGGGGAGTGACAGAGTGGCTTTGGTGGGCACCTGGCATCCAGTCAGGGTCAATCCATCACAAATTTACCAATAAGTGCTAAGTAAATATGTGGAGAGATAGAACCATTTTATTCATCTTTTATATTAAGTATGAACATTTAATGTTAAAGAGCTATCCAGGGAATAGAACATCACATGTATTTGTTTTATAGAACTGTGTAAAAGTTTGCCAAAGCTGTCACAGTATGATAGCTTTGGCCATTTATTTCCCAGATCTTCACTTTGAGTACTACTGCTTGCTTTAGAATCTTTTTTTTATGAATGGAGATTAATAAATGTAAAAATCTTGAGAGCTCTGAAGAGGTTAGTTGTCTTAGTCATGATTAATTACTGGCTAAAGCCCAACTCTTCCTGTGCAACCCCAGGCCAATGTTACGTAACCTCATTGGTATAGCCTCACAAAATTGCATTTTGACTAATCCCAAAACCAAAAGAAACAAATAGCTACCATGTTAAATAAGCCTGTTGAAGTCAACAGCAGTCTGCATGTGTCAAACTAACTCTGGAATTACCAGCTACTCTACATTGGGTTCATCCTTTCTCTGTAACATGGCTGAGTGCAATGACCCTGAAAATAAAAGCAATTTTGATTCTGCTAAAAGCAGTTTTGCTTCTGCTAATGTCATTTTTGTTTGTTTGGTTTTTTTTTTATTTGATATAGCACTAGTGGGAGCTAAGGCACCATAGCAGTACTTACCCACAAATCCATGTACCCACATGATGCAAACGTAGATTTGCCCACGTGGAGCTTTGTGTAGGATTGGGGTCCAATTTAAAATCACATCCTCCTGATGAGGCACCCATATTCCCAGTTTTCAAGCTGAGGTGTGAGTTTGGGGTTTTTTTTCTTTTTCTAGTCCTTGGCACATGCAGTGCACAGAATCACATTCCTGATGTGACACATCATTAAACCACATATGGTGACTATCATATACCCTTCCAATGATTGATAACTGAGGCTAACCTACTATTTTTTTCACAGAGTTGCCTGGTAACATATAATTTCAGTCAGAGAGCTTAAAACACTCAAACCAGTTGGACAGAGCCAGTTCCAGCTGGCTCCAAGACAGACCCACTGCTGGCCAAAGGTGAGTCATTCAGTGACATTGGTGGCACCTTTGTGATAACATATTTAAGAAAGGGTAAAAAAGCTGTTCAACAGCAGCTGTGAGAGGAGTGAGAAGATGTAAGAGAAACAACCCTGCAGACACCAAGGTCAGTGAAGAAGGAGGGGGAGGAGGTGCTCCAGGCACTGGAGCAGATTCCCTTGCAACCCATGGAGGTCCATGGTGGAGCAATGTCCACCCTGCAGCCTATGGAGGACCCCACACAGGAGAAGGTGGATGTGCCCTGAAGGAAGCTGTGACCCCACGGACAACCCACTCTGGAGCAGGCTCCTGGCAAGAACTGCAGCCATTGGAGAGCAGTCTACGCAGGAGCAGGCTTTCTGGCAGGCCTCTGACTCCATGGGGTACCTAAGCTGGAGCAGCTTGTTCCTGAAGGACTGCACCCTGTGAAAAGGACCTGTGCTGGAGCAGTTCTTGAAGAACTGCAGCCTGTAGGAAGGATCTATGTTGGAGAAGTTCGTGAAGGACTGTATCCTGTGGGAGGGAACCCACACTGGAGCAGGGGAAAAGTGTGAGGAGGAAGGAGCAGCAGAGATGAAGTGTTACGAGCTAAACACAACCCCCATTCCCCATCCCCCCTGTGCCAATCAGGGGGAGAAGACAGAAGAGTCTTGAGTAAAGTTGAGCCTGGGAAGAAGGGAGGGGTGGGGGGAAGATATTTTAGTTTGGGTTTTGTTTCTCACTATCCACCTCAATTTTTAATTGGCAATAAATTAAATTAATTTTCCCCAAGTCGAATGTGCTTTGCCTGTGACGGTAATTGGTGAGTGATCTCCCTGTCTTTATCACATATCATTGTCAGTGAGAGTGATAAACCAATGATAGTTTTATTCTTATCAAGCTGTCGTGGTTTAACCCTAGTTGGCACCACACAGCCGATCGCTTACTCGCCCCCAGTGTGATGGAGAGGAGAATTGGAAGGGTAAAAGTGAGAAAAACTCATGGGTTGAGATAAAGATAGTTGAATAATTTAAAACTAAATTAAAAAAAAAAACAACAAAAAACAAAAAACAACAAACAACAAACAACAAACAACAAACAACAAACAACAAACAACAAAGAGAGAGGAAAATAAAACCCAAGAAAAACAAGTGATACAAATGAAAACAATTGCTCACCACCAACCAACCAATGCCCAACCAGTTCCTGAGCAGCGGCATCCCTGCCAGCCTCCACTCCCTAGTTTTATTGCTGAGCATGACGTCATATGGTATAGAATATCCCTTTGGTCAGTTGGGGTCAGCTGTCCCAACTGTGTCCCCTCCCAACTTCTTGTGCATCCCTAGCCTGCTCGCTGGCAGGGCAGTGTGAAAAGCAGAAAAGGCCTTGACTCTGTGCAAGCACTTCTCAACAATAACAAAATCATCTCTATATTATCAACACTGTTTTCATCACAAATCCAAAACACAGACCCATACCATTTAACTCTATCCCAGCCAAAATCAGTACAAAAGTTTTATTTCTAAGCTAAATATATTCAGATTCAATCTGGCCCTTTCATGGATGAACTATGTAACAGGAGGCTGCAAAGAATCCCTGCTTCCTCTCCAAAGATGGAAAGAAATTTTAGTCATGGTTCTCACTGGACAAAGAAAACATAAATAGGAAGTCATAACTTAAGTTTCATAGGAGAATGAAAGTGAGAAAGCAAGGACAGACTGTATTCCAGAAGAAACTGTAGCAGATTGCAAAGTCCTTCAGACAGTTTCAGGGTATAGAAGCACTTCACTTCCCCCTGTCCTGTAGCCCTGTGCTGAAAGATGTCCCCAGCTGCTCACAGGACAATTGTTCTTCAGCAGGAAAGAGTTCAGGCAATCAAACGCTTCAGAGCAGTGTTAACTGTCTGTGGTGGTAGAGACCCCTTCTAATGGTACTGCAGAAACACCTATAAAAGATACCATGGAGTGAGAGAGCGCGCCATGCTGACAGAAGATCTTTGTGACAAACTGGTTATTAATGAGCCTTTCCTTGAGACTTCTCTTACTATACTGCTCTCCCTAGCACTGAGCTGTATTTACCAGGCTTTTATTTCCTCCCAATTGGAAGACAGGGACAAGTAAAACTTTTACACTTCTGACCAAAGTATTTCTCCTATCTTCATTCTTCAATAATGATTTAGGACTCATCTCACTCACCTAAGCAATTCTTATCCATCTCTATGGCATTGTCCTGGTTTTTGGCCAGGATAGAGTTAATTTTCCCAAGCTGGGAGGGGACACAGCCAGGACAGCTGACCCAAACTGGCCAAAGAGGTATTGCATACCCTATGATATCATGCTCAGTGTATAAAGGGGGCTGGCTGGGGAGGAGTGGCGACTCGGGGATGGGCTGGGTGTCTGGTTGGGTGAGCAAATTGCATTGTGTATCATCCGCTTTGTATATTCTAATTAATGTTGTTATTTTCCTCTTCCTTTGCTGTCCTAGTAAACTGTTCTTATCCCAACTTACGAGTTTTACCTTTTTATTCCGATTCTTCTCCCCATTCCACCACGGGGAAAGGGTGAGCAAGCGGCCTGTGTGGTGCTTAGCTGCCGCCTGGGGCTAAACCATGACAGTCCTTTTTTGGCTCCCAATGCAGGGCCTGAAAGGTTGAGATAACGACAGATCTGACCAGAATGTGTTAAAACAAAGTTGTTATATGCATTTATTATATTAAGTAAATAGTCACTGGTCACAATGGTGTTTTGTTTGTTCACATGGCTGTGTTATGTAAATCCTTATTTGCTGTATGTATTTGCTGCGGCACTGTTTATCACCTCTGGGAGAGGGATCAGGATTCTCATTTTGCTGTACTGTGTGATATCGACTTATGATAACATCACTGCTCATGAGGTTAAGCAAAGGCAGCCAAGTGGTATGCCGCAGTTGATATTGCTAATGCATTTTTCTCAATCCCTTTGGCGGCAGAGTGCAAGCCACAGTTTGCTTTCATTTGGAGGGGTGTCCAGTACAGCTGGAATCGACTGCCCCACCATTTCCCATGGAGTGATGCAGAGTGCACTGGAACAGGGTGAAGCTCCGGAACACCTGCAATACATTGATTACATCATCGTATGGGGCAACACAGCACAAGAAGTTTTTGAGAAAGGGAAGAAAATAATCCAAATCCTGCTGCAGGCTGGCTTTGCCATAAAAGGAAGTAAGGTCAAGGGGCCTGCGCAGGAAATCCAGTTCTTAGGAATAAGATGGCATGATGGGCGTCGTCCGATCCCAATGGACATTATCAACAAAATAGCAGCCATGTCCCCACCAGCCAACAAAAAGGAAACACAGGCTTTNACAGACTGGCCAGAAGGCAAAGATTTCGGAATGTTGCCAGAGGAGGAGGTGACATGTGCTGAAGAGGCCCCACCATATAATAAACTAACAGAAGATGAGAAGCAATATACTCTGTTCACTGATGGGTCCTGCCGCATCGTGGGAAAGCATCGAAGGTGGAAGGCTGCTGTATGGAGTCCTACATGACGAGTTGCAGAAGTTGCTTAAGAACAAGGTGAATCGAGTCAGATTGTGGAAGTGAAAACTATCCAGCTGGCTTTAGACATTGTTGAAAGAGAAAAGTGGCTGATGCTCTACCTCTCTACTGACTCATGGATGGCTCGTGATGCAGGGGTGGACTTAACCATGGATGCTATTGCACAGGTCATCCACAAATGTGAAACATGTGCTGCACTCAAGCAACCCAAGAGTTTAAAGCCTCTGTGGTATGCAGGACGATGTCTGAAATATAAATATGGGCAGGCCTGGCAGATTGATTACATCACACTCTTACAAACCCGCCAAGGCAAGTGCTATGGCAAAGGCCAGTTGGTTAGTTAACACTAGGGGGTCTCCTAATCGACCTGGTCCTGCCCAATCAAAACTTTTACATACTGTAGAAGGGGATAAAGTCACTGTAGCGCACATGAAGAATATATTAGGGAAGACAGTCTGGGTTAGTCCTGCTTCAGGGAAAGGCAAACCCAGGATTGCTTTTGCTCAAGGACCTGGGTGCACCTGGTGGGTGATGCGGACAGATGGGGAAGTCTGATGTGTACCTCAAGGAGATTTGATTTTGGGTGAGAATAGCCAACAAATTAAATTGTATGAGGTTAATTGCTAAATAACCCTGCCATTGTATGTCATCACTAGTACAACTTCTATATGCTGTATCAATGGTATTACAGTAAGAATGACCCAAATTAAGGATGAACTTTGATGAAACTGAGCAAAGTGTCACGATGATGGGACTAGAACTGGCCTTAGCAAACAGCGCCCAGCAACTGCCTTGAAATCAACATTTTCAAGCCGTAGACCGTGAGCACGGACCACGCCAGATACACCAGCTGTGAGCTCCGGATGCAGCATGCAGCAATCCAACACTACATACCATCTCTCCTGCCCTGAAGGACTGTTATGACAGTCCAAAGTCATGGACTAAATGAACTCAACAGACATTTTAGAGGGATGGACCATAGACTAAGGGAATGATATCTGTGTACGATTATACATAAATATATATATTTCTAAGACAGGAAAAGTGGTGGTGATTATTTGGACAGTGTAGGATCTGGGCATGACGTAGATTATATAGAATAAGAGGTAGATAATGTCCTGGTTTTTGGCTGGGATAGAGTTAATTTTAACAAAAATCTGGGAGGGGACACAGCCAGGACAGGTGACCCAAAACAGTCAAAGGTATATTTGATACCATATGATGTCATGTTGTCACGTAAAAGGGCATGAGTCTGATGCGCCACTGAAGGAGGCCCTCCCATTGAGTCACGAGGTTCAGAAAGGACCCCCTTGCTTTCTAAACTCCTTCTCAGAGAGGAGCCTAGGTGCAACTAGGTCCAGTCTTAGTCTCAGACTTGGTCAACAGTTTATGTCTAAAGGATTACGTGTGTAGCCACTTATCGGAGTCAACGTTTGCCTGTCAGAGCACCCTAAAGGACTTTCACTGAGATAGTTTCGCAATGTTTAAAAAGATAGGTAATTTATTAAGGCAACAGATATAAAGAGTTCAGAATTGCCGTTGATAAATACACTTACTGTGGTAGCGCTAAATAGATGATGATGATGCTAGCAAAATGCTATCCCAGGTATTCTTCATCAAAAAGGTGAAATCGCAATGCTTACCAAGAAGGCATCCCTATCTTGGGTGGAGGAGAAGGAGCATAGCCTGTCGACTGCCTCTTCGGGGTCTTCGATCTCTTCTCTACCCCCCAGGGGTATTTTCCTCAATATCCTTTATACACTAATCTTAGCTGTTGCCGTTCCTGGGGTGATGTTTAACATGATTTTGTTGGAGAGTCAAGTACTATAGTCATATATGTTTAGCATGTACTTCTTGAAGATCATTATCATATTCAGGGGTGTTAACTTTAATAATCATTTCATGGATAATCGAGCAAAAGGTCTCACTCCAGGCACTGTGGCCTTCAAGATTCTGTGTTGAAACCATTTATCTGCTTATTCGCATTCTTTAGCCAAAACAGGACTGTCCTGCCACTGTAAGACTCCCTCCTTCAGCTGCTTCTTGTGCCGACCTTGCAGATCTCCATCCGCAAGGTTTGCACAAAAGATAAGTGGACACCAGCGGTTTTGACCTCTTATGTTCAATTCTCACACATGCTCAGTATATAAAGGGGGCTGGCTGGGGAGGAGCGGTGGCTCAGGGACAGGCTGGGTGTCTTGTTGGGTAAGCAAATTGCATTGTCTTTCACTCGTTTTGTATATTCCCTTATAAGTACTGTTGTTGTTACTTTCCTCTCCCTTTGCTGTCCCAGTAAACTGTCCTTATCCCAACACACGAGGTTTGCCTTTGTCTTCCCATTCTCCTCCCCATCCCACCAGCGGGGAGGGGTGAGCAAGCGGCTGTGTGGTGCTTAGCTGCCAGCTGGGGCTAAACCATGACAGGCATAAGAATTAAAATTGCAGAATGAGGTTCATAGTTAGAAAACTCCATACAAATAATACACATCCACTCCATAGAAATATTAAACATCCTGTAGAAGGATTCTTGGGAAGAGCTTCAAATCTGCCTAGTCACATACCTGTTGAAAAAAGCCAAGAAAAAGCTTCTCTTTTCCATTATATCTTGTCAAAAAAATATTTCCAGCTACACAACAATAACTATATGTAACTAGAATTAAAATAGGGAGTACCATTTCATGACTTTAATTCCAGAATAGGCCCTTGTTAAAAGCTATCTGAAATCGAACAGTTAGATTAGTTTATGATTTTGAATATATACACAGTGGGAAGAACTATATATTGGTTGTATATATTACTGTAAGTATATGAGGAAAGTCATAATTTTATCAGTTACATTGTTTAAGCAACTGTTATACAGCTATACAAGTAATGTTTCACTGCAGGTATTCTTAACATGAATCCATAATGTAACTAGCTACAGTAAGAGAAAAAACCCAACAGTTTGTAGCTATCCTATATCTCGGGTTAATGATAACATATGTTAACACATGTTATCAGGCTTCCCCTGAAGTGTGAGGTATCAGGAGAGAAGCTGGAGCTGAGTAAGGCAGCCCAACTGCTCCCCATATAACAACCAGCACAACTAAGAAAAGGCAATGGGTGATAGTAGTAGGCGACTCTCTCCTGAGAGGTACAGAGGCACTCATTTGCTGACCTGACACACTCTCTTACAGAGGTGTGCTGTTTACAGGGGGCTCCTCATATCAGGGATGTCACTGAGACACTACCGAGCCTTGTACAGTCCACTGACTATTATCCACTGCTGTTTCACATGGGCACCAGTGATCTAGTCAGGAGCAGTCCAAGGAGCATCAAGGATGATTACAGAGCCCTGAGAGTGGCAGTAAGGGACTCTGGAGCACAGGTAGTTTTCTCATCAATCCTCCCAGTCAAAGAGAAGGAGTATGAAAGGGCCAGTTGAATCTGGTGAGTCAACAAATGGTTTCAGGACTGGTGCCACAGCCAGGGGTTTGGCTAATTAGACCATGGGACTTGTTTTGAGTAACCGGGTCTACTGGGGGCTGATGGGGTCCATCTGTCAGAGAAGGGGAAGAGCATCTTCAGTCATAGGCTTGCCAAGCTGGTGAATAGGGCTTTAAAGTTGCCGGGGGAGCCCAACATCAATCCATCCCACGCCTACCAGTTTGATGCCAGTGCCAGCAATAGATGCCCAGATCCTGGACAAGGATCACAGGTCAGCAGGAGAGCAGCTGAAGTGCAGCACAAAGGAATTCCAGTCACTTCAAGTCAGCTTCATTGGGAGCCCAACTTAAATGCCTCTCTGCAAACACACATAAGCATGGGGAATAAACAAGAGGAATTAGATATGTGTGCCCGCCTGCAGGACTATGATCTCATTGGCATCATGGAGGCGTGGTGGGATGGCTCCTATGACTGGAGTGTTGGAATGGAAGGATACAGGCTCCTTAGGATCTCCACATGGGGATGGATGAGAAGTCGACTGAGAGCTTATGCTTCGACCAATGCAGACGTTCCTCAGGGATTAGTATTGGGACCGGCACTGTTTAACATCTTTGTCGGCGACATGGACAGCGGGATCCAGTGCACCCTCGGCAAGTTTGCCGACGACACTAAGCTGTGTGGTGTGGTCAACATGCTGGAAGGAAGGGATGCCATCCAGAGGGACCTTGACAGGCGGGAGAGGTGGGCCCGTGCAAACTGCATGAAGTTCAGCAAGGCCAAGTGCAAGGTCCTGCACATGGGTCGGGGCAATACAAAGTACAACTACAGGCTGGACAGAGAATGGATTGAGAGCAGCCCTGAGGAGAAGGACTTGGGGGTGTTGGTGGACAATAAGCTCAACCTGACGTGGCAATGTGAGCTTGCAGCCCAGAAAGCCAACCATGTCCTGGGCTGCATCAAAAGAAGTGTGACCAGCAGGTCGAGGGAGGTGATTCTCGCCTTCTACTCTGCTGTCGTGAGACCCCACCTGAAGTACTGCATCCAGCTCTGGGGTCCCCAGAACAAGAAAGACATTGAGCTGTTGCAGTGAGTCCAGAGGAGGGCCACAAAGATGATCAGAGGGCTGGAGCACCTCTGCTGTGAAGACAGGCTGAGAGAGTTGTGGTTGTTCAGCCTGGAGAAGAGAAGGCTCCGGGAAGGCCTTATAGCAGCCTTTCAGTACGTGAAGGGGGGCCTACAAGAAAGCTGGAGAGGGACATTTTACAAGGGCATGTAGTGATAGCACAAGGGGTAATGGCCTTAAGCTGAAGGAGGGGAGATTTAGATTAGATATTAGGAAAAAAGTTGTGGATGCCCGCTCCCTGGAAGTGTTTTAAGGCCAGGTTGGATGAGGCTTTGGGCAACTTGGTCTAGTGGAGGGTGTCCCTGCCCATGGCAGCGGGGTTGGAACTAGATGATCTTTGAGGTCCTTTCCAACACAAACTGTTCTATGATTCTATGTTTTAAAATGATAAAGACTTTCAAGAATAAGATGCAGTTTCCAGAAAAATGTTCATACACACACAAACAAAAGCAAAATCTTGCAATAATTAAATAATTGCAGTTTTCTGTATTTTTTTTTTTTTTTTAAAAGGAAATCCAGCCCAAACCAGCCCTTTTCAGTGGCTTAGCTGGTCAACACTGTGGTGGGTGTCACATAAAAGGGTACGAGTCTGATGTGTGGCTGAGGGAGGCCCTCCCATTGAGTCATGAGGTTCAGAAAGAACCCTCTTGCTTTCTAAACTCCTTCTCAGAGAGGAGGCTAGGTCCAGTCTTAGTCCCAGATTTGGTCAATGGTTTATGTCTAAAGGATTACGTGTGTAGCCACTTATCAGAGTCAACGTTTGCCTGTCAGAGCCCCACCAAGGACTTTCACTGAGACAGTTTCACAAAGTTGAAAAGAAAGGTAATTTACTGAGCCGACAGATATAAAAAGTTTGGAATTGCCATTCATAAATACGCTTACTGCAAAAATTTTGAGCTCAAGTTAACAGTTCAGTGCTTTTGTTAATGATAGTTTTCCCAGGGTAACATCCGACATAGTAAGAGGCTCAAGTCTTACCAAGGGGTGTCCCTGCTTGGGGAGGGGAGAGAGGTCCAGGCCCGTCAACCCATCCAGATAGTTGGAGTTCTTGTCCTCAAGAAACAGGATTCTAAATGCCAGATTTATACTTTTGGTGAGGTGGGACTAAGTCAAGTATTGTGTGACGATTGGCCCTCGACAAGGCTTGTTGCGCTGTTGATGGGGGGGAGTAGCAGAGAACAAAGGCATTCAGTGCAGAGGTGCAGTGGTCTGTTTAGCTTTACCGAAGTAACGTCAGGCTGCGAAGCCTCCCCCTCACCCCAGGTGTCACTCAGTTGATTGAGTAGTAGACTGTCAGGCACCGCAACTGTTAAGATGAGCACCTTGCTCATCCCTTGCCTTTGTTCAAGTCCGGCGCTTATCAGTACAAGGTAACCAAGTTGCTCAATCTGCGCTCTCGCTTAAGTCGGATCCCCGCTACTTTCTGCTGACTCAGAGTGACTCGGTATTCGGCACCAACAAGCCCGGACAAGTCCCGCATCGCACAGTGGGTTGACCTTGGCTGGCCGACAGGTGCTGACCAAGCCGCTCTATCACTCCCCCCCTCAACTGGACAGGGGAGAGAAAATACAACAGAAAGCTCGTGGGTCGAGATAAGGACAGGGAGATCACTCAGCAATTACTGTCACGGGCAAAACAGACTTGACTTGGGGAAATTAATTTAATTTATTGCCAATCAAAATCAGAGTAGTATAATGAGAAATAAGAATAAATCTAAAAGCACCTTCCCCCCACCTTTCCCTTCTTCCTGGACTCAGTTTCACTCCCAACTCTCTCTCCCATTCTATGATTCTTCTACATCCTCCTCCTGATCGGTGGAGGGGGATGGGGAAGGGGAGTTGTGGTCAGTTTATTATGTGTTGTCTCTGCCACTCCTTCCTACTAACCCTCTTCCCCTCCTCCAGCGTGGGGTCCCACCCACAGGAGACAGTCCATGAACTCCAGTGTGGGTCTTTTCCACAGGGTGCAGTGCTTCAGGAACAGACTGCTCGAGTGTGGGGCCCCCGCAGGGCCACAGATCCAGCTCTAGCATGGGCTCCTCTCCATGGGGCCACAGTTCCTGCATTGATATCTGCTCTACCATGGTCCTCCATGGGCTGCAGTGTGGACATCTGCTTCTCCGTGGGCTGGATGGTAGTTGTAAAACCTGTGGCTCAAATGAGATGCCATGTGAAATAATTTTGGGAGGCAAAGGTTGGGAGCTGTAGAGAGCAATGAGGTCGCCCCTCAGCCTCCTTTTCTCCAAACTAGACAAACTCAGAGTCCTCAGATGCTCCTCATAGGACATGTCTTCCAGCTCTTTCACCAGCTTTGTTGCCCTCCCCTAGATGTATTCTAGGACCTGTACATCCTTCCTAAATTGTGGGGCCCAGAACTGTACACAGGAGGCCACACCAATGCTGAATACAGTGGGATAATCACCTCTCTGACTGGCTGGTTATGCTCTGTTTGATGCACCCCAGGATGTGGTTTGCCCTCTTGGCTGCCAGGGCACGCTGCTGACTCCTATTGAGCCTGCTGTCAACCAGCACCCCCAGGTCCCTTTCTGCAGGGATGCTCTCCAGCCACTCCTCTCCCAATCTATACTTGTGCCCGACGTTACTCCATCCCAGGTGCAGAATCTGGCATTTGGACTTGTTAAATTTCATGCCATTGATGATTGCCCAATGCTCCAATCTATCCAGATCCCTCTGCAAGGCCTCTTGTCCCTCAAGAGAGTCAACAGCACCTCCCCATTTAGTATCATCAGCAAACTTACTAGCGGTGCGTTCAACTCCTGCATCCAGATCATTGATACAAATATTGAACAGAACTGGCCCTAGAATATAGCCCTGAGGAACACCGCTGGTGACTGGTCACAAGCCAGATGTAGCCCCATTCACTACAACCCTTTGAGCCCTGCCATTCAGCCAGTTCTTCAACCAGCACAACATGTACCTGCTCATCTCACATTCGGACAACTTGTCCAGAAGGATTCTGTGAGGGACAGCATCAAAAGCCTTACTAAAATCCAGAAAAACTACATCCACCGCCTTCCCTTCATCCACTAGGAGGGTGACTTTATCGTAGAAGGATGTCAAAATGGTTAGACAGCATTCTCCCTTTGTGAACCCATGCTGACTGTGTCTGATGATTGCATTATTCTTTAAACGCCTTTCAATAGTACCCAGTATAATCATCTCCATAATTTTTCCAGGAACTGAGGTTAGACTAACAGGTCTGTAGTTTCCTGGGTCTTGCCTCACGCCCTTCTTGTGAATTGGAATAGCATTGGCTAGCTTCCAGTCAGCAGGAACCTCCCCAGACTCCCAAGACCTTTGGTAGATGATCGAGAAGGGTCCTACTGTAATGTCTGCTAGCTCCTTCAGTAATCTGGGAGGAAAACCATCAGGCCCCATGGACTTGTGAACACTCAGCTGATACAGCTGGTCCCTTACAATTTCAGTGTCCACACATGAAAAAATCACTGTTCCCACACTCATAGTCAGGGGACCGGGTAGCCCAAGGACTATCAATATTATTAAAGACTGATGCAAAAACCACATTGAATGCCTCTGCTTTTTCTTCATCCCTATTAGTCAGATGAGCATCTTCAACAAGTATCACTCCAATGTTTTCTTTAGACCTCCTCTTGCTATTAACGTACTTAAAAAAAGACCTTCTTGTTATCTGAAGCAACACTGCCCGGTTTCAACTCTAATTGAGCTTTGGCCTTTCGTGTCTTCTCCCTGCATATACGAACCACAGCTCTGTAATCTTCCTGTGAAGCCTGACCGTGCTTCCAGAGATCATACAGTTTCTTTTTCCTTTGAGCTCCACGAGGAGTTCCCTGTTCAGCCAAGCTGGTCTTCTGCCCCGCTTGCTTGACTTGCAACACAGTGGAATTGCCTGCTCTTGTGCTTCTAAAAGGTGGTTCTTAAAGACTGACCAGCACTCGTGGACTCCTAAGGCCTCAAAAGCAGATTCCCGGGAGACTCTGCTAAATAGCTCCCTGAGTAGCTTAAAATTTGCTCTCCAGGGTCGCAACTCTGCTGTCCTTTTTTCTCATTACACTGAAAATTTTAAACTCAACCATTTCATGATCACTGTGGCCAAGAAAGCCATCTAACATCACATCCCCCACGAGTCCTTCTCTATTCACAAACAGCAAGTCTAGGAGGGCACCTTTCCTAGTTGGCTCACTGAGTACCTGTGACAAGAAGTTATCTCCTACAAACTTCAAGAATTTCCAAGACCTGCTCATCACAGCAGTATGATATTCCCAGTTGATGTCAGAGAAGTTGAAATCTCCCATAAGGACAAGGGCTACCGGACCTGAAATTTCTCTTAATTGTCTATAGAATAACTGGGCGATCAGTAGTAGACACTCACTACAACATATGCTTTATTTTCCATCCCACTAATCCTCACATAGAGGCTCTCAACCACATCATCACTAACTGTAAGGGCTGTACAGTCAAACCTCTCCCTTGCATACAGTGCAACTCCTCCAATTCACCTGCCCTGTCTGTCCCTCCGGAACAGCCTATAGCCTTCCATCTCAGCACTCCAGTCATGGAAATCATTTCACCAAGTCTCGCTAATACCAATGACATCATAGCTCTGGGAACTGACCAATGCTTCCAGCTCATCCTGTTTATTTCTCATACTGCGTGCATTGGTGTGGGAATTGCACCTAAGAGGTTAAAAAAACAGGTGTCCGCTTACCTCTTATACAAACATTGTGGATGGAGATCCGCAAGGTCGGTACGAGAAGCAGCCGAAGGACGGAGTCTTACGGCAGTAAGACGGCCCTGTTTTGGCTAGAGAATGCAGAATAAACAGATAGACAGTTTCTACACACAATTTTGAAGGCCACGGTGCCCAGAGTGAGACCTTTTGCTTCATTATCCGCGAAATTAATATTAAAGTTGACACCCCTAAATATGATTTTGCTAGCATTATGATTATAATCACAGTCATATATTAGCGCTATTGCAGTAAGTGCATTTATCAATGGCAATTCCAAACTCTTTATATCTGTCACTTTAATAAGCTTTCTATTAGTTTCAACTTTGCGAAACTGAGTCAGTGCAAGTCCTTTGGGGGCTCCGACAGGCAAACACTGACTCTGATATGTGGCTATATATATAATCCTTTAGACATAAATGGTTGACCAAGTCTGGGACTAAGACTGGACCTAGCCGCACCTAGGCTCCTCTCTGAGAAGGAGTTTAGAAGGCAAGGGGGTCCTTTCTGAACCTCGTGACTCAACGGGAGGGCCTCCCTCAGCCACACATCAGACTTTACCTTTTAAGTGACAATCGGCATACAAGCATTTCAGATGTGCTCCTGAACCCTCTGTGCTCTCTGGAGCATTGCAAATAAATGCTCCCTCAGGCAGTGCCATACCAACCCTTGGCTTACCATCATCTCTCCTGTTGGTATCTCCTTCCCCCATCGATCCTAGTTTAAAGCCCTCTCAATCAGTCCTGCCAGCTTACGAGCAAAGATGTGTTCTTCCCCATTGGGACAGGTGGATCCTGTCAGGCCTCATCAGACCTTGTGCCTCAAAGACTCTTCCATGGTTATAAAACTCAAAGTTCTGGCAGAGGTACCAGTCCTGGAGCCAGGTATTGATGTCTTGGGCATGATAGCCATAAAGTAGAATTTTCCACTTTACAGGGACAGAAATGTGTTTGGGTTAGTGCTTAGACACTGCTTAATTTAGGGTTAAATGTACTACTTGCTTTGCTGATGACTATATCTTTGAAGAAGAGCCAAAAGACTGATAAAAAGCATGCTTTGCTAAAGAGTATCCTTGAAGAAGAGCTGAAAAACTGATAAAGAGGAAACATCCTGCCCCAGAAGGCGCTGAGAGCTGGGTGATTGCTAGAGAGGCCTGAAGTCAACAAGAATTGCCAGTAACCAGGGGAAAGGGAAANGCTCCTGAATCCTTTAGCATTCTTCCCAGGACCCTGAAATCTCTTCTGATTGACCTTAGACTTCTTGTTGCAATGTCATTAGTACCCATGTGAAAGAGCAATAGCGGGTAATAGTCCAAAGGCTGTACTAAGCTTGTCAGTCATCTGGTGACATTCCTGATTCAGGCCCTGGGGAGGCAGCAAGCTTCCCTGAAAAGAGGGTCCAATCTGCAGATGGGTGCCTCCGTTCCACTCAGAAGGGAGTCACCTATGACCATAACTCGCTGTTATTTCTCCTTGGTTCTGGTCTTAATGCAGCTCTTGATGCATGGGGTTGGTTGATCTGACCTTGGTGAGAGTGCTTGCACAGGTTCCTCCTCTTCAATCTCATCATGCAATTCATCTACCATACCCAGAGCCTCATACCTACTCTGTAAAGGTAGCTGAGAGGGTAAGGAGGGGTTCCTCCTACAACTTCATGCAGTAACCCATTTCCATGCCTCCCTATCCCTCGTAACGCTGCCTTCCTCCTGGCACAAAACAGATCCTGGACCTGCCTCTGTAGTGGCCGTGCTGAGTTGGCTCGTGTGTAGCAGAGATGGCAGAGCACAGCTCCATTGGTCAATCTCCTTCTCAGACTCTCAGATGTGCCTTAATCTGCCCACCTCCTGAAGCTCAGCCACCAGGCAGAGCAGTTCATCTACCTGAGCACATCTCCCACAGGTGTGCTTGCTACCACCCTCCCTTTCTGGGAGTAGCCCCCCACACACACCACACAGCCTGAAACCTGGATTTTTGCTGGCAGAACATGCCTCCCTGCTGCTGTGCGCCTGCCCGCTGGGACATATATATGTATGTATGTATGTATGTATGTATTCATTGCAATTAGCTTACTTCGTTCTCACTTGCATGTTCATTGGTTCCCCCCCCCAAAGAACCCTGATTTTTTTAATTGTGCAGAATAGAGCGTTGTTTGCATAACGAGTAGCTATTTGATAATTTGCTATTCTTTTGTCATTTGGTATGTGCATTATGGTTTATTTGCTGTTTCATAATACTACTCTTCCTAGAAGAAGAAGAATATATTTTTTCTTTGGTGCCCAACACCATGGTATCTGAGTTTCACAAACAATTAAAAGTATGTTTCAAGCTACTGCTGTCTGCCTGCCAGTTTTAGAAATGTCAATAAGATGCGGAAAGATGAAAGACAAAAATATTGGGTGTCCGATTTGAGATGTGTAGGCCTTAATTCTTTTAGAGCATTATATAAACCACTAATATGTATGTACAACTTCCATGGTCTCTTTTGCCATTGCTTCTAATAATGTGATACCATTTTATCAAGTTGCGTATGCAGAAAATGAGGAACAGAAAATTATTCATCCTCTATGCAAATTTTGTTTGGATGTTTTTTATGATTTGCCTACTATACAGAGCAATCCTGTGGCACATGCAGAGATGGAATATAATTTTCAGGTTGTTTCAGAAAGAACTATCTGTGACAGTCTCCTCTATCCTGGAGTCTGCTGTCTTTTTCAGTTCATGCCTTTCACCTGGTACAGCAAACAGCTTCTGTCACAATGTCTTTTGCAGTAGATCTGTGATTCATTCCAGAGAAAGATGGAAACAAATAGTTCTGTGAGCTACAGAACTCATGAAGCCTGATATCCAAAGTATTTATCTTGTTGAGCTCATGTAGCAGTATTTCCATGAAAGAAAATAGCTGAAGCAACTTGTAGAAACTAAATATTTTTGCGACTGCTGTCTTTCTATCAGATACACTTGAAATTAGTTAATGAACTCAAAATTTATTAAGGGTGGACAGGTGTGTACTTACACATGCACACACACAGCATGACCTGCTTTCACACAAACAGCATGAGCCTGCCGTCTTTAGGGAATAAAACTAAAAATAGAATAGAATAGTTCCAGTTGGAAGGGACCTACAATGATCATCTAGTCCAACTGCCTGACCACTTCAGGGCTGACCAAAAGTCAAAGCATGTTATTAAGGGCATTGTCCAAATGCCTCTTAAGCACTGCCAGGCTGGGGGCACCGACCGCCTCTCTAGGAAGCCTATGTGGTCATGTGATTCAGGATGGTTGGACTCGATGATCCTTATGGGTCCCTTCCAACTTGAGATATTCTATGGTATTGTTGATGATCGTTCCATGAACCTGCAGGGTGTAGAAAAGGCCATGCTCCTGTGCAGTATAATGTGTTACTCTTCATGTAGGTAATTAAAAACTGCTTAAAAGGGTTACTTTTTAGACTTTTTCTGAAAAAACTTCCTTGGACACCAGAAATAACACAGGTAGATGATAATCTTTCTCTCTGAATATTCTGTAGCTAAAACTTCAAGCCTTCTCAGCTATGTGGTTTGGGATTATGGCCACTTAGTTACTGTTCTTACTTTGTTGACTTATAAAAGGGCCAGAAAGGAATGCTGTTCCAGGTTGAGTTCAAGATGAAGTTTCTTTTCTGATGTCTACTCAGTTTAGCCATAGAACCCTAAGTTCAAATTGTTTCAGGGTCAGTAATAGTCAGGTAATAAATAGCTGTTGATTCAACTACTAAGAGAGGATTTTCCTCAGATAGCAATAAATGTGTTAATTCAGAAACCGAGATGACCTCCATGCTTCTTTGGGATACTTCTTCTAGTCCCAGGAAGGTAACAAGTAAAAACATAAAATCTCTTTAGGTGCATATTTCTTGCTTCAGTGGACGTGGAAAACTAAACTTTAATTTATGTTCCTTTCTAAGAAGTTAAAAGGTTGCAGTAATGAAGACCATAACATCCTATTTTATTTTTCTTTTCTTTCCTTCAAATTCTCTGTTTTCTGGGGAAAATAAACTGAAACTTTTTGTCATGAGTCTTCTCCCCCCCCCGNATTTTGCAGTCCACATGCCCTCCAGGTTCCTTTTACAATAGGCAGCTGGCCTAGCCAATTATTTTGTATTTGTGCATTTGTTTTCTTATTCCCGAGTGTAGTACTTTACATTTGTCTGCCTTTAGTTTTCTCTTATTAACTTTCCCATCTCCCCAAGACAATGGGGTCAGACTCTTCAGTGGTGTCCAGCGACAGGACAAGGGGCAACGGGCACAAACTGGAACACAGGAAGTTCCACCTGAATATGAGGAAAAACTTCTTCACTTTGAGGGTGACAGAGCACTGGACCAGGCTGCCCAGAGAGGTTGTGGAGTCTCCTTCTCTGGAGATNTATAAAAGGGCCAGAAAGGAATGCTGTTCCAGGTTGAGTTCAAGATGAAGTTTCTTTTCTGATGTCTACTCAGTTTAGCCATAGAACCCTAAGTTCAAATTGTTTCAGGGTCAGTAATAGTCAGGTAATAAATAGCTGTTGATTCAACTACTAAGAGAGGATTTTCCTCAGATAGCAATAAATGTGTTAATTCAGAAACCGAGATGACCTCCATGCTTCTTTGGGATACTTCTTCTAGTCCCAGGAAGGTAACAAGTAAAAACATAAAATCTCTTTAGGTGCATATTTCTTGCTTCAGTGGACGTGGAAAACTAAACTTTAATTTATGTTCCTTTCTAAGAAGTTAAAAGGTTGCAGTAATGAAGACCATAACATCCTATTTTATTTTTCTTTTCTTTCCTTCAAATTCTCTGTTTTCTGGGGAAAATAAACTGAAACTTTTTGTCATGAGTCTTCTCCCCCCCCCGCCCACCCATTACTCTAGCTGCTTGCCTCTGCACTGTTGTCAGTTTTTCTCCATCTTAGAGTCCAGATCAGAGCACAGAACTGAACAGAATGAAATTACTTCTCTTTTGATATAATATATACTACTTGTTTTTTTATATATAAAACATTGCTCTTAATACTTCCCAGAATGCTTGCCTTTTTTGTTTTGGTTTGGTTTTCCCCAACAAAATTATCCATTTTGCAGTCCACATGCCCTCCAGGTTCCTTTTACAATAGGCAGCTGGCCTAGCCAATTATTTTGTATTTGTGCATTTGTTTTCTTATTCCCGAGTCTAGTACTTTACATTTGTCTGCCTTTAGTTTTCTCTTATTAACTTTCCCATCTCCCCAAGACAATGGGGTCAGACTCTTCAGTGGTGTCCAGCGACAGGACAAGGGGCAACGGGCACAAACTGGAACACAGGAAGTTCCACCTGAATATGAGGAAAAACTTCTTCACTTTGAGGGTGACAGAGCACTGGAACAGGCTGCCCAGAGAGGTTGTGGAGTCTCCTTCTCTGGAGATATTCAAAACCCACCTGGACACGATCCTGTGCAGTCTGCTCTAGGTGATCCTGCTTTAGCAAGGAGGTTGAACTAGATAATCTCCAGAGGTCCCTTCTAACCCCTACCAGTCTGTGATTCTGGGATCTCTGTTCATGTCCCCAAAAGGGCTTATAATCTTTCCCAACTTGTCATCTATGCTTTTATATTTCTACATCTAGCTCATTAATGAAAGTCTTTTGATGGAATTGATTCAGGATAGCAAGATCCTTCTTGAAATGTCCTCTCATTTGTACTAATGTACTGATGACTGATTATTTTTTCAAGCAGCTGTACACCATTTTTTTTCCATTTCATAAAGACTGTTTCCTTTGCTTACATAAATGTCATGTGATGAGTTAAGAATCAAAACTCTTGTATCTTAACTTTTAATAAGCTATCCACTTGTTCTTTCTTATTCACTATGCAGCTACCCATTGAAATAAACCAACATGAGCGGACAGATTTTTAAATCTTTTTTCTTGACAGATTATGTGGGCTCTTTCTTATCTATGTATTCTAAGGGTGTTTATAAAATTGTTTCTGGAATTGTTTTCTGTATGTTTTTGATAGTAAAGCTGATGTCTGCACTATTTTTTGTATTTTTATACATGCAATGGCATGTTAAGATTTCTGTTGCTTGTTCTTTTTGTTTTCTCCAATACCAGACTAATATAATATGTGTAAACAGCTTCTGGAATAGGGATGCAAAGCTGTGACTCTTTGTCCTCACATGAGTGCTCTGACAGTTGGACTGAGAAGGTGGGCAGCTCATTTCTGTTTGTCTAAAACTTGCTTTCTTTTCTGTACAATGACAGAACTTCATCTGTCATCATATACTGTGGCAGTAAAGCATAGTCCTGGAACACCGGAGAAGTGAGTTTGAATTTAATCTGAAGTGGGAAGTAAATTCAGATCCTTTTTTTTTCTTGCTGGGGAAGTGGCCTAACATCTAGGACTGGGGATGTGAAAGCCAGGAGCAGCCTTGGCTGCAGTGACTACGAGGTGGTATTGTTCAGGATCCTAAGAGGAGGGAGCAGGGCAAAAAGCAGGACCACAGCCATGGATTTCAGGAGACCAGACTTGGGCCTCTTCAGGGATCTGCTTGGAAGAGTCCCATGGAATAAAGCCCTGGAGGGAAGAGAGGTCCAGGAGAGCTGGTTGATATTCAAGGATCACTTCCTCGAAGCTCAAAAAAATGTCCATCCTGGCAAGTAGGAAAAAGAGCAAAGGTGGCAGGAGGCCTGCATGGATGAACAAGTAGCTCCTGACTGAACGCCGACATAAAAAGGAAGTATCCAGCGTTAGGTGATGTTAAGAGTGAGACTGCCTCCTCCAGCCATTCTGGCCCAGGACTGCCTCCTGCCTGCCTGCTGGAGCCCAGCCTGGTGCACCCAGGGATCTGAGGTCTCTGCTCAGGTTGAGGGATGCAGCTGTCACTTTCCCACTTGCAGGTTCAACCAGTAGTGAAGCTGAGAGCATATCCCAGAGACAGACAGACATAGGACACACGTAGACACACACAGGATGCTGACATGGCTGGTCACACAGACAGCCACAGACAAGGCACTGCCTTCAACAGCACCTACATATAGGACTCACATAAAACATAAACATAGACAGCCAAGTCCCATTCCTCCTTTTTGGCTGGTAGAGATGGGTATCTAGTGAAGGCACACACATGACGCTCTCTAGGTTTACAAGCACACACATTCGCGGCATGGCCCCTCTGTCTGCCCGGTACCCCTGCCTGGATCCTGGGCCCTCTTACCCGCTTCATGGGTCCCCTACTCCCTGGCTAGTCCAGCTTGATGCTTGCTTGCTCTCAAACACATACGCAGTCACACACTTGTCCCACAGGCATTCCGCACTGGGCATACTGGCATGGACCCTTGCCTGCCTGATACCCCTGCCTGGATACGAGGCCCTCCTCTGCTACTCGCCGGCTAGCCCAGCTTGAAGTTTGCTAGTGAATTACACATGCACACACACCTCACCTTCCCCCCCCCTTCCCCACCAGGTTCGGGGAAGATACAGAAACTCAGTCCCCCAGCAGCTGGCACCAGGTGCACGCTGCAGTCCTGCTCCAGCCACTGGTTCTGAGCCCCTTACTTGCCTCACTCATGCCAGTTCCCCCCAGTATCTGGTGGTCGGGACACACGCCGTTCCTGTCCCAGTAGCTGGCAGCTGAGGCCCCTACTTGCTCCATTAGCTGACACCACAGGCTGTGAGGCACCTATACCCCTGGTCTGACTCCAGTAGTTGGCACCCAGTCCACTCGTGCCGGTCTGCCAGTCCCCCCATTAGCTGGCACTCTAAGCTCAGTATGTAGGCCTTTCCCTAGATCCAGAGAGACAGTCATCAGGACTGCCATGGTTTAGCCCCAGCCAGCAGGAAAGCACCACGCGGCCACTTGCTCACCCCTCCCCCATCGGAGGGATGGGGAGGAGAATCAGAAGAAAAAGGTAAAATTTGTGGGTTCGGATAAGGACAGTTTACTCGGACAGCAAAGGAAGAGGAAAATAACAACAGTACTTATAAAAGAATATACAAAGTGAGTGATACACAGTGCAATTTGCTCACTGCCTGGAGCCCGATGCCCAGCCTATCCCTAAGCAGTGACCCCTCCTCCTCGACTAGCCCCCTTTATATACTGAGCATGACGTCATATGGTATGGAATACCCCTTTGGCCAGTTTGGGTCAGTTGTCCTGGCTGTGTCCCCTCCCAGCTTCTTGGGAAAATTAACTCTATCCCAGCCGAAACCCAGGACAATCACTGTAAGCGCTGTACAATCAAACCTCTCCCTTACGTATAGTGCAACACCTCCACCTCACCCGCCCTGCCTGTCCCTCCTGAACAGCCTGTAGCCCTCCATTCCAGCACTCCAATCGTGGGACTCATTCTACCAAGTCTCACTATTACCAATGATATCATAGCTCTGGGAACTGACCAACGGTTCTAGTTCATCCTGTTTGTTTCTCGTACTGCGTGCGTTGATGTACAAGCATTTCAGATATGCTCCTGAGCCCTCCGTGCTCCCAGGAGCAGTGTAAATGTTCCCACTCGCATTGTCACCCTCAGGCGATGCCATGCCAACCCTTGGCTTACCTACTGCAATCCTGTTGGCATCCCCTTCCCCCCCCTGATTCTAGTTTAAAGCTCTCTTGATCAGTCCCACCACCTTATGCCCAAAGACCCATTTTCCTATCAGGACAGGTGGATCCCATCAGGCCCCAGCATACCTTGTGTCTTGAAGGCTCTTCCATGGGTTAAAAACCCAAAGTTTTTATGATCCTGTACCAAAATAAGTGCCAACTATCCTTCTAGCATTTGCCTAGGAATGTCCATGCTCACTCTTTTTGTTCCCTCAGCCACCCTTATATTTTACTGACAACCCAAGTCCTTCTTTGTTCTCTGTCCTGATTCTTTCTCTGCCTTTCTTTCTATCATTTTTTTGCTACCCACATTCACATTGAATAAAATCAGTCACATGACTAGCCCTCGTGAACTCCATGGTACAATATATGTAAATATTATTTAGTATGAATGAGGTCAAAATATGTCCCTTTAGTTCACTCTTCACTCTTTATCACCCAAATTCATTGTGCATTATTCCTGGACTTTGTTTCCTTTTTTCTGTTCTCACCTGTGGTCATTTGCACTTCCTTTTTCCCCTTTGTTAGCTTATCTTATCCTTCCATTCCATGTTCTTGCTCATTTTCTTCTGTCATTTCCCACTTCTTTCTACCCCCACCATAACTCTTTGTTGCTACCTTGCTTGTCATTCTTTCTCTGGTTTCAGTGGTGTAACTTGCAAGTAAGCAGGAGCCTGGTCCTGCAAAGATGTGGAGGCCTGGGGTGAGTACTGTCAGCTGGTTGAATAGACAGCCTAATACACTTCTTTCAACTACTCTGTCCCACTGACTTGTTAATATAAAAAATTATAGTGGGGCAAAAGTCTAGGACAGACAAACAACCTTGGTATAAAATGGCTTTTGTTGTGGTATGCTTTAATCTGATAAATTATTACAGTGAGCTGCAAAAGCATAAATCCCACGCAAACAGTGTCTATGATAGAGAGCTGTACTCGTGTAACTACAAGGATGTAGGACTCTTGAGCATTTTACTCTTTCCTGTTGTCTCTAAATTGGAGAGTGTG
>VXBL01003655.1:13033-24181 GCA_013400195.1 Aramus guarauna
AAAAAAAAAAAAAAAAGAAGCAGAGAGAAGGTGGCTGGGGCTCCGCTGAGCCAGGATTAAGTGCTGAGCACGGCTGGGTTTGGCTGTAATTCAGTGCGTTCCTGCCACATCTGCCTGAAAACTCAGGACAAGGTGCGGCTGCTGGTGGATGCCTCTGGCCATAACCTTGAGCCATGCCGAAAAAGATGTCCTGTGATGCCAAAGCAACCCTAACCCATTTAGCTATCAGGCTATCTGGATGGTCTGCCAGCGTTTCTGGAGCAACCGTCGCGGTGGCATCCCAGTGCTGGCTACCACTATGAAATATTCATAGTCGGTGGTTAGGAATTAACTGTCAGAGGTGTAGACTGTCAAGGGAAAGGTGAATCACGCAGGGGAGCAGTGCTCAGTGCCAGGGACCTGGCCTGGTGAGGGGAGGCAGTTCGCTTCCCGTGTCTGGCCAGGACCTGCCATCCCACTAAGGAAATATTGGGGCTTTTGGGACCAGGGGTGAGTGGAGGAGAGCATAGCCACCTCGTGGCACTTACTGTAGGAGTGAAGAACCCCAAGGTCATATTCTGATGGGCAAGAGCCAAGATGCGGGGCTGAGTTGGGAGAGGAAGGTTGGGGCTGACTGTGGTTGTTCCCCACGTTTTGCATCCCAACCTTTTCCTGACTCGTTACTTGTCATATCGCAGGGGAACCAGATGAGGCTGGGATGGGATGGAAGGAGAATGCACATGGTGTCATATGAGGTTCCGTGGATTTGGGCATGAGTGAGAGGTCATGGTAAGAGCTGCTGGTGCAGGGAGCTCTCGTGGAACTCCTTGGAGAACCTCCTCCATGCCTTGGTAGC
Organism: Aramus guarauna; assembly: GCA_013400195.1. NCBI lineage: Eukaryota > Metazoa > Chordata > Aves > Gruiformes > Aramidae > Aramus > Aramus guarauna. Next base: position 13,869 of record VXBL01003655.1, read on the forward strand.
TGCTGCAGTCGTGAAGGTAGGGCACTTTAATAGACCACACTTAAAACTAGAACAACCAAAATATGAAGAGCACTGGCATGGTTTTGTCACCCACGTGAACGCAGAGCAGGAAAGGATGAAAATCCTGCGTGTGTCACACACAGCCATCAGTGCACGGAGCATCAGACTGCAGAAATCCAGAGGGGATCTGCTGGGGGTTTCTGGAGGCAATGTATGTGGAAATAAGGCTGAAAAAAGTCCCCTTGTGTGTTGAGGCTAGCAAAGTAGCCGTTTTCTCCCGCACATAAATGAAAGCAAAAATCGGCAGGGTTACAATAAAACATGAAAGGCTTATGTGTAAGCTAGGAAGCAAGGCTTTGAATGGGTTCCTGGTGGTCTCAGGTGGTTGAAGGTGTAGCTATAATACAGCAAGCAATTAGAAACAGGTTTTCTATTAACTGGCTTACTTTGCTGGCTGCTTTGATGGAGCTGACCTTTTCCCCCTGCCAGCCTGTCCTGGAGCAGGCGACAGGTTGGGGACTGCCTGGCCCTCACCCCTCTGTGTTAAGCACAGGTTTCAATCCCACATATCTTATCTTTTCCTGCCAGAGATTTGCTCTCTGTAGGCGGTGTGACGGCTGAGTCTTGGCTTTAATCGCAGCAGGTAGGCAGTGCAAACCTGTAATTGGGAAGGCAGGAGGAATGGGCTGGGCTCCCCTTCGCTCCTTCAAGAGAAAAAAAAAAACAAACCAAAAACAAAACAACTTGTGGGTCTGAGATGGTTTAGGAACTTTCTTTCTTTCTTTCTCTCATTGCAGTGAACACTTCACGCCTGAAATTCCCTATTTCTTTTGTAACATTATCAAAGGTTCATTAGAGGTGTTACCAGCTGATTTGCCTGGAATTGCCCCCATTTATCCTGGGAATGAATGGGAGACTCTGTTAAGAGACAGAAATTTTCCTGATTGGCTGAGATTTCATTTTCAAAGGACTTGAACTTAAGTAATCTTTTCCAGCAGCTCATGAAGCTGCCTGGAACTTACCTGATCTATTTTCAAACCCACCACTGATCCTGCTGGGATTTCAGTCAGTAATTTGAAGAAAAGCTCTGTGCCGCTTTTCTTTGGTGTGCTCTGCTTTCCACCACCAGCCAACCTGTTGGGTCACCCATGATGAACAGGCGGGGCGGTCAGGCAGTGGTTGACTTCCGCAGCGGGAGAAAGGAAATTGCTGCTGGTTCGAGTTTGTAGATGCAATTGATTTTGGACTGGGCATGGTGGAGGTGGAAGGGCTGCCTCTGTTACAGATTCAGCCAGGTGGCTCCTGTCTCCATGTCGATGTTCAGCACACCTGAAGCTGCACCTTTTTGTCCTGAATAAATGCAAAATACAGATGTACCAGCAGTCAGTCAAGGCTGCTGAGAAACCAAGCAGGTATTTGAGTCTGCTTCAGATCTTTTTAACCTTGTGCCAGTCAGAGGTTTGACAAACATCTTCCAAATCTGTTCCCCTCACCTGGTGTCTCCCTTGTCTCCATCACACTGACAACACCCCAGTTGTAGCTGTCTCCATCTGCAGCTTCAGGGAAGGTCCATAGTCAAATATTTAAAATAATTCCCACCATTGATCTACACCAGGTCCAACTAATCTCCTTCCCAAGCCGAACCATTGTGTCTTCACCCAGAGTTGGTAGGTCAGGAATTCAGATCCTGACTGCTGAGCATCTTGGAGCCCATTGGTGGTTGGGCATGGATGAGGTCATCCCCACCTTGGTACAGGCTGGCAGGCTGATGGGACCATGTGTGCCAGGAACCAACTCCGCTCTTGGAGAGCAGCAGATGGTCGAGCAAACTAGACCGTTAATTCAGCCAAATTATGGCAACAGATGTTTGAAGATGTTCACATTCAAATTCAAACTGTTCGCCCTCTTGGATGAACTAGGCGGGATGAGGGTGTTTGTTAATTAAAAGGTGGGGAGAAGGAAAAACAATACAAAACAGAAACGCCGGAAGGTTTTTCACCACCTGTAATCAGGTGTAAAGGGAGGAGAGATGGATCTTACATGATAAAAGAGCATCCCCTGCGCTCTTCCTGCAACCCTCCTGGGATAGATGGAGCATCCCCGAAGGAGAGGAACTGGTTAAAACCGCCACTCCTGTGTAGCAGCAGGATCCGCTGTGCGAGCAGTGAAAGATTGGTGGGCTGTAATGATGCGCGCGGGCTGTATGGAAATGCCCACCAGCCCTCAGCGGCGGCCGCGGCACAGACGGGGGGACGCGGCACCGAGAGGCAGAGGGAGCGTTATTGATGCGCTCGCCTCGGGGAGGGAAGCGGATAATGGATGTGGGATGTTGGCCGTGCTTTGTCATCAAACGAGGGGCCTGAAAGATGGTGCGCTGGAATATTATCAGTCATTCCTTGATCAAGATGTAATGCTCTCAGGGTCCTTCTCTTTTTCTCTTCTCCCCCCCACTGCACTGGTGAACGCTTTTATTTCTCTCTCTTTGACCTTTTTGCTCAGGCGTTCGGGATGCTTGGATACGTTCCCCTTTTAACCAAGAGCAGCGTGCCCTCCGCTATCCTCTTCCCTCCCTTCCCCCAAGCCTGAAGATACTGGTGTGAACTCAAGGAAATCACGTTTCCCAATCTGCGTGGCCTCATCTTGAAAAGACCTCTTGCTTTTTATTCTCCCCCGCCATACCGTTAATAGATTATGTGTATGCATGTACGTACTTAAGTTTTATTTCTACGGTACCATGGGTAAGAATAGTGCTTCACAGACAAATAAAAAGGTCAGTGCCTGCTTTGAGATTGCCATAACACAGCAAGGGATGGCAAATAAGGGGTTTTATTACACCTCACCTGTATTTAGGCAAATCAAACAATTGCATTTTTTACAGCCCTGTGTAATGGCCTGATGCAACCAAATGAGACCTCTCTCCCGGGGAGTTTAAGCAGCATATTAGCTTTATCACTTGATGACCCATAAAATGGTTGTGCACCCCTTAGTGATTACCTGACTTACTCAGCACAGCTCTGCAGGGAGGATATTTAAACATTTTTTGCATTATCAATTTCATAATGTCATAGCTCTAGTCATCAGCCTTTTAAAAGCAGTGGCTTTCCTTGTCATCCTTGTATGGGGTAGTAAACCAAGGAAGATGGGGATGGAAAGACAAAAAATAAGGTTTCTCTGTATCTTGGAGGTAGGAATAGAATTTGGGGCATCTTCTCTTCCATCCTGTCTCCTCTGATGACATTTCGTTGCATGAGAAACTTTGTAGTCATGAATCTTAACAGTGATGATGGACAGGGTAAGTGGAGAAATCTTCCCTCCCACGGGATGTAGCAGAGCATCAGTGTGTGTTGCAGAGTGGTGTTAAAATGCAGAAGAGAAAAGCAGTGAGAGTAAATCCTGCACATCATCTCCACAGGCTGCATGGGGCAGGAGAGCCCCAGCTCATGGGCTGGTCTTCTGGGCACCTTCACACTCTGCAACCTATTTTTGTGCATCTATCATCATCTCTGTATTATCTGCAAGCACAAGGTGCCAGAGGACACCGTTCATGTGTCTCGGTGGTCTGACTGGGGCTCATTTGCAGAAGTGCCAGCTTTTAGGGGCTGCGCCCGGGTAAGGCTGTCCACAACTGGAGCAGGTGCTGAGCAAACACTCACCAGCATGCCGTTAATTCACCTCTCATAAACAAGAAGTGTCGCTTTTCTGTGGCTGACAGAGAAATTTGTAATCAGAGAAAATCCTCGGGTTGGCATTAGAAGGAGCATTTCAAAACACTTCTAGTCAAACGTCTCCTCTACTCCATTTGGGATGGTTTCTCCTTTCTTGTGAATAACTTGTGCTACGAATATTCCCAAATAAAATGTGTAAATCATGAGAGCAACAGTGTTTGTCTGTACTTGAATTCTCCTAACCTACAGCTGGACATGTACAGAAAAGTGAGGCAAAAGGAAAAGTGTTTGTCAGAGCAGTTTTTGAGAGAACAATAAATGGGGAGGACTGAGATCCAAAAAAGGGATCTTAGGGAAAGAATTTCTAATGACAATGTTTTTGAGCATATCAGTTTTGAGGAACCATCTAATGTGTAAAGCAGGTTGGAGAAAAGATTTTTTTTTTCTTCATTTCATTAGAAACCTCAAGATTTTGAAATTCAATTTTTACCAAATTTGAATGAAAAGCCAATATTTTGGTACCTTTTTGAAATTAGATTTTGAGGAAAAGTCATTCTGACAACTATTTAACTGAAAAAAACTAAATGTAAATTAAGGAGGGGTTCTACTGAAAAGATGGCACAAAATAAAGTATGTCTCAAGATTAAATGAAAATGTTTGGAAAATAATTTAAATGGGACACTTCAGTGTTCTGAGAAGTTTTTCCATTTCTTTATAACCAATCTTGTTGCAATCAGTACAGACATAAGAAATGTTTCAGTATTGCCAGAAGTGCATTGATCCTTGGAAATATCTTCTAATGTCAAAATTTTAGACCACTCTGCTTTTTAGTTAGGCAGGTAATTAATTCAGGTAGCCTACAGGAAAGCTGGAGAAGNCACCTGGAATGAAGCTATACAAATCTGCTCAGTGTGTCTGAGAGATAATTCTTGCAAGGCAATAGATATTGCAGTTTCACTGTGAATATTACCACTACCCCCACCTCCCCCTGCCTTGTACTTGCAGGGTGGATCTTAACAGGGACCTATTTCCTCTGGCATGGGCCTCTCAAAGGTAACCCCCACCCATTCTGTGGCCCTGGAGTCCCCTCAGTTGGTCCCTGTTGTCACACTTGCACGGGCAATGACTGGAGTACAACCTGCAGGGACTGGATTTGAATTCAGGTGAAAACCCAGGCGTTCACTCATATCTGATCTGCCTCAATGGATCCAAAATGATCACCAGCTGCTGTGCAAGACGTGTCTCCTGGAGGTCATGCCTTCAATCTGCCTTCCCCTTATGTTTTGGTTAGTCCTATGGTGTCTGGCACTGGACACTGGTGTTTGGGCACCTCATTTCCACCCTCTTTGCTGTTTGGTCAAGAGAGGCTGTTCAACCTCTCTTGACTGGAGGATGCACTGAGATCCATTGAAACTTCATCCAGCTGACCTCATTCATTGTGGGATGGATGAGTTGCCCAAGCATCAAGGCTACCTAAATCTCCTGCACCATATTGCCAATGGTCCAAATGTGACCAAACTTGAAGTTGAGTCCAAAATCATACCACCTTTGGGACTCAAAGGACGTTAGTAGCAGGGGTTCTCTCATTGGCATCTCAGCACAGCATCTTCCTCTGCCCATGCTTTGAGAAGCACCAAATGTCAGGCATGAAGGGGACTCTTCCAACCTTTGTGGAAAATTTTGAGGGGATGGGGTGAGCTATCTTTTCTTAAAAAAAAAAAAATCTGAAACTGTGCAGATGTCCCTATTTTTACAGATTGTCTTTCATCAATCAGACTGAAATTTCATCTGTCTCTGTGGGAATTCAATAAGTAGATATCACAAAGGATTTGCATGGTGCAGTGATAGATCATCTATCCTGAAGTATGCACACTGAGCATTTTAGTAGTAAGATTTACTCCCAAGAGCAGCCCTCAGAGATAGATATCAGGCCTTTGTTAAAGACTGCTGTCTTGATTCATTATCTTGTCACTGGTTCCACCATTGGTTTGATCTATTAATGGTTGTATAGGGAGCAGAGCTTAATGACTGGACAAGGAGAGCACTCTGGGGTTCTGCCACTGACTAGGTGGAGTCACCTTGGGCAAGTCATTTGCTCCTAGAGCAGCAAAAATACATTAGCACTTCCAACTTTTTGATGTGGATGGGAGATTGTAGGGTTTCTGAGGATGTGGACCCTTTGCTTCTGTCGTATTAGAGTCAATGTGTACTTCCCTTTCAGCTCCTGAGGTTCAGTCCACTGGAGATGGAAGAGGTGGAAAGGCTGCAGGGTCTCTCACAGGAGCTGTAAGAGAAGGCATCTCTTGGTGGTATGTAGACCAATACTGGGATGCTGCTGTCCTTTGGAGCAATGCACCTTGGGGCAGCTGTAGGGAAGGGATTTGTAGGGAAAGGGGGTTGGCAAATATGTGCTGGCGGTTCTGCTCTACTTAGAGATTTCCTGCAGGTGAGGAGGAGGGGAGATGCTAGCTACCACATGACTGTTTTCTCAAAATTCTCTTCTACGGCACAAGGCAATCGCAACTTGACCTGATAGGCAGTTGGACTAGATGATCATTGTAAGTCCCATTCCAGCTGAACTATTCTATTATTTTTAGATTTGACCCTGTCTATTTTTTTCATATCTGTTAAAATCATGGTAAACAAACAAACAATCCATCCAGCCATCTGAATTTTTCCTTCTCTGGAAAAATTTTAAAGGGATGAAGACTGCTATACGTAAGTCACCAACTGGAAAATACTCAAGTGAGTAAGGCGTAAACAGAGATAGGTGGCATTGACCCATTTCTAATGTGCCCATAATAACACATATTCTCTTTTCATATGCACCAGACTGAAGTTTCCTTACCTTTTTACATTTATTGCTGCTCCATCAAAAGTGCCTATCACCTTAGAAATTACTCATATCATTTTTTGACTCACTTGTGGATGTCAAACAAACAAAAAAAAAAGCCAAACTTCCGAGAAAAAAGTGGTTTTTTAAGCAATTTCTTTGTTAGTCTTTTTAATACAATTTCACCCAAATGCTTCCTAAATCAGGACTCTGCTTTGGCTTGACAATTCTTTGGCGATTTCTGAGACTTACAGCAAATAATGCAGCTGGCAGGTGGGGGGTCTGCTGTGGGTGTTAGTTTGTGGAAACAAATTTCTAACTATTTTGGTCTATAAATCCTGAGCCTAATGCTGTGAGTTCACTCCCAGTGTATTGGCATTTTAAGTTTTGACATTTTACCCCATTTAACCACCTATATGGATTGCAGGTTTTGGTATATACAAAGGAACCTTTTCAGGGTGAATTTGAATTACACTGGAGTAGAAGGAAAGCCCAAGATCATTTCAACACCCTTTGATATTTAATTTGCAATCCTGAGGTAGTGTAACTTCAATTAAAGTGAAGTCATCCCACATACCTGTCTAGTGACCTGAGCTCCTGCATGAACATGGCAATGTTTGACAATGAGCAAGCAGAGCACACAGTAAAACAAGCCCGCCCAAGGTATCAAGTCTCCTTAAGGCACTCTTTCCTTTTGTTTGTTTGGGTGTTTTGGTTTTTTTTTGTTTGTTTGTTTTTTTAATTTTTATTATTATTTTTTTTCCTCTGTAGTGGCTTTACCCACCTGTAATTGCAATAGAAAGAAGGAGCCAGGAGATATTTCTTTGCAGACGAGACAGTGGTTGTATTATTATGGTGTATTATGTTACTTTCCATTAGACCAAAAACTTTTCATCTCTAACCCTAGGAGGTGACCTACAGTAAATACAGTGTCGTATTTAGCTTTTGTAAATAGCTTAGCTCTCATGAATGTTTTATAGTGGGGTAAATATCACGTTCTCTCCACTTATTTACATCCGCACAGCATCACAGAAGACTTGTTGGTATTAAATATTAATTGTAAGCTTCAGTGAATCTATGCTTTTGTCAAGAGTGCACCGGGCCACACATCTTTTTTGGCCTCACACATTGAGAAACCGCATGATCTTCCGAAGAAAGAACTGGAAGTGCATTATCAGTGTTTTTAACCAAACTGCCCCTCAAAAGCTTCCATGGCTTTTGCTGAGCTGGGAGGAGGGAGAGAAGTCTCGAACAAAGATGTACATGGCTGATCCAACACTTTGATCTTAGTCTATGTATCTTTTGCATCCCAGGGCAAGTCTCTGTGGAAGGATTTCCGGGATTTACAGAGGCGAGAATGGATCAGCCAGCCTGGCTTGCCCTGTGTCTCGGTCCAGTGACCCCCTTGATTGAGCCAAAAACTTGCATCTGCCTGAAGTATATCTTCCAGAGAAGCAACCACGCTTTTGGCTGGAAGACATCAATCAATGGGGAATCCACCATATCCCTTGATACACTGCTATTACTTCATGCATGGTTAATTAAATTTGGAATTACCAATGATTTCTAATGCCATGCTATGATTTTCCTGGCTTTCGCTTCCAGCCATGGGTTTTTGTTGTGCCTGTTCTGGTAGATTTGCAGATCTTGCCTGGTACCTTGTACTTTCTTCCTGGGAAGGCCAGGATCTTGATCTCATGATGGAGGGTTATAATTTGTCTCTTTCTTTTGATGTGCTAAATGCATGAAACTCTTCCTCTCTGTCAGGATTTTTCTGCAGTTACAAGTTATCCATGGTACTTTTTTGTACCTCAGTCAATTTTTGCATCTCATCTGTTTCACAGCTGGGGGATGTACTCAGTAGTCCGGGATCAGTCTCTCCTTGGTGCATGAAATACATTCCTCTTGTGGCTACTTTTTCAGTATTGAGTCTTCCTCCAGAGTAACTGTGACTCATCACAAGTTTTGGTTGCGAAGGATTTTGTTGTTGTTGGTTTTGGTTTTTTTAATCAAATCCATAGCTCTTCATAGATAAATTTTTGAGAAACTACTCCAAAGAGAGACCCAACTTTGGACATGAATGAGACTTTGAGAGGTGCTATTATTCTTATCTATGAGCACAGGTTTATGCTTTCCCCTCAGATTTCAGAATAACTTTTCTCCAGCCATGAGCACAGATTATTGATGCTCCACATTCTCTGTATACCCAAATCAATTTGCACCAAGGTGCCGTTTCAGACACATAAGTAGGGATGCACAGACCCGTCAGCATCCATGGTGTTGGTGGCTTCTTACGAAGCTAACATGCGTTGATTTCATGTTCATCCGTATTGGTGCATCTCTGTTGCCTTCCCTCAAGTCTTTGCTGAATTATACAAATGTGAGAGAGCAGAAAATAGGCAACTTAGGCAGAGGAGGTTAAAGAGCAGCTCTCAGTGGAGGGGCCAAAGACCTTATGCCTTTTGAGGTATTCATTTTTTAATAATCCTCCAGAATGCTTCATGTGACAGATGACTGCTCTCTTTTTTTTCCTGCCTGCTGCTGGTTGGTGTCACTGTTTATGGTCTGGCTGGTATCTGAAAGGTGGTTACTTAGGCATGGAGGAAAGCTGCTGTAATGGAGTTTAACAGCATTGATTTTACACGGAAGGCTCGTTCTGCCATTAAACCCCTCCTTTCCCCATGAATACCTTATTTAAATGGTTGGTATATAATTTTTTAATGAGATGTTCCCTAATCCATCTGACCAAAAACTAGGAAGACTATGACTATACAAGAGGGACAAAAAGCTTCTGGTTTTGTTAACTGTCTGATTTTCTGATTCATTGACTTTGGTGGTCTTTATTTGGCAAGAAATGCCTTTTCTGCCCCACCTGACCCCAACCCATTAAAATGATTGCAGAAACCAGAGCAGCTGCTGGTACATGCTGGAGTTTGTCAAGCGACTCTTAGCCCAGAATAGTAGCCTAGTTACTTTTAATCAATGCAAATCAAGTTTTGAAGCATCCATTATGTCCTGGTCCAGGGGCAAACTAAACTACATTACAAAACACTTTAAGCCCCGTAAAATTTCCTGACCTCTGAAATCTCTTAACTAGTTGCAGCTTCACAAAGTCTAGCGCTAATCTCTCTATTAAAGCCTTTTCACCTGTTTCCTAAACTGCTACACAATGTATGTATTTAGACAAAAGCAGTAGCTTTCAGAGCCATGAAAGGCTCAAGCCAAAAGTAAAGATGATTTTCTTATGGCTGAGGATGTCTGACAGCCCAGAGGGTTTGGACACCACTATGTTCTTCAGCTGACCCTTATTTAAAATAACCTGTGAGCGTCAGGATTATGGTGCTAAGATTACTGTGTTATTTAAATATTATGTTATTAGTCAAATACTAGCATGTATAAACCCAAGCTAATTGGGGGGGGATTGGGAAAGGGAGGGAATTCATTGTCAATGCTCAGATTTAAGCTCTTAGATTCGGCTCACAACTGAGTCTTTAAAAATATGCTCTTCCCCTCTTATAAACTCTATTTATATTTACGGCACCAAATTAAAGTTTGGTGACCTTGTGTGGTGGGTTGACCCTGGACGGAGGCCAGGTGCCCACCAAAGCCACTCTATCACTCCTCCTCCTTAACTAGACAGGGGAGAAAAAAATATAACAAAAGGCTCATGGGGTGAGATAAGGACAGGGAGAAATCATTCCCCAGTTATCATCATGGGCAAAACAGACTCAACTTAGAAACAATTAATCCAATTTATTACTGAGCAAAACAAAGTAATGAGAAATAAANTTAATCCAATTTATTACTGAGCAAAA
>VXBL01003656.1:1678-12558 GCA_013400195.1 Aramus guarauna
CCTTTCTCCCGACACTCCAAAATCCATCCCGCTTTTGCCGGAGAGACGGTGCGGTTGTTTTGGTGATTGGGAACGGGGAAGAAGGGGGGAGTAGGAGGGCGAAATGGGGGGGGGAAGCTGAAAAGACATGTTGGTGGAAGGGCAATTTGCATGAAAAATAGGGACGGATGATTAGGGACCCAGGCAGGGAATTTTGATTGCCCCAGAATTAAAAGATGTATCCTGCAAATCAGTGGCAAGACCAGGTGAATTGTATTCTGGCGTTTTCTTTGTAAACCCGTTGTTTCATATTTTGTTTGAAAAGTAGCAGTAATAATAAAAATGTATTTTTGCTGGCTCTGCCTCCGTCAGGAGCCAAATGTTTTGCAGTGAACGCGGTGCCAGCTGTATTTCATACATTAGTATATAATTCTTGTTAATTAGCAATAATTTACGTTAAGAGCATAGAAAACGTTGAGGTTACAGGTTTTATATCTGTACATTTGATCATCTTGTTATTTTCAAGAACTTTGCCTCCTATAAAATTAATTAGGTGAAATGTGGAGGTGTAATCAGCAACCTCTGAATTACCACTTCATTTCCTGGTTTTGATTGTAAATCAGCCCAGTCGGTAGAGACTTTAGCAAAGTCTATTTTTGTTTAGCGCTACTTTTAACTGTCTGGTGTCGAAGCAGCGGGTTACCTTCCCCTGCTAAATAATACTGACAGCGTCAGAAAGAAATCAGGCCGCGGGAAAACATTATAATTGAGTAATGATTATGCAGAGCTGCTCGCTAAGCCAGTTGTAAGGGGAATACACGTTATTTTGTGTCTTTCGCTGCGGAGAGTTGGGGAGCCAGAAGTTAGATTCGCAAAATACCTTTGTCTGCGGCGTGCAGCGAGCTACTGGTGGAATTAGTCCTGCAATAATTTACTCCCTCGGTCCGAACGCGGGGAACGGCTGGGGAGAAAACCGCCGTGCCCAACAATCCCGCAGAAACACCCTGCTCCTCTCTCCCCGGCTTCCCGAGGAGCGTGAAATGCACGTTGTGCGTCTTATCTTGTCGGTCTGTAAGTTTAGAAGAAAACCCCAGCGATTAAGACATTGTTTTTATTAATACGAACGTAACCTTCATATTCCTGTGGTTGACCTTACGTTTAAATTAGAAGTAGTACTAGAGGCAAGAAATGATGGACTGGATCCCCGTGTCCTAGTTGGAGCTGAGGTTCGGCGAGGTAGTGTGCTCTTTCAATATTATTTTACGCAGCACAACTGGGAGCTACTCCAGATCTTCCTCCTCAATATTCAGCCTAGGTAGGGTTGAAATAAATTTAACCTGAGTTCACTGGATTTTTGCACTTTATCAAAATCAGTTCCAATATCGCGCAGTCAAATTAAAATCTATTTTTTGATTCTCTGTGGCTTTAAGTTCATTAAATGTGAAATTGGCAGCCAGCTAAAGAAGGTCAGGCTGATTAACTGTTTAGGAGTTGTATTCTGTCTCACTTGCGTTACCTGGTAGTGTTTTGAGGAGGGTTGTGTTTGTAGCACCCTCTCCTCCTGCTCGCTGCTCTTAGCGTGTGTGTTGTATCGCGCAGGTAGAGGAATACCAACATGCTGCTGGTATTTATTTATTTTTTTTTTTTTTCCCTTCCTCATGAAAGGCGATAGCGATGGAGACTGCACGCAGATTGCCAAGCTATTTCTCTGCAAACTTAACCAAAAAAAAAGAAAAAAAAAAAAAAAAAAAGGCAAACAGAAAAGAGAGCCGCGTCTGCCTTGTTAGAGCATCCACTGACGATTCTGTGAGCAGAAATAGCCTCATGATGAAGCTTTTTGGAGCTCATTCAGAAAATTTGTCAACTTTGACAACATTAGGCAAGGTATTTTGAGTTTAAAGAACGCACTTCTCACTGTTGCGAGGAAATGTGGCAGTCGCTTGGCCACGCTGATTTTTAGATGCTGAGGGCCACCAGTGCTAACACGTTCAAGGTAATTTAGGCATTCCTTTATTTCAGGATGAAAAAGGAAAAATGACTAATTGCCTCGTTTCCTTCCATACTAAAAAAAAAATATCCCATCTAGCTGACATCTCTGGGTGGACTTGGTCCTGAATTCGATATTTATCTGTATCCTGCCGAGCAGCTGAAAAGTGAGAGGTGCCTCCCCCCACCCCGCAGGCGTTTCTGCTGCACTCGCTTTTTATCATTTCGGTTTCTGCCATTTATTTATTTATTTGCCTTGTCCCCTCCCTCCCCCACGAATAACTCCCGGCTTTCGCATTTTTAAATGGGAAGCCGCAAACGAGCCGATAGGGATAGCGACACAAATAACATACGTATACGTATGCACGTGCGTTAGTTAGAAGGGCTGTATGTGCTGCGCGTGTCGGTGCCTGGGTGTGTGCGGCCACGCGGTCCGACTCTCCGTCTCTTCTCTTTTACACACACGCACGCACGCACGCACGCTACCTGCACGGCCTGCACAGGGGATATGCCATATCTATACGTTGAAACACCTTTTGTCTGCACCCGCACCCGCGTAGTTCAGGCTTCTGAATTTTAGAAAGTAGGTCTGGCTGGTGGAAAACACACACGTGTGTGTGTGTGTGTGTGTGTGTGAGAGAGAGCTTGTGCGGTGCTTTTCGCCTGGAATTCATATACATAAATAATACATCCAGCAATAAACCACTGTATTGGCTTCTCTTCGTAGTACCACGAGAGTTTTGCAGCATATTCTGTCAGCCTATTCATTTAATTCTACCAGCGAATCGTTCAATCAAGTCAGAAATTTGCCCTCGTGTAGGAACACGGAGACAGTTGCAGTGCTCGCGCTCTGAGTTCTGCGTGCTACAGCTGCTTCTGCAAAATCTCTTCCCTGTAACTGATGAATTAATCTCCTCGCCGCCGTGCTAATAGTTGTGTTGCACGGGTTTAGCTGGGGCAGGGGGGGGGAGCAGGCGGACGTCGCGAGCAGGGTGTAATATTCATGAAGAGGGGGCTCGGCGCGTTCCTCCCCCCCCTCCCGGTGCCTTTCCCGAGAGCTCTAATGATTCTCCTTTTGTTTCTCAAACTGCAGCCGAACCTCTTGAAGCCATTCTCACTGATGACGAACCTGAACATGGCACATTGGGAGCTCCGGAAGGGGACCACGACCTCCTCACTTGTGGCCAGTGTCAGATGAACTTCCCGTTGGGGGACATTCTTATTTTTATTGAGCACAAACGGAAACAATGCAATGGCAGTCTCTGCTTAGAGAAGGCTGTGGATAAGCCACCTTCACCCTCACCAAGTGAGCTGAAAAAAGCATCCAATCCTGTGGAGGTTGGCATCCAGGTTACGCCAGAGGATGACGATTGTTTATCAACGTCATCTAGAGGAATTTGCCCTAAACAGGAACATATAGCAGGTAAATTAAAGCAAGGAGAAGTGTTTGCGAGTTTATTTCCGTTTCAGTTGCAACGTAGCATGTTCGCAGTTGTAAACTGCGTGTCTGTCTCTCTGTTCTGCTCGCCGTGACGGCCGACGTGTTAAATACCCTGCCTTCGGTTAGCGGTGAGCGCACGACTGGTATTTCCTAGTGCCTGCGCAGAGGCAGGATCAACAGGCACGTGCCGTGCCAGCCGGTATTTCTAACGGTATTGTTTGAGGCCGCTCTCGCGATTTGCCTGTATTGTAGTCACCGTCCCCCGGTGTCTCGCCTGCCGTAGCGCTGCAGAAGGAGATTTCAGAGCCTGCCGCGCGAGAAAGCGAGGAGCTTTTGAGTCTTTGGCAAAGTCAGGGGTGAAAGAGTTAACCGAGCATCAGCCAGCCTTGGTTGCATATTGGCTGTCAGCGTATGGACTGTAATTAAACACAGCCCCATGGCAAAGTGACACCACCGACCTTGACTTTAAGATGCCATTTTCGACTGGCCAGGCCAGAGTAGAGAGGGCAGTTGCTGAAGCGCACAGACATGCTTATTCGAAAAGTTTAAGGGCATGTTGGAAATTTCAAAAGGTTGGTTTGACAGGAAAGGCTGCTCTCTGCAGCCTGCCTCCTCAGCCAAATGATAAATGCTTCGCTGTGCTCTCTCTTGTCTCTGATGTGGTTTTGACAGATGTATCTTGATTTTGTTTGCGGTTTACACAACCACATGTCAGCCGTACAAATGTCCAAGGCAGAGTTCTGTTTTGTGCAACAAACAATATGAAATGCAATTTTTTTTTTAAAAAAGGGAAAATAATTCCATTTCTTAGCATAATTATTATTTTTTTTTTTAAACTGGAAAGCCATTTGCCGTGCAGATATTTTCACAAATGAGGTTAGAAAAATAAAGCGTACTACGTGAAAGAAAAACCCCAGGGCCCTGGGAGCGTAACAAGGCACGCTCTGCTTCTAAAATCCCGCTAGTAAACAAGAGTACTACCCGTTTGCAAGCGAGCGTTGCAAATCACTTCAAACCGCGCCAGTACTACCGGTCGAAAAAGGCGAGCCTGCAGCGTATCAGCACCACCAAATGCCTGAACCGGTTTCAAACCCCCGTTCCCAGCGACGTTTGGGATGTGGCATTGCGGGTACCTCTCTTGGGGGAGCCCACAGGACTGCTCGGCGCTGTCAGAGGCGCAGTAGTACATCATCACATGATGCGCCGGAGCTTGTCTTGGGCTTGCTTTGGCCACAAAGTTAAACCATAATAGGGCAGTAGGCGCTGGGAGGTTCACAGCTTCCCCGGCCTCCAACCCGGCTGGTAAATCACACCGGAGAGCTGTAGTTTTGAAGGTTTTGCGGTGGCAGCAATTACGTATCAGTGCGTGCATGTCTGCCTGCGCACGCATCTATATGCAAAGCCACGTGCGTACGCGTGCGTACGTAATGCGAATGAATATATGCTACTTCTGCAGAGTAATAGGTATGACTTTGACTACCTGTATGTTTAAGAGGAAACAGAGGCTCAGCTACTGCGAAGCTGCATTTTGAGAGAGGCTTAAAACCCCCGATAATTCCGCATATTGCACTTCCCAGCCACGGATGTTAAAGGTGTTGGTTTTTGGGTTTTTTTTTTCCCAGAGTGGGAGAGGGCAGTGCCCGTTTCCATGTGCTGCCTGCGATCTGACGGAAAACGAGCAGAAGCGTAGGGCATGATTAATGAAGCGGGAGCCTGGCGGAAGGGATTTGTAGTCTTCCGAGCTCTGGAGCCATACTAAATCACCAAATATGGAGGAGCGGCCGTATGATGTAACGCTGTATTTACGTACAGCGCCGCTCTGTTGAAAAGACAAAACACAGTGTCTGTCAAGCTGGAATTAAACCTGCTCTCCTTGCTGTGGTCCCAAATAGGTCCCCCAGCCGGAGGGATGGCCGTGCCGGGGAGCTCTGCGTGAGGGGAAGCTCCTCAGCTGGGGGTTTTGCTCCGCCGCTCGCTCGGCGAGCCAAATCACGCTTTCGCGTGGCGCGGGTGACGCGAAGCGAGCAGGTTTGGGCCTCGCGTGATGTCACGGGGCCGTTAAATTAGAAAAGGCTGTGGTTTTAACTGACTTTAAATGGTTCGGTGAGCGGAGGGCGATGGGTAAGGAGAGGCGCACGTCGGCGGGGGCCTGATCCTGTTTGCCCTTACGCGTAGGGATGGCCTTCGCTGCGCCGGTGCGCCTGTCTGGGAGTGGGCTCGGCTCCGTGGTGCAAGCCACGAGCACCGCTGCGAGTAGAGACCGAGCTGCCGTTGTCCGGGCATCTCCCACCCCGAGTTTCCTGCGCGGTGGTGCCCAGCCGTCCCCGCGGACGGGAGGTCCAAGAGCACAGGTCTTCTCCTGCACCTCCCCGGCCGGGATGGAGCCGAGGGGTGCTGGGGTCCCCTGGTTGTTCCCGGTGGTGGGAAACGCAGCCGGGCTGTGGGAGGGGGGAAGGAGCACCAGGAGTTACAGCACCTTGCGTGGTCCCTTCCCCTCCGTGTTTTCCTCTCCCATTTGGCTTGGATGAGTGCGGCTCCCTCGTATCCCAAAGAAGCGTGGCAATAGCTGGGGCGACCCAGCGCTTGTAGCCAGGAGTTTGTGGGGTCTGGCAGTAAAACTACCAGTGAGGGTCGTGGAGTGAGCTGTGGAGTTCAGGTTTCTGGAAGGCCCCAGCGAACCTCGGGCTCTTCCATCCAGTTTTGGTCTTTTTTATGATTTCAGTGTGAGAATGCAAAAAGATATGAGTGTGTAATTAAACAAACAAAAAGGGCAGAGGCTGCCTTTCGAACAATATAGAGGAGTTGAGTGAACTGATGACTTCTGGTAGGAGACCAGAAAATAGGTATTTAGTAGCAAGGTAAAAAGGTGCCCAAGTAGCTGTTGGGCTGGAAGAGGTGGTCCAGGTTAGGTGTGGGAGCAGAGGTGCTGTGGGGCAGCTCTGGATGCAGTAGGTACTCCATCTGCGCTTCTCCAGGCAGTGAGTCCCTGTGTTGCAGTAAAAGATCGTCTTAAGATAAGTAATGGTTAAGGATGGGCTCATCCAAAGACAAGGAAGGAGTCATTCAAACGCAGGGAGAAACGCTGTCTATTTTAACCGTCGCCAGGCTGTTCTTTATGCTCACCGTTTTCCAGAGACGGGGGTGATTACGAGAGCTTATACGTGTGTGTGCAACCTGTGCAGTAGCTGTGAGATCCGTAGAGGTGCGGGCGTGCATACCTGTCTCTTCCGTGTGGGTGTCTGCCTGCGCCTAGCTTCGACTTGCTATAAAATTTTGAGTGATGCTGATCCAGCGCTACAGCTGAAATGTCGTAAATTTAACTGGAAATTAATAGGATATGTTGTGGGGGTCCAATGAGGCAGCTTTCATCAATATGTATGTCAAAGCCTCACCACCAGATACCGGCAGCCCGTGATTTGCAGTGAGTGCTACGGCAGGGCTTTAGTGATCCGCTCTCATATTTTACAATAGGGGGAAATATTAACTGAAGTATCTAGAGATCAGTGAATGTAAAATTGCTGTTCACTTATTGAAAAGGCCGGAGAAATATTTATCGTCCGCCGGTGTCGGGTTTTAGCGGTTTGTTTGTTGAATGTAGGAATGCGAGGGAATTAATGGAAGGTGGGTTTTTTTGGGGCGGGGAAGGATCTGAAACGTTACTTGGATTCAGTTGGAGGAACACTTTGGAGCGCTGCCGCGTGTTCCCCTTTCTAACGCCGAGTGTGTATCTGCGGATGCCGTATTTACTGTACAAAGAGGGGGGGAGGAGGGGAGGTCATTTTTACGGCTCCAATCCTTTATTCTCAAGCCGCTTGTGGCATTCAAATAAAAATACGTGGGGAAATAACGTAAGAAAACTCTCTGCCTGCAGTAATCAGGGAAAGGTGGACATAATTTGATTCTAAATTTTGGACCGAGTACATTTGATTATTACAGTTCTCAGGAGGTAACGTCTTTGAGAAGTCACTACACCGCAAAGATTTTCTTGGGCTGTTCCTAGTAGTTGCCATTATATTTCTGTAGGTTGTAAATTGCGATTCCTTATTATTTTGTTTTGTTCCGGAGACAAAAAAATTATTGATGCCTGCATTGAATAGTTAGCATTGCATCTGGATGATAAGATGAAAGCTTAAAAAAAAAAGGGGGGGGGAGGAATATGCAAATATTTTGGAGCCAAATTCTGTCTGCTTTCCTCGTACAAAGAGACCGAGAGCCTGAGCCGGGTAAAACAGTTGCAGGCAGGAAAAATAGCGAGGGTGCTACCCAAAGGCTCCCGCTCCTGAGATTCGGAGCTCTGCGTACAAGCTGTATTTGTAAATAAGACAGAGAAAGGTTGTGAACCGGCAGCTTGGCTGTTTTGTCAAAGTACAATGTCAGAGAAACTCTTTCTAAGACAAATTGTAAATAGAAGTGTCACGATGATTGCATGATTGAGCTCCAGAAGTGTCTTGCAATTGTTGGCATTGTCAGAAGACTTTTGAAAGCTTAATTAAAGGCGGTGGCCTGCGCGGCTGTGAAATTTACTTCTCGGGGGGGAAACATGTAAAAAATGTGGGGGGATCGAAAAGTTGCTCTAATGCTACTCGGGCGGGGATACAGGGAAGAGTCAATAGTTTCTCAGCTTTCCCCGTTGCCTTTTAGAAATAACATTTTTTGAAGCAGCGAACACGTGACACCAATATCATCCTTTGTATGAGGTAAAGATTGTGTTAGTTTTCCCCTTCCCTGCTGTTACAGACAGTTAATGTAAAAATGGCTCTTTATTGGAAACACAAATACGAGTTCACTCGAAGCACGGAAGCGGGGTAGAAAGTTTTCCTCTGGCGCGGTGTGATCCTTCCAGGGGAGCATCCGAGTGTTGCCAGCGCCCTGAATCTTTCTGGTTTTCTGTTTCCTGCAAATCAGATCTTCTGGTTTAGAGGACGAGAAACACGTTTTGCGTTCTTTCGCCTATTGTATGGGACATTTAATTGTGGAGCTCGCCACGGGCTGAAGCATCGCTGCATCTTAAATGCTGGCGGTTGAAGAGGCAGCCGGGCACGCGTTAAAACTTCATATAGGTCTGAAAAGGTACACGTTAGCATCACGTGCCGAAAGCTTTGAAAATAATGCGCGTAATAAACGGAAGGCCCCGTGCAGCGAGTCCCAACGATGAATGCCGGGTGATGGAAACTGAGGCAGGGAGTAAATTAAACCACCTTCTAATTAGCCCGGTGGGAGAAATAAAGTCTTCCCTAAACATTCCCATAATTTGGTAATGCCTCTTTTAAAGAGGAGGAGACCTATTAGCATCACCTTGTTTTGTGTATGCAACCCTCAGCCCATGAGCTCTTCCTTATTTCACTCAAATAATAAAGACGATTGAAGAGGCTTGCGAGGCAGCGTCAGGCAACGGGCGTTCAGCCTCCAGTCGTTTGCCCGCACGCATCCTCATTACGGAAATATTTGGGACAAAATTCCCTTCAATCTTTGGTCTGTTTTTATATCCAATACTACCAGCTTTGTGCGATAAAAGGCGTTTAGCATCAAGCTGGACATGGCCTGGCACGTTGCCACTTGTTTGGTTTTGGGCTTTTTTTGTTTTTTGTTTTTTTTTTTTTTTTAGCTAATCGCTGAGGATCTCTTGTTACCTTTCTCCTTGCTGTGATTTTGTTTGGGTTGTGGTGCTGCTGGCGATGTCGCGAGTCCAAGGAGGTCGTCCTCTCGGCCTGGCAAGCGTCTGAACGCAGCTTCCGTCCGGGAGGGCTCTCTTTTACGTGTCAGCTTCTGGGATATTGCACAAGTTCATAAAAATACACTGAGCTCATATATTTTAATACATTAAGGCCTATAGTCATACTGGTAGCATGGCTCTAAAATTAACCATTGGTTGTTTTGGGGCTCTTTCCCCCCGCCCCGGGCTGATGAACGTATTTTATCTCACTTTGTATGACGGCAGTAGCTCCAGCCTGCCTGCTGGTAACGTCGGGCACGGCAGGGTTGGGCCCACGATGGTTGATATCAATCAGTACACGGATTGCTGTGATTTATGGCAGACTTTTAAACATAACTGGCACAGTAATGGACCCACAACCCGCCCGAGCGGTTGGGATGATCTCTTTTCCATTTCGTAATGAATCCGTGAAACACGGTTCGCTCTTTAAGGGCCCCCATCCCGGGTGCGCTTTGCCCCGCCGGACGCGGACCGGACATCACCTGCGGGCTTAAAGGCTCGCAGGACCCTCACGGACGGGCAGAGCAAGCGCTCACATTATTCAAACTTCCCTACTTTAATGCCAGACCCATTTTGAAGCCCATAATCACCCTCCCCATCTTCCTAATCAGGTTTAGTATGCAACGCATCCCGCGCGGGGTTCAGCGAGTTTGTTTCCCAACCTTTATCGGCCAGCTGCACTCGCCGTGCATCTCTAAAATATTTCAGCGAGGCTTCTCGCTCTTCTTCCGTCGAGGGCTGGTAACTTGGTGGCTGCTCCCCAGCTCATTCTTCATTCGGAGGTGGCGTTGCCTGGGGTTGGCAAGGGAAAGGTTTTGCAGTGTGGGGTGTGGGGAGGTCAGCCCCGATCCCAGCAGGGAATTTGTGTTCTTCATTTGCCTTTACAATCGGAGCACAGCTACTGTACCTTGGAGCAGCTCTCAGGTGTGAGCTCAGATGGGCGCATGTAAATGTCCTGTCAGACGCAACACAGGAATATTAATGTGTCCTCACCGCCGCGCTACAATAAAGCTGTACACAGCCAGCTTAATATGCAGCCGGGCTGGGGAATTGTATAAAACTTCGATAGCCTAGCGTGAATGACAGCGGTGGAAAAAAAATACTCAATATGCCACAGTTTGCGTTCTTGTTTGCCTTTGATCTAAAGCAAAATGAAAACATCCGCTTCTTTCCCTCCTCGTTTTGTATAGGTGTTCTTCCTCTGCAAAACTGGCTAGCGAGGAAGGAGAGAAAACAAAGTATGGGGCGCAGCGCGGGATTATTTGAAGCACATTAACGCCAGCCTGCTGGGGATGTGATTTTCCCAAGTATTAGCAAACATTTATTTCTTTATACTTGGGATCGTTTGCTTTACTTTTCATTCTTTTTTAGTACAAAGAAAACAGAGTCAGCACAAAGAGGGGCTGGAGCCGCCTTTGCCCCCACCCCCCCCCCCCCCCNNTTCCCCCCCCCCCCCCCCCCCCACTCCGGGTTGCGGGCGCAGAGGTTTCACTTGTGTCTTCTTCTGGGTTGAAATCTTCAGCTCCATCCAAAGGTGTCTGGTTTTTCAGCGCGGGGATGTTAGAGGATTTTTAATAATGTGCTCATTTAACGGAATCAACAGCTGTCAGGAGCGGTTGTAGTAAATCCACAAAATGCACAAAGAAAAATACATACGTTTCCTGAAACAAAACACTTGAAACAAATTGGCTGCCAAAAAAAAGCTGCTGAAGTCTGGGTTTGCAGACAGTGCACCAAAGTGTTTCTTCGCTCTGCTCTCCC
>VXBL01003656.1:21304-49965 GCA_013400195.1 Aramus guarauna
TCTGAGAGGCAAATTAAACTCTGAAAGAGTGTGTGAGAGCAGGAGGGGCGTGCGTGTGTCTGGGAGATTTCAGAAATAGCGAGAGTTGAAATCAGGGGTAAAAAGCGTCTGTGGGGCAATCCCTGCCTGGCTGGGGAGGGCGAACCTGGGGGACAGACCAAGAGCAGGTCCGCAGCCTGTGGGTGATAGCACCCTTACGCGGTAGCTCCCACCCATTTAAATAATTTTGAGGGGGAAAGAAACCCAACCCAATTGACCCTCTAGCGCAGACCTGCACTTGGTGTGAAGGTGGCTGCCTGTACACAGCCACCTCAGAACTTTGCTGGGCCGCACAAGATGTTGAGGTGCTGTCTTGTAACGCCGGGGTGGTGAGAATAAAGACGAATCGGGGATCTTTACCGACTTACCGTTGCTTTTCTTTTTTTCTTAAAGTTACTTGCTTTGCGAGAGGCGTGCTTGGCAGTGAACGGGGCTGCGGCGGATGCTACCTGGGAGCTCGCAGCGTGGGCGATGGGTCGGAGCTTCCCAAGGGCGCCTGGCTGGGGGCGAAGGTGGTCCCAGCGACGCAGTCTGAATGCAGGGCTGGGTTTTGTTGGTGTGGGGTTTTGTTGTTTTGTTTTGTTTTTTTTTTGTTTCCGATTATGCTGTCTGTTTCTGACAGTTGTTCAGCTACTTACCAGTCTTGGCAGGAGGCTGAGCCTGTAACATCCTGACATTTTTGCTTTTTAACAGGCCAGTCTCATCGTGCTGGAACAAACAGCAGCTTAGCTGCGTTTCACTCTAGCTGATTTGAATAACGTGTACTCTGGTCAAACAAGAAACTCCTCAAAGGAAGATCTCAGCGCCTTGTTTTCTATCCTGCTGACACCAGGTGGATTTCTAAATGCGCAGAAAGGGCACAGCGGGGAAAACTCAGGCTCCCCCCCCTCCCCGTTGCAAAGGGCGGCACTCTCAGATATGCAGCGGGTAGGTAGGAGCGGGTCGCCTGCCCGTCCTGTGGCCCTTCGATGGGCTCCCGGCATCACGCCTCGCTGGGAATTAGGAGGTTTGCTCGGTGCTTGCGGCTCTACCTCACACGGCCATCCCTGTTTTGGCGAAAGCTTCGCCTGGCCACCTCGGTACGTGCGGGGCATCCTGGTCTGCGAGTCCTTGCTTTTGAGGAGGCTGGGATTTTCAAAGCACAACCTTCTGAAAATCCCAGCCTTGTTTCCTCGCCTTCCCCTTTGCGTTTTTAGCTAGCAGCTGATGATGTGCGGCGCGCTGAGCTCTGCTCTGTGGGAGGAGAGTACAAGGGGATACGGCTCCACGGTGTTGGGTGCCAGGGCTCTGGGTCTGGAAGTTTCCCTCCTGAAACTGGTTCTTCCCTCGCTCTCCGTCTTGCGTGTCAAACCGTAACTGGTTTGATTGTGAACTTCCCAGCGACTTGGCACCCGCGGATTTTTTTCCCCAGGCGTTTGCCTACGCACGTGCGCAGCTCCCCTGTGTAATGCTCGCACAGGACTCCCTGTTATCTGCCGATCGCGGTGTTTACCTCTACGGCATCCATTACGTGAGGACCTGAGTGCCTCAGAGATGTTAATGAATACACCCTGGCAATGCCGGGGCGAGATACTGTTCTACGGCGCGGCACGGGTGGGGTGACTGGCCCCGGGTAAGGCAGGAGAGCTGCGGCAGAGCGGGGACGAGCGCCCGGTGCCATCCCTGCCGCGCTGCCCATCCTCCTTCCCGGCGGCTGGGCAAAGCTGGGAAGCGAAGCAAAGACGCGGTCGTATCTCCAAACCAACCTGCTCTTCGCCAAGACCCTTCTCTCTGCGAGGGGTCCACCTCGCTTCTTTGGCCGCTTTACCTCTCACCCCGTGTTGGAGCTCTGCGGAGATGCGGGCGCTTGGTCCGGGGGACGCGTGCTTGGCTGCGGCCGTGCGACACCCCGTCCTTCGGGGGAAATTCACCTTGTACGTCTTCGGGGAGGTAGCGGCCTTCGTGGGGGCTCCCCGCGTTTGGGTAAACGGCTTCGGTAGCGCAGGTAGGTTGTATGTCCAAGAGACAAGGCGATGACCTTCAGGTCAAGTACCTGTGTCTGGAGAGCCCGCGATAAATATTGTACAGTGGGAACAATGGAGCTGTAACAGAGCTGCGACCGAAAAGGCTACGGCCGAGCAGCCGGCTGGCTAAGAGGCTGCCGGGGGAGCGGTGTAGTATTTCTACTTCAAACTGATTGAAACGTCGACTAAAAATCAATGTTGTTGACTAGTGATAATTTACAGTTTTCTCAGTGCTAAGTAGCCGCGCGCATAAGGATGCGCTCACCGCGCCGCGATGAGCACCGAGCGGTCCGGGCGCGACGTTGAATCAGATGCGTTGTAGGTCAGCCTTTTATTTGTTTCATCACGACTTTTACACAGTTGTCATGTAATTTATGGCTGCTTTCACGTTGTCAAACATTTTCATTGTGGCTTCTTCTTAACGCGCTCCTGACACAAACACGGCTGCTTTAAAGACACTGTATTGTTTCATAATCTGAGAGGAGGACTATAAAACATCAAATTACACTATCTTCAGGCTAATCTAAATGCACTACAGATTGAAATCAGAGCTCATTTGTCCCTGATGCAAATTATTAAGTTCTAATTATAAATATCCATTTAATTACCCCATACATTTTTATTCTGCAGACCCTTCTCAGCAATTCTGTCTGAGATACAGTAGATGTATAGGGGAAAATCTGCAGTAATTAATGTGCATTTCCTCAATAATAAAGAACAAACACGAGCCACTTTGTTCATGGATGACATATCCGCGCACACATTTTTAGCTATCCGTGTCGTGGCGTCAGATGCTGAATGCTAATTCAAAAATAAATGGGAAAGGCAAAAAATAAAAGTTTGGGGGTTTATCTCCCTCTCCAACCGGCTGTGGGAAGAGCTGGGTCCTTCAGCGCCTTGTACCCTCACCGCGTGAGGGATGAAAGTGGCTTGGGAGAACACGACGTCGTGTCCCCGTCTCCCGTCTCGTGGAGACGCTGGTCCTGAAGCCTCCTCGTACTGGAAGCCTCACAAACCCAAATGCATCTCGCAGTTAAACAAACCGAGGGAGCCACTTTCTGCCACGCCAGCCTCTTCAACTTCTTGATTTCATGCAGCCGAGCAGGTTACAAAAGCCCCTCTCGAGCAGAGGCAGAGGATGCTTGCGGTCCCGTCCCCTCCTTGCTTCTGTGCTAGCACGAAACGCGAGGGCAGGCACGGAGGAGAGCCTCTGCGGGGGCAGATCCTGCTTGGAGTTTCCCTGGACGTAAATCCCGAGCGGCTCCTCTGCAGCCAGGAGAGTCACTTGGTAGCCGCGGCGGCGTAAAGGAGCTTGGGATCAACCCGTTCCGGTTATTTACGTTCAGATTAACAGAGAGCCTCATCTAACATCCACTGAAGTCTAGGAAAAAACTCCAGAGAACGCATCAGGCGTCGACTCGAGCCCGGATGCAATTGATGTCTGTCAAAAATTGCCAGAGCAGCGCGGGTGCGTGTGTGCGTGTACCCATAGACATATATAGGGTAAAAATCTGGCTGCACGGCGGTTAATGTGAGCATTACCACAGGCTTCATTGCGCTCTGTATTTATACCCGTATTTGCATCTGCTTTCTGGGTGATAGAGTAGGCTTGCTGGAAAGGATACTTGTATGGTATCAGTAATTATAAACAAAAATTAGCTTTGCATTTTCTCAGACATCTACTCCGCTAAAGCTCCGTTCATTTTGTCAGTTAAGAAGATGAGGGGCTGCAACAGTGTCCTTAGTTCTCAGGTAACTTTGTCCTTACTTATTATAATTGTTTTATCTCAAACTTTGTCCTAGAGCCACAGGGCACTACAAAGAAAATCATAAAAGTCTAAAAAGTGCTGGTAGGAACCTAGGGACCTTTATGTAAAGAAACCAAGCATAATCCAAGCCCAATTTCCTAAATAAAAGACTAGTTACCTTGGGTTTTCTAGCGGCAGTATCTTTTTTTGAAAGATCAGCTTGTCTTTTTTTTTTTTCTTTTTTTTTTTTCTGAATCGCAATTACTGTACTACCTTGAAACACGGAGGGTTTTTTTTATTGTGATTCCTCTCTAGTGCAGTCACTGTACAGCGAATACTGTTTGAGATTTTGCATCTTGTCATCTCTTTTATGCAGAAACTTAAACTGCAGCCTAACCTGGCAGTGGAGCGGTGAGCAAGCCACGCCGCAGGCTCGTGAGTGCTTTAATTCCTGCACCGTCCGCTCTTACCTGAGCAGCGGAGTGTGTCTCTCTGCTCGTGTAGTTATTGTCTGGAGTAGAAAGTAAACTACGTATCCCATCACCCATACTAGCATTTCACAGCTCAATAGTCTTTATCTAGTATTATTACTATTACTGTTGTTATTATTATTATTATATCCTACAAATGCATTGGTCATTGTATTGCTAATGTATGGTAGGGTGCTCCGGCTAGGACAGGCTCTGCTCGCTAATGGGGTCACTCGTGTCAGGGTGTGATGTATGGATTATGTTTACCGTGGCATGTTTTGTTTGTGAGCGAGGCTGTGGGAGTGGGGCAGATGATGAATGAAGATACTCCACGGTTTCACGCTCGTCCCTGTGGTCGCAAGTCTCCAATACAATAACGAGCTTCTTGTGACAGAGAGGTATTTGTGTGCCCGTAGCGGGCTTAAAGCTTTAGCTCTGTGGCCGAAGTTGGGTGTGATAGTCCACCGCTTTGGTATTTTTGGTTAAAGCTCTTATGTGACTCGGATAACTGCTTGGAATTCGTTGTGGAAACCTTGGAAGTGCGTGAACCATCCAGTTCAGTAATTCGCATGGCTGATGTATTGGTCTGTTTTCCATCTTTGGGCCTCCGCGTGTCAGCCGGGTGATCTTCATCGCTAGAACACAAACAGCCAAATAGGCGTGTGCCCTTGGGAACCCCAGCAAAAGACGCCTTCAGAGGCCTTCCTTACCCTCGGAGATGCAAGTAAAACGTTAATTCTCTTCACGATCAAGGTTGCCCTTAGTGCCTCCAGGCCTCGGCAAGCGGGCTGCAGAGGTGTGAGTCGCAGGCATGGCAAGGATGGCCTTCGCCCTCGGCGTGGCTGGGTTGTCACCGCGGTAGAAGTACGCTCGGAGCTTCTTGCCGGTCTCTCCCATGGGTCCCGCTTTCCCTTTACCCCCCCGTGCACCTGCTTAAATGGACAACTGTGGTCTCTAGGCAGGTTCTTCTTACTGATTTTATCTCCTGAAAGAGATGGAGTCCAACAAGCTTTTACCTACTGAGTCTGTAGAGAAAACGGCCAGGCAATTTTTGTTTCAATCTAGGCGTCTCTCCGGAGTGCTAGTTCCAGAGACTGATCAATAGGTTTTATTGTAGACCTCACTGTCTCTAAAAGCACCGTGACCTTATCCTGTCTAAAAATAGCGTTTGCTCTTGCTGCCTGCAGAACCTTGACCTGTGAAAACCCATTTGGAGCATAACGGACACGTGCAGTCAGCTGTGCATCCAAGACCCTTGCGCACCCTGGGAGAAAGCTCCTCGTGCTCCTTGTAGCCCTTGTTGGGAGGAAGGACAGAGGGAGGGGTGCGGGGGTGGCTGAGGTGCTCTGCTCCCTCAGGAATCTCAAGGTGGATGAGGGTTGGTCTTCCCCAGGTCCTGAGCAAGCACTGCTCCAGCTGTGGGCTGCACGGGCCGCAGGAAGCGAGCACCTCCGAGCATCCGTCCCCTTCTTTTGGGAAGAGCCTTGCACACAACCCCAAATACACGTTCACACCAGCAGCATCATGTGCCAAGAGCATCTCTGCCATGAGATGTGGCTTTGCCGTTTCTACTAGGAGAGTTCCTGAGTCCCAGCAGCTTTGGGAAGTGCTGCTCTGGAAAACATGGTCTCCTTTTCTTCTAAACTTCTCTTAAGACTGGACAAAACAAGGTCACCTAAGTTAAACCAGTTCCTGGTCAGTGTGCGCCTTTTATTCATTAAGGCAGTTCCCAAGGGCAGTGTGAGGGGGAAGAGCTCAGCATGGATTTTGGTGACCAACTGATGTACCAGAGGGGCTTGAAGTAGCCACTAGGTACTCAGTGCCTACGGCAACATCTGTCAGAGAAGAGCCCTCTTGCACACCTGCATCCTCCACCAGAAAGGGCTTGTTTGGTGTTTTCCACGTGAATGAAGAGATGTGGGAGAAGAGGAGCCTGGGGACCCTGCCGCCCCTCCCTCCCCGCCGCGGCCGGGCTGCCTGGCAAGGGTTAACCAGCCCCCCCGGTGAGCAAGGTCTGGTGCCGAGCCTCTGGGAGATGAAAAGGGAAGCGAGCTACGATTGCGGAGCTGTAAAAGGTGGCATTTTGTTCTCCTGCTAACAAAAGCCAGGACTATTGTTGCCTCCCGAGCTTGAAAGAGAGGTCACCGGTGGTATTAGTGCAGCTAATCACATAAGAGGCTGGGTGGGCTCTGCGCGGCGGCTGCTGCTGGCGGGGCTGAGACCGGCCACCCCGGGCTGTTCCCAGGCACAAGTTCCTCTTTGGTTACACAAAATGTCCGCTCCCCTAATGCGTAGGCTATTATTAGCCAGTGTCACTCAGTTATCTGAGAGTGGCGCTTTTAGCTGCCATCTAAGTGCCTGACACTTGGGTTTACAGCAGATTAAATTAAATTTTAGGCTGGTTTGGCTTTAAAACTGGGTGGAGACAAAAGGAGCAGCTGCCGTGGAAATGTAATCTGGTACCGGCGAGGATGGGGAGCCCTGGCTGGTCTTCTCCTCCATCCAGGCTTGAGGGTCTCAGCATGCAGGTGACTGTTTTGGGAGCAGGTACCTAAACCCTTGGAGAGTGGGCACTTGCGTCCCCAGCTCAATATTGGGCCGCATCGCTACCAGCCAAAGCATGTTGAGATGGAGACCTTTTAGACGTGACCAGCTGGCAAGCACGCACACCAAACCGGCACTTATCTTTAGTGTCTGTCCAAACGCTGTAGTGCAAAGCCCAGGATAAATATTATTTACTTATCGATGGGTCTGTTGGTGCAATCCAACAGGCTGCTGGGCACGTTTTTGTCTTATTTATTTTTGGCTAAAAAGCAGCAGGCCTACAAGAAGATTCTGCACGAGTTTATTTTGCCCTAAAAATGGATCAGGTCAAAACGTTTGTCAGAGATGCAACCGCCTTAATCACCAACTGTAGCTGCGGGTAGGCAGCATGAAGGGTGGTCATCCTGAGTGGAGATGTGGAGGGAAAGGACATCAAAAAAAGGGTTTGTGTTGGAGACTGGGTTCCTCTGGGCCAGCTGTGGGTGGAAAAAAGAGCTGGCAGGAGACCTCTCCCCAATGGGCGCTGCTTGAAGGGCATTCTTGGACATTGGATCTAATATCGCCTCTGTCCTTAAAGCTCGATTGATAGGGATCAAAGACACCTCACAAGATCAAGACGCGGCTGGCCCTGCTCCAAAACTGCTTTATCAATAACCTTTCTCAAGAAGGCAAGGGTAGCGGCAGGCCAGTAGTTGGCAAGGTTGTTCATATCAAGAGACATTTTTCTCTTTAGCAGGACGATGCTGTTCCGGAGCAGCTGGGGCTTTGCCCTCCTGAAGTGAGGCATCAGACCAGTCATCGCCCCAAAAACCTGAGGTTTTTTGAGGCTTCGTGGGGCGCTGGAATAAGGTTCAGCCCAGAGCTGGTGGGAGCAGCCGCTCCACGTGTTGTGTTGAGTCAAGCTGGGTGGAACTAGCAGGAAAAAGCAGATGTTAAAAAAGGTAATTGCCAGACTTAAAAAGCCGCAGTCCCCCTCTTGAATTTATTGGCATCTTTTCTTATGACTTTGGGTTCAATGACCGGCATAAGCAAATGTCAATTTTCCTCTACATCTCGGCATGGACTGGTATGCAGCTCTGGCAGGCTGGCCTGCTTCCCCTTGAGTCCTGCACCCTGTTCGTCACCATCCTTCCCGTTTAATTGCTTCATGGCGTGGGAGAGTCTCTCTGGCTGTGGTTTGTGTGCAGGGTGCGTTTCAGGGGAGCATGCTCAGGTGCATGGTGTCTCTACACCTGTGGAAGGAGGTACGGTTTTGGAGGCTCTGGAGCCGTGTTTTTGTGGCCAAAGTGGAAACACCTCTTTGGTTTCTCTGCCCAGCTCTGCTTTTGGATTTGAGCCGGACAACTCTGATTGAATTCGCCACCTTTCAATACGAGGTCGGGACGGTGGCGGAAGGGATGGAGCTGTGATGAAGGTGCCATGCGAGCCTCGGCACGGGAGGCTGGTTGCCCCTTACAGCCCCTGGCAAGTCGAGGACCTCCTTGAGCAGCCCGCAAGGATGTGCAGCAAGTCCAGCCAGGTTTTTGTCCTTGCACTTTCCCTCATTCCCTGGAGGACTTTGGGAGCATCACGAATAATTGAACTTGATGTAGTGGTTGTTGAGTTGCAGGGGTAGGATTTGATCTCTTAATTTTAACACGTGGTAGCGTGTTCATCTGAAAAATGAGAACCTTTTTGGGTGGGTAATATATTTGCTGGAAAGCGTGATTAGGTCAATTTAGGTACAGCTTTGGCTGGCAAAAAAAAGAGAAATTCAGGAAACTGTTGGTGGTCACTGAACCAAAATCTAAATGTATTTTATTTCATTTCCATGCAGTTTTTCCCTCTGAACTTTCTGTTTGGAAAATCTGTTCTATGTCCTCCGCTAATTAGGACATGGACCTCCTATGAAGGGAGTTAGATTTGAATTATTAATGACTGCGCAACAGTTTGACAACCTCCATTAAAAAAAATAGTTGTCTGCTCGCCTTGTCTTATTTAGGGTGTTGTTTAGTGTTGTGGCAAGATCGATTGCCCTGCGCAGGTCCAAGGTTTCGTGTGGATTTCTGGGCATATCTAGGTATACCTTACGTATACGTGAATTTTGCAACAAGTGGATAACGTGTTTTAATCATCCCGACTGACCAATGGTTGTGTTGCTTTGAGATGTATGTTGTTGGTATGGAAAGCTCTCCTTGCCCGTGGTATTTTATGAGTCTGGGAGTTAGGAGGAGGATTTTACTGAGTGCTCTCCGTCTCGATGGGGATGTCCAACGCGTCTGCCAAGGACTTGTGTTGGCCTGGCTTTGGGGAGGGTGGTGGCTGCTGCTCTTTCTGAGAAGTTCTTGGAGACCTGTTTTTTCCATAACTTTCAAATTTACATTAGTCATTGGGGCTACAGTATGTAAATAACCCAGTCAAATTTGAATCGTGTTTGCATAATTCACACCTCATGTCTGACGGAAGAAAAAGTGAAGTGTTTCCTTAAATTAACAAAAATCTGTAATTGTTTTCTTCTACTTGTTGAAATTGGAGAGAAAGGCATCTCCTTGAATTTCCGTCTTTGTATAATTTGTTTCTGCTGTTGTTTCAGAATAATTTAGTAATGTATTTGTTAGGAACTGGCAGCATCTGCTAATTTTCAGAGCTATCACGATGATGGTAACATAAAAACTTGAGGCCAGAAGTGGGGCCAACACCTTATTTGCAAGCATCCACATTTATTTCGGTGCTAACGCTGCTCTGCTAGCAGAGGAATATGATGTTCAGCATAGTAAGAGTATGAAAATTTGGCCCTAAGCGATCATTTCTGCTGCGTTGGGGTCAGATTGCGGAGCCTTTACTCATCCCGGTAAGTATTTATTAACCTTCCAAGAACAATGGCTGTAATGAGATTACCTGGCTAAGTGTTTATCCCGTTGGGAAGGAGGTTGCGGACCCTGGACCCGCTTGTATTTTAGGGGTGGTGAGGAGGGCTCTTTGCTCCGCAGGTTGCTTTCCTACCTGTGCTGGCTAAGGGGAAGGTCCTCGGCAGGGCTGGAGGGCATCGCCACGGACCCCAGCCCGGGCTGCCCGGGAATTACCGCCTTTTGAAGCGTTGGTTTAGCTGTGTGTTGTCTTTCCTGGATTAGCCACGCTGAAAAGGGGAAAAAGGAAAAAAAAAAACCTAAGCAGTGGGTGTTTGAGCGACGTGAACAAAGTAATTGACTATCAGTATCAAGAATTACTGCACAACCATGCAGGGGACAAGTCAGAACATACCTTGACAAAACCCTGCAACAAAGGGCCGCTCAAACACACCCTTGAGTCTAGGGAGCTGTAAATTGAGCTTCAATTCCAATGAAATACTTTTAGGCTTTGTGTACGTTTTCGTATCTCCTCGCAGTGATTGAGTGCCACACAGGAGGTGACTGAAGTCTCCAAAAAGAAGCAGCAAGCACCATGCTCTGCCGAGCACCGAGATCAGCGGTTCGTATCGGTCCACGGCAAAGTGGCTTTAGTCTTCACGAATCACACGGGATTTCTCTGATTCCCACCTCGTTTTCCCATCCAGCTGTAGGTACTTTTGTAAAAATTCGGGGAGGCGAAACAGCTCCCCGATCATCTTTTAGTGGCTGTTTTTCTCACAAGGGAGAAACAAAGAGGGGACCTTGTACCCTGCCATGTGAGTGCAATGATCTTTCTATGAGCAGCTCCACACCCATTTCTTCCTACGGGTTAGAGACACATTTTTGGCACTGGACACAGTAAGCGTTCCAACATGTTTTTAAGCTGCAGCTCTCACGTCTAAAGGTCTGGTGTCGTGACTCTGGTTGCGTGCACGTATTTCAAGGTACCCAAGCGGTGCAAAACGTGGGTAAAATACGGTGACACGAATTTAATCTGTTGGTAGGAGTTTGTTCGGTGTTTGTTCCGCCTGCCCCTCGGTGACGCTTTCTATGTCTTCAGTTTTTTCCTTGTGACACTAGATACTTCCTCTGGATTTCTAGGTGTCTAGTGAAAGGCTAGTGATAGCACCCCGCGACACTTCTTTGCATTTATTCCTAAATGCTGAAAGCTGTCAACTGCATTTGTGAGGCACGCGAAGTGAAATGCCTTTGGTTGTTCACTTTTTCACCAGCATGCGCGTAAATGATGAAACATGCTGCCAAAATCCACCAAACTCTTCCTGTTGACTTGGGTTTTGGATCAGGCTCCAAACTCTGATTTCATTCCTTCTCCGTTTGCCTGAGACGCGGAGCATGCCAAATTATTTTCCCCCACTTTTCTCCAGATGGCATTGCCACAGCCTGAATTCAACTAGCCTCTTGATTTCTCAAATGCTTTCTCTTATGGGCAGAGCCATAGGAGCAAATGCGCTGGGAAGATCTCCCGGGTACGGGCTGTGGCCTTTGCGTGACGCCTTCGACATCCGGAGATGCTGAGCTGGCTACGTATCGCTGTGTTTTACTCAGATACGCTGAGACGAGAACAGTACCCGTGGTGGAGCGGTGGGTGGGTGGGGAGGAGGGAGGAGGAGATGGATGATCCCTCTCTTGTTCTGGGAAGATTCAGCGGTTGCCCTTGGCCCTTTCACCTCCGCGGGGCTGTGTAAGGGTTACAGCATTTTAGACGTTTCCCAAAGCGTCAGCGTTCGGAGCACCATTAGGAAGAGACTAGATGAATGACCAAAACGTAGGGGCAAAATAAATTAGGCAGTTCAGAAGCTGCAAACAAGTCATTTGCGGGGAATAACGAAAGCTTGCGGTTGCGAGACAGTCCCTTCTCCAGCCCATTGCAGCGATGTTTATAAATCAGGATAACAAAACAGGAGCCCTCATTAGGCCTGTGTGACATTAAAGGTGCGTTTAGCTGCGAAGTGCAGCACTGGCTGCTGTAAAATCAGGTGGATGCTTGCACTGCGCTGCAGCTCGCTTGGAGAGGAGGGCAAGGCTGCGCCTGCGGGGCTGGGTCAAACCCTCCTCGGGTGTTGCGTGTCCCGTTCTGCAGAGAGGGGTTGTTCAGTTCCCTAGGTCCAAGCCGTGTTTTTTCCCATTTGCGGCTCTTTCTAGTTCTGCCTCCTGAGGCGTTGCTCCTTCCTCCTCTCCCTCTCCCAGCTTTCCCTGCCCTCCGCTCCCTCTTGGATAGCGGCTGTGGTGTCTGGCACGTCCCCTGTGCACAGGCTGCCCATAACCTCGTCTGTAAGGTCCCTGGCCATGCCGAAACCCTGCCGTTATCTGCTTCATCCATCGCGGGCAGGGAAACCCAACTGGCTGGTGTAGGCGCTCGTAAGCGAGCGGTATTATATTACCCCACATAAATGTCACGTTAATGGAGCATTATAACCAAAAGATGCTCGTAGATCACTCCAAACCATTTTAGGCATCTGTTACGCTTCCGCCACCTGCTCTTCACCCATTCATTTGTGTTTGGGACGGGAAGGATGCTGTTGGGAGAGAGAGCCCGGAGAGAACCTGGGCAGAGGCGAGAGCGGCCGTGTGAGATGGAGCAGCCCACCGGTGCCCAACGGGACCTCCACGGGTGTGAAGCCTGGCTCCACCGGCCCCGTGTTGGCCGTGCTGGAAGAGGTGTAGCAGCGGGGTGCTGGGAGGGCATGGCACGGCTCGGCTTCGAAAGGGTGTTGATAGAAAGTGCTGACTTATCTGAGCTGGCGCAACGCCTTCTGAAAAAGTCCGGTGTAGGCAAGGGGGGAGCCCGAGCGTCGGCGCAGCCGAAAGCCCACGGTGCCTCGTCTGCGACGGCTTTCTAGATCACACCATGTAACACAGCCCGACAAAGGGCCTTTAAATCCTAGTCAAGAAGACAGACAATAGAAGGTCAGAGTTTAAAAGAGAAAGTGTGCCTCAGACTGATGTAATTCCCCTTCTCCCCCCTTTTCTTAGTGTGAATCCTTTGATATTTGAGCAGGGAAATCCTCTTTATCGGGAAACTCCACCTCCTCTTATCTCATACTCCCTTGAAAATGCTATCTGCTCTCCCGCCTTCCGTGCCTCCCAACCCGGTTTGCGGTGGAAACCTGCCCACGCAGGCACCCTGCCCTCCTGTCCCTCTCGCCCGGTGTGCACGGCGAGGCTCGGGGCTCGACGCGGCGACTCACTGTAGTCGCTCTCTGGCTAGTGACTCCCGCAGGGAGCCGTGCTTGCCCACCGTGGTCAGCATCCTGGAAGGAGTGACCCCATGGGAGGGAAAACCATGAGACGTCAGCCTGCCTTGCCACTAGGTCTCTATCCGTGCTGGAAGGGCCTTTTGTCACGTACTTTGCATTTGCCATCTGATACACCGGCCACATGCCGCTGTGTCGTGCAGCACCGCTCGGACGTATGGGGTCTGCAGGTGAGGCGACCTCGACCCGTCGTGACGCTGCCCTCGCAGCAGTGGCAGTCAAACGACAAGGCGTAGGTGGTGAAGCCTGCCCACGTTTACGTTTCAGCCCAGCAAATAAAGGTCTCCCTCACCTACTTGTGCTGTAGAGCGATATTTTTCATAAAAAATAGGAAACTAGG
Source organism: Aramus guarauna (assembly GCA_013400195.1). Taxonomy (NCBI): domain Eukaryota; kingdom Metazoa; phylum Chordata; class Aves; order Gruiformes; family Aramidae; genus Aramus; species Aramus guarauna. The sequence goes on from VXBL01003656.1 coordinate 34,591, forward strand.
CATGTTGGGTCAGACCAGAGGTCCACCCAAACCAGTGTCCTCTTTCTGGCCTGGCCAGAGTGGCAGCCCCTCGGAAGCAGCAGACGCCATAAAGCAGGCAGGGAGTTGCCCATCCCCTGCCGTGCTCTTTGTCTTTCCTCTCCGGCATCGTGGGTTGGACTAGAGCATCCCTGACTCTCCCTTGAGGTTATGCGCATCCCCTCTGGTTACCTGCATATATTTTGCCTGAACTGGGACTTGAGAGGTTGCATTACATTGATGATTGCATCAGATAAATCACGTCTCTTAACCTCCGTGCAATGGGCTCCAGTAAGACTTGTTAGCGCTCTTAAGTTATTATAATAACAATTGCAAAGCTGGGGAAAGGAAACATCCCTGTGCGTATGCTCAAAGCCGCTGGGTATCTCCACGGAGCTGTGACGGCTCTGGAGACCAAAGAGCTTCAGTTCTTCTCCTGCTCCATGGAAGATCGGATCACGGCTCTGACCTGTGCTGTTGGGTAGTCGCAGAGCACCAGGCTCTTCCACACGGGCAGGTTTTCACCTGGTGTCACTCGGGGGATGCCAGTCGGAGTATTCTCAGTGCATGCTTACTTCAGGCAGTGCAGAGGTGCGCCCGACGCGTTCTTTGGGTCCCCGCGCAGACATCCAGCTGCAGACAGTGACTCCTAAGGTGATACTCGGGGAGTTTTGTTCTTTGCGCATCCAGAAGAGTCAATGAGAGATCTTTACTCACACCCAGGGCAACCCGTGGGGGTGTGAATCAGGTGGGACTGACCTGGCCAACTTGCACCAGCAGATGTTCTGGCCCTGAAGACTCATCCCTGAAGTCGGATGGGAATGACCACCAAATTTTTCTCCTTAACGCATTAAAAGCGAGTTTTTGAGTACGCTGGATTTTGTCATTCACATTGCGCTCTCCCCTCCTGTCAGCCCTCAAACACGCAGGGCTCGGGCAAGAATTCGTGGCGCTTTTCGGTAACGTCGCGCCATCTTCCCAGGCTACGTCTACGTTCCTGCGCTTCCAACTTCTTAGAGCCTGGAAAAGAGCTTGGCAGTGAGAAGGCTGTGTCCGTGAAATGGTGCAGAGTAGAAGGAAATGGTGTCATTAATTGTGCAGTTTATGGAGATTGTAATTCTTGCGGCTTTTAGTTCCAACCCAGATTAGCGCTCCCTTAGCTTAAAATAACAAAAAGGGAACTGTCAGAATCAGAACAAAAATATTAGCATGATGAAACATGTTAACAGGTAGCCATTAGCACTTTACGTCTGCATGAATAATGTCTGTAAGTGTTTTATTGGTAACAGAACGGGGAGGATGGGCAGAAAATGGCATTTGTTTTCAAACCGGCACATTGCTTTAATTGCAATTTTTTTGTTGTCGTTACTTGTCAGGGAAGATACCTTCTCGGTCAGGGTAAGCTCTGGGCTGGGGAGGTGGCCTTGGGACCTGGCTGGGTTTCAAGTACAAGCCTTTTGCTAGAGAAAGAGGAAAAGAGCAGATAGCCTGGACAGGATTTGTTATTACCCTTATTTTGCTATTAAAATGTGTGTAAGGTACCCGACTTGGAAAGAAGCGTGAGGGGGATAGCTGCGGCACGGAGCAAAACATGACTAACGTCTGGGGAGGTGCTGGTCGGTCCAGGTACGTGGGATGTTCCTGCTGCCAAGTCACGGAGAAGTCACAACACCGAGGGCAGCTCCCGGTTGCGCCGATGCTTTGCTGGTTGCCGTTGGACTGATCCTTGATGGTTGCTCCCGAGAAGCAGCATCCAGCAGTTGCTTAAGGGAATGGCAGAAGTTTATTTGCAAAATTAAACCAAAAACGAATAAAGGGCGGGGGGGAGAGGGGAGGAACCCGGCAAATGTTTGCCCCAGAAATGAATTAAGGGAAATCCTTTTGGTTTGTTGATGTGCGGAGGATGTTGATGTGGAGGAGAGGCCATTGCTGCTCCCCACCAAGCAGCGGCACGTGCCAGCTCTGATGGCTGGAGGTGACTCCCGCACCGCTTAAGCTGCGTGGTCTTCCTGAATAACCCCCAGACCCGGTGCAGCCCCGCCTGCCTCTGTTTCCACCCTCTTTTACCATCCAGTTGCGGCTTCCTCCATCGCGCAGAGTTCTCCGGCATCCCAGAGAACGTGGAGGTTCTCAAGGAAAAAAAAAAAAAGAGAGGCATGCCGTCGCCGGCTCCTGTGGACCCTTTCCGTCGCATCCCTTGAAGAAGGTGCCTTGTGGATGTTTTGTTTGTGTCTCAGCAACTGGCAGCCCTTCTTGTTCGAGGAAATGTCAGACCCTGCCTCATTATTGACTGCGCGGCTTGGTCTACGTGTCTCACCGCTGGCGAGGAGCTGGCCTGGGGCGAAGCCTTTCTTCCACTCGCGCCTCTCTGCCTGTTTTCGAGCCCGTGTGTCGATGAACATGAGTTACCTCCTATTTCTTATTTATAGAAGGTTTTTCGAGGGAGTCAGCCCACCGACAGTCGGTGGTTTAGGTTGGTTCTCTGCGATGAAGAAGCGCTTAGTGGTTGCTCAACTACTTCTGTCGGTATTTTTGAGTTTCTTGTGAGGTTTTGCTTGTGGGTCTGTGCGTGGACATGGGTCCTGATGTGGGGAGGGACGTTGGGGCCCCCTGTGTAGCCTGAAAGCCTCGAAAATCTCTAACCTGGGTGCAAAATGCACCTTTTTGGAAAAAACTTTTAATCCTTCCTTCCTTTCTGCCTTCCTTCCTGGAGAAAACATAACAGCGTTGGCAGTCGTAGCATGGTGTCTTGTTCTTTTCTTACGGGAGCACTGGATTAATGGCAAAAACATGGCCTGGATGCCGCTCTACGCTCTTCAAAAAATCTGTTTGTTTGTTTTTCCCCCTCCGCTCTGGTGTGGCTGATGCGAGGAGGGTTCCCGCCTTTCTGCCATATGTTTTCGGGTGGCTGAATTCTTGCAAGACGGTAGCGGGGTTTGCACCGGGCAGCCCAGGGCCGCGGGCAGCTCCGTGGGTCCCACGCTGCCCACCCGCCCAAAGCCACGCTGCAAGCTAAAATGATATTTTCCTCCCCCCCCCCAGCCCTTATGAGCTTTTTAACCATATGCACTTCACTAGGTTTTAACTTTTTTTGGCTCGAATCTGAGCAGCTTTAATCAACATAAACGCTTGCGGTGGGTATAGGTTGCTGCCTTTCATAAAGGGTGAGCTTTTCCCCTTCCTTTTTTCTTTCTTTTCTTCTCTCTTTTCATCCCTTATTTTGCATTCTGCCGCGCTGGATGAGCGTTTAATCCCTGCCCTTCTGTCTGTTGAGATATTATGTTTTTTTAATAGTGCTTGTTTATGACTGAGGTCAAAGACAGTATTTCAGAACAAAAATTAGACTTAGTTCATAATTGAGTACATATGTATGTTACTGTTTATTTTTATAGTTTGCTAATTTATTTTTAAACAGCTCGGTTGAGCCAACATGTTTATAGGTCTGTTTATCACATGTCTCGCCAGTCGGAGTGCTAAAAGACACATGCTTTTCAATAGCACAGATCCGAAGTTAAATTAGATAATACCGCCAGGTAGCAATTTAATTACATTAATTGAATGTTTAGGTTGAAATGTAGTTTTGCAAAGGCTATAATGGGATACGTTTATAAGTGTCTGCCTATAAATCTGGGCGTTTAAAATGTTAGTCAAGCCTACTGGCGGGGAAATGCAACTCCATTGAGTGTTTTTGAGGGAGAAATGGGGTACTTCACCACGAGTGCCGAAGCGTCTGCGCCTGCAGTCGCTTCGGGTTTGGGCACCGTCCCAGCTGTCGGCGCAAACCTCTGCGGGAGTCCCTTCCTTCCCGTGGCAGGAGCTCACGGGGAGTTACCTGGCTTGGGCGGCTGCGTGGCCTGATCCGGTACTCCGGGGTCGGAAAAACAGCCGTCCGTCCCAGTCCTGATGGAGAGATAAGGGGTGAGCCGATGCTTTGCAGGAGGGCAGAGCGCCGTACGTTAGCCAACATGGGGAAAATGTTTGTCCAGCTGAAACCAAGCCCTCTCGGACGCGCACCAAGCGATTTCCCAAGCTTGCCAGCTGCCGTACTGGATTGTACCCGCGGGCTCTGGCTGCGGGCTGTCTTCCCCAGCCGCGGAGCTGCAAAACAGCCTTTGAAAGCCAGCTCGGAGGAAGCACCGCCGAAGAGCAGAAGCTGTGAATGAACCACGCTCTTCAGGCCGGATGGGGATTTAATCCTCAGCGTAAACATTTTCAAATAATGTATTGTCAGGAGAGGGAGAGGGAAAATTCCTCAGTTTGTCGGTGCCCAAGAATAGCAGGCTTGGTTAGGAAAGGACGGGAGAAACTGCTCTGGCGCTGTTTGGTTTTGCTTACACCGGTGGCTTCTGCACGCACTGATTTCCAAGCAAAATATTAAAATTCCGGCATTTCTATCGGGAGCAGGTCTGGGCTTTTTACAGCTCCCTTTTAGGATCCGGAGAGCTGAGCGAGTTAGGTTTCAAAAGAAAAAAATCATATAAATAAAAGGAGCGGGAGGTCATAGGTGGACTTTTATCAGGGCTCAGGGCTAGATAAGTGGTAACCAGGGGAAAGTCACAGCTTGTGCAACATTCTCGTGCCACGGTGGGCGATCTCCTTTGGGGCGCCTGCATGCTGGAAGGGATGGAGGAGGAAGAGGGGGGATAGCAAGACCTAAACCCCCAGGCAGTGGGAAGCATTCGGAAATAAGCTGATGGCGAGCAGGCCCCTGGCGTTTCTCAGGCTCTTGTATTGCAAACAAGCAAGGAAAAATGCATTGGGCTCAGCACTGGGATGTTTCTGTCTGTTTTGTACACATACTCGTGTGTGGGGACTCGGATCCTCTCCCTGGTGCTTGTCGGGGTTGGGATGGTCAGCTGAGGTGTGGGGTTTTTTTCCCCCCAAATCACACCTTTGCTGAGTAGGTGATCTCTCCAAATACTCATCCCCAGACCAGGCATGGCTGAGGTGGGGGCCTGGGGGTAGCAGGAGTAACTGTGCAGGTCCAGGTCACCACAGACCTTCTCTGAACCACCCAAGGCTTCACCAGATGGCTGAGGAGTAGTTGTGTTCTTCTACCCAGTCTTACTCATTGCTTTTTCCAGCGTGTAGCTTTTCTGCTCGGGCTTTGCTCGGACCCAGGTTTCATCCTGTGGCCTTTTGCACACCCGGCATTACCTTCCAGACGCTGTCTTTGGGAGCTCTACCCCGGCCTCGCTGCGTTCTGGTCCCCACCAAACTCGTCCAAGACTGCCTGCAGGACCCGTCGCTGCTTTGGGCTCCCGAGCCTGCAGCGGGGCTCGGAGCGTGTCTGGCACGCTCTGGGGTGAAGCCTTCCGCTTAGTTTCCCTTGCAAAGCACCTGATAAAAATGCACAGAAAGTCTTCGCTGCTCTGAACCCAAACACAGCAAGTGGGGCCAACCGGGGCATCTCCTCTAGACGAAAATGCTGATGTAGATACAGCCAGCGGTGCTCCTGTGTGAATGCAAAACACCCCCACAGATGAAAGGAAGGGATTTTTCTGGTTGTGGAGACTAGGTGAAGTTTCCTGATCCAGGCAGGAGATTTCCATGCCGGTGCGAGAGGTTTTCATGAGTGTGCCTTCCTTCGCTAATGGCGGGGATCGAGGCGAGACACAAGAACAGACAGAGCCTGGGGGAGCAGAAGGAAATGCCACGGTCCACGCTTGCTTAAGCCAGAGGAATTAGTAGGTGAAGAGGTGTGTGTGAGGAGTCCGAAGGAGCACTGGCACGGTTCCCGGTGACTGGCCTCGTGCTTTGGGCAGCAGGTGCCTGCTTCTTCCTCAAGGAAGAGGGACACATGGTTCCAGCCCCGTGCCAAAGGACAAGTAATGTTGAAACCTGGGTTCTCGAGGTGCCCCTAGTGAACCTGGCATCTGGGGCAGTCGTGGGTGGTGTTTTCAGAAAGTCAGACTTTCTAGAAAGCCCCTGTGATGGAGGAACCCAAGAGCTCCAGTTTCTTCTCCATCTTTCAGAAGAAAGGTGGGTTCCCTGTGCATCCTGATAGACCTCCATGGTGGCACCCGGCCTCATGGGCCAGCTTCTGCTGAAGAAATACAGCACAAAGTGATTACTGGACGCGCTTTGAAGCACGTACAGAAATATTTAACTCTGTTGATAGCATTTGCTTTCTTTTCCTCTTCCTTTCCCCACCAATCTATAAAGCACCAGTTCTTTGAGGGCCTGATTTGCATGCAAGCGTGGGGCGGATGTTTGTCCCCTCCTTTGGTAACTTGTGACTAACTATCTTAAAAAGCTCTTCTCAGTGGGGTTTTCCTATCCCCTCTCTTTTTAGCTGAAAATAAGTGACTGATTTAAATTTTTTTTTTATTATTATTTTTTTTTTTTGTCTTACAAAAGCTCACCTCTGGCCTGAGACCAACCAGGGAGTTTTTTTGCTGCAAACTAAAAATAGTCCAAAACCAGAGGGTTTCAATGAAAGTCTCAACGTAAAACTGAAGTTACAGCGGCCACCACCAGGTGATTACCATAATGCGGAGTGCTTATTGCTCGGCTCAAGGTTTCCAAACGCTTGGGAACGATTCCAGCTTGTTTGGGCTGGAGAACAAAACCTCTCTGAGATGCCGCAGCCAGGGTGGAAAGGATCCAGGGAGCGGCGGGAAGCGGTGCAGCACCGTCCCCACGCTGAAGGCTTGTTTTAACGGCTGAAGTTAACAAGAGCATCCCATCGCGTTGTGGTAGGAAGGTTTGCAGGCTGAGTTCAAAGCCCTTATTTAAAAATGATCGATCGTGACCTAAAAGCTGCCGTGCTTACTTATTTTAGGAAGGAGAGCGAGAGGTGGGACTGCTGTATCAAGGATGCTGAAGTGGTACCTGCTGTAGGATTAGATTGCGGTCTTTTTACACTGGAGGGCATCTTCCTTCCCCCTGATTCTGCTGGCGTCGTTGCGAACAAAACCATCGCTGTCGACAAAGATGGTGTCATAGAGAAGGGCTGCGTACACCCTTTTTGGGGTTTGCGGAGGTTTATGTGGTCTGAGGCACGAGAGCAGATAAACATGCTCTGCCGATCGTCTTCTGCTCTTTGTTTCGTTTGCAGTGGGGTCTGTGTTTGCAGAGATCTTTTTTTTTTTTTTCTTTCCCCGAGTCTTTGAGGGTAGTCCACTTAAAGGACTCATGGAGCTGTATTTTCTTTACAGTAATGAGACAGCGTGACATACCAGTCGTGGGAAATCTGATAGACTTGTGAGACCCTAGGAGGGTAGAAAATTACTTAATTTACTTTGTGTGCAATAGTCTTAATTTTCAACTATTTGAACAACTGATTGCTGGGGCAATCATGAGATCTTCAGAGTTAAGATGTTTCCTGCTGGAACTGAACATTAGCTAAATCAGCGATGGCTGGGGATGGCAAAGCGGAGCGATTGCGCGCGTCCATCTGGGGCTAAAGAGAAGATTAAACCGAAATCCCTGACCCTGAGCTGCAATGCTTTTTATTTTCCGGGAAGGGTGAGGCCGGCGAAGCTCGCCTGGTCTGATGGTTAATTACCCGGGTGGGGAGCCGGGGCTGCGTGGCTCCAGCCGTGGCTCCGGCAGGTAGGAGCAGGGTTCGGTTTCGTTCCGAGCGGGTGAGAAGCCCTCTGCTTGGCGATTCCCTGGTATTTGCTCATTGTGAGTAAAAAGCGATAAAATCTAACGGTGGAATTACATTACGTCTCGGGTGCTTTCCTTCCAAATTAGCAATAATCCCATGTGTCTTTGACCCATTCCGCAGAGACGGAGGGCTGGATTCTGCTGCCCTTTGTGTTGTACGCAGACGGCTGAAGCGAATGGACCTTGAGTAAAGGGATTAGAAACCGGTCCTTCCTTAGAGTTAGATGGTGGAGACCTTGTGCCGTGAGCGAGTCCTTCCTTGAACCAGTTTTCCCATGGATTTGGAGGAGAGACGCCTCGCGGAGGTACCTGCTCATCAAGAAACTCACCATTTAGCTCACGGGGACGGAAATAGCGGCAGCATCCTAAGTGCAACGGGGAAGGGCAACGGGACCTGCTTTATTCGTCAACGTTGAGCTTGTACTGGAGCAAAACTGACCGAGGACTTTTCATGATGAAAACGGTCTATGCCGCTCAAAAAAAGTATTTGTAATTGTTTAGAAAGGAAAATGGGCATGAATATTAACAGACCTTTTCCTGCCTTTCTGTGCCAGCGGAAAATGAAAAATTCAGTGAGAAAGTATTTTCTTATTAAAAAAACCCCCAAACTGGACTACAGAATGCAATACTAATTTCTGAAGGCTGAGAGCTGCATGAGTGAGACTATTTAATTACAACGGCAAAGTCCAAACATTTCCTAGCGAGCCTTCGTTGCGTTAATAGTAATTAATTAATTCCTTGGCAAAAAGGTACATCCCGCTTGTGTTCTTTTAGTGCGCTGGGAATCCGATCCTCCTTTTTATTTTATTTTGCTGACGCCCGCCCAGCAAGTAGGGAGGGCAGAGGATGGAGACTATTTATGTGAAGGCAGAGGCTTGATGTTTCGCTGGGTAGATGGTTCCGTTGGGGTTGCACGGTTTTTGGTGAGCGGACTCCTGCAAACGGAGGCGAGGAGAAGCAGATCAGCTGATTCAGGGGGACCGAGTATCTGACTGCTACGGCGATAAGTGCGTCTGTACAAATATTTATACAATCCCGATAGGCTTTTGAATTGCATTATTACAACACAAAAAGCTGTCAGATTTCCAGGGTTTCCGAGGCATGCTTCTTACGGCTCGCATACATTTTGCCGGCGGACGCGAGCGAGCTCTCCTCGTGCTCGGAGCTGGCTGGACCCGCGCCGTCGCCCAGCCGGGAGCAGGATAGGTGCCGAGGCCATGCAGTACCCAGCCCGGGCTGATAAGCCCTGCGGAGAGGCCGGCTATGTTAGTTCAGGCTTAGCGCTGAATTTATGCAATCACGGGGCACTGGGGCAGACTCGGAGCAGCCGCGGAGTGAGATTGCGGGCTGAATGAGCTCGGGGCCACCTGCAAACGGGGGTGAAGAGATACGTACCTCCCTGCGTTTGAGAGCCACGTGCTAATGCCAGGCTGCAAATTCCCACCTTATCCTGGCACGCTGCTCCTCCCTGGCAGAGGGTCTGACCCCAAGTCTGCAGCCGATTGTGGGCGGCTTCCTATCGACTGAACGTCAGGGCCCGGGTAGGAAAATGACAGTTTTCACCCAAAAGGAGAGACTGGGAGGCTGTGGTGGCTTACGCGCAGGTGGGGGTGCAGAGCCAGGTGTAAATGGATTTGGACTAGGTGTAGAAGTGAAGTCATCTTGTGCCTTTTCTGCTGGAATATCCGCGTGGGGAAGTCGTCCGGTGTTGCTGACGTGTATGGTTTGATGATGGTTCTCACCACATCTGTGTTTTTTTTTTTTTTTCTTAAAGCCTTCTTGGAGCCGTGGGATTACGGGATCCTACTGGCACTCTGGGATAAAGCTTGAAAATGGGACTTCAGTCCCACTGCAGATCAAATATACATAGGCAAGGTTCACGCTGCTTGCTGCCGTGAGGCCGAAGGGATTATTCCAGATCTACAAAACCAACAAGAGTTTGAGTCAGTGGTAGGGAAGGCTGGAAGCTTCACAAAAGTTATTTGAATAGGTCGAACGCCATCAGTGGAAAGAAGCGGCTGTCCCGGAGCGGGGTCCGAACACATCAGTAGCTGCCCCAGCCCTGGCAGAGAAAGCCCCAGATGTGCTGATAGCAGTTACGTGTCCTGTTGCACACTTATTTGTAAGATTAGGAGTTGGGAAAATGTTTGCAAGGTTGTGAAACCGGAGTCTGGGGCTGCTGCGGGTCTCCTGGTGTCCTTCAGCGGCACAGCTCAGGGAATTTTGTTTTTTAGGGATGAGCATGTATCTCCAGAGGTTTCAAAGGAGTGGGCTCTTCTAGTGCAGCATTTGTTTGCTTTTAGGGCATGTTTTTCCCCAGGGAAAGAAGAGTAGCAATCCCTTGATCAACGAAAAAAAAAAAAAAAGCAAATTGTTGTGGAATTTCTGCCTAATAGTATTTAAGTTTTTAAAAAACTCCAAGCATGGTATATGATTTATAAATGAGTCATGCAAGCCTGAGCTCTGGCCTCCTGGAGCAGCGTCTGAGAGGCCAGATTCAGCGGCCGGTGCTCAAGCAGCCTTTTACGTTAGGTAGCAGCGAGCTGCGTCCGTCCTCCGCGGCAGCCCTGCCGCCTGGGACCCGTCGCTGCCCGGCGAGAGCAGAGCCACGAGGCTCTTTCATCCGCATCCCCTCTGCTCCCGCAAGCGCGGGAAGAGAAAAGAAAGAAAAGGCAAGAAAAGGCTCGAGTGAGTCAGGAAGAGGGAAATTGCCTCCTGATGCTCCCGCTAAGGATTAAAGCCAGGTTTTCCGTGGCGGCCGGTTAATTCGGCGGTACTGCTGCGTTGGCCCTGCTCCTGCAGCACCCGGTGCCGCAGCATCCCTGCTCGCCCAACGGGCCAGTATCGCTGGATGGGCCACGCACAGCGCAGCAATGTGGTTAGCCAGATAACGAGGGCATTAACCCTGTTTTTCTGCCCGCCTTCTAACGGGAATAGCTCCCTTCCTGAAATTCCACCCGCACGCGTTACGTCAAAATCATTTCATTCGGCCGTGAGATGCGGATTGCTGTTGTGCCTGGCTGCGGCGGATGGGATGGGGTAGCTCCCCTCCCTCCCTCCCTCCCTCCAGAGTTATTCGAGCTGTTGTGGGGCAGCGCTGTGCCCGGAGAGGCTTTGCCGAGACACGGAGGATTAGGGCTGGGTTTTCTGGAAGTAGTGGGGTAGTGCTTGGGAGGGCTGCTTCCCAGCTTCCGGCAGGGATGTGCTCTGCGACTTCAGCATCCCGGCTTCAGAGCAGGCAGGTGGAAACAGTAAGTCCCAAGGGCAAGTTTAAGGCGGCATTATTAATTTCACCAAAAAAAAAAAAAGAAAAAGTCTATTGCTCAATGTATAGCGTAGTTCTGTTGACCAGAAGCTTTTTGTTCGGTGTCTCATGGGCAGCGTAGCTGGAGCGGGCAGGTTTTGAAGCGGTCAGCTTGCTTTTTCCTCCACAGTAGCTCTGTCCCTCTCTGGACGAGCGTAGTGGTGCAGGACTTCTTCATCTCGAGTGCCAGAAGCGGTGACTGTAGGGAAACGCCGATTTGGTGGGGTTTAAAAAGCTCAGCTTTAGAAAAGCTGGGAAAGTAAGTGCTTAAAACTTAAGTTGAAGTTAAAGCTGTGGGATGTACAGCACAAGGCACACGCGCATCAGCTGCGTTTGTAGCCCTGCAGCTGGTTACGACCCGTGCGGGTCTGATCCTGCTCGCCCCCATCTCCTGCTGAAGTGGGCAGGTTCCACCAGAGCTGCTGCAAGAGGACAGGTCCTACCCCTCAGCTCCCGTTTTGGTGTCCTCCAAGTCTGTCCCTCGGCCGTGGGGAAACACGGCGGCAGTGGGATCTCTGTAGAGCTGGAAGCTCAGACAGCAGCGAAACTGGCAGGTAGACAGAGTCCAGAGGGCCTCATCCTGTCCCAAAAGTGAGGGACCCGGGATGGGGGCTGTAGCCTTGGTACTCCGTGAGCAGAACCCAAATCTCCACCTGAGTTTTGTGGTTTGCCCCTGCGTACTCGTATCCCACAGAGACCTTACTACAGCGTCTGCACAAGCACTTCCGCGGGGTGGAAGTAAAAACGTACACGTGTGCTTTGCAAACGCGTGTACGTGAGCGGCCTCGGCGCTGAAATGGTCAATATGCTTTAGGAAATCGCCTTTAATCACAGCAAGAGCTTTTCTTCTCCTTAGCCGGTGACGGGGGGAAGGACTGGAGCCGCTTCGGCCGGTTTCTCCGTCTCTACCTCGTGCAGGGGGTGGTGACGTCCGCTCCCGGGGACGTCTCGGTGACGGCTGAGCTGGGACGTGCCGTTCAAGGGCCGAGTATTACGACTTTGCGAGGAACTTTTAACTCATCTGCGTTTATTACGAGCGTCTTCCATCAGTAACGCGTTCCCCGGGCGGACAGACGGACAGGCGGTAGGATCCTGCAGCAAACTCCACCGGCCGCAAACCCAGCCGCTGCCCGACGCGTTGCCTAAACGGGCAGATGTCAACGTTGCTCAACGCGACGAAGACCTGAACGTCTGTTTATTAACGGATAAGATGGTCAGGCCGGCGTAGGGCGCGCGGAGCCGGCCTGTGCAACTCCTGTGGTTTCCAACCGTACTTATCGAGGGAGGGGGCTGCCTGCCCAGGGAGGGTGTTTCCTCTAATCGGTAACTTCACACGCCAAGGGCGGGCAGATGTGCGGGGGGCAAAGGCTCGGCTTTTTCATAACAGCCGCTTGCACCCCGCTCGGGGAAAGGAGTCATCTAAGGCAAGGCTCGGGAGTTCGAAACCTTTTGCTCAGGAAAAGAGCAGGAGAGTAAATTTTCCCTAAAAAAAAAAAAAGGGTAGAAGCAGGGACCTCGCAGCCGCCCCCTTGGCCATCAGTTTTCTCTGTCCGACGTGGAAGGGATTGACTCATCCCGGTATTTCCTAGCAATAAGTTTGGCTCCCAAAACCCTTCCCCGAGTCCTCCAGAGGTCTCTCCTATCGTCCGCCCTCCGGCCCCAAGACACCGCAGGCAGCGCACGCGAGATGGTCGCGGGCTCAATTTAACGGCATCTCTCCTGCTTATCAGGCTATATGATAAACATGGCTTTGGGGGGGCGAGGGAGGGGGGGATTTTTGGGGAGGGGTGCGAGGCGGGCGGTGAATGGGGAGGCCAGACNGTTTTGTTTCGGAACAAGCGTTGGTCAAACAAGCTTTTGTTTGCGGTCAGTCGCTTGGCACACATACACCACTTCTGGTGGGGGGACAATGAGGAAGCTGTTTCGGGGGCAGCTGCGGTGGGACTGAAAGGGAATACTGATGGAAAGAGGGCGCGGGGAGGAAATGGCCGGGTGGAAATTCATCGGGAGGGTCTTACGAAGTCCGGGTGCTGCAGCTAGGTCGGGAGGGTGGCGGGGAGTCCTTCCAGCCGGCTGCCTTGCCCCCGCTCGCCGGCTCGTGCCGGTTTGTATTGCTTTTCCCCCAGGATGCCCCGCCGAGGACCAGGGAGAAAGTTGAACGAAATATTTGCGATGATGCCTCTAAAAAGCTTTCTTTCAGGAAGAAGTAAACTATTTACGGCAATAACAGAGTTTAAAAGGAATTATATAAGTGAGACTGACTTCTTTGTCAGCAAAAATTGCAACAAAACCTGGTCGTAGATGACATTACCTAAATGACATTACGTACGTATGTCCTTTCTTTCACATTTCCTGTAATCCTGTTACGGCATTGTGCCATTACCTCAAGCACTGTCATCTTTAAATGCTGTCAGATCTTAACTGGGTGGCCAAGGACATCAGAAAAGGATCGAGGTGAAGCTGATGGCAATTTCAGACCAGCCGTACACACGGCCATCTCCCGGCCTGCCCCCGGACGGGGTGTTTTCCGATAAAACATTCAGGTAAAGTGACGATTCAAGGACTTCTGCATCTTTTACGGAGCTGCCGCCCACCACGGCACCCAGCACCTTTTTTGGGGAACGCGGCGGGACGGGTGCAGATGGGGTGTCGGAGATGCTGAGGGTGGTGGGTGCTCGCCGTGTGCCCGTCGACGCTTGTTGGGAAGTGCTGCTGTCCCCGAGAAAAGGAGGATCCGGAGGCAAGCGCCTGGGAAATGCCTCTGGAAGCGCTCCCTGTACGGCCTTCACGGCCATTTGCAAAGCACGCCGAGCTCCTCGCACTTAAGGTGTTATTAAGTGCAACATCCGGGTGTTAATTGTTATTAACATTATTGCTCTCTCAAAAAATGACGTGAGGCCAATTTCTTTTACTCCAACCACGAATGCGCCGCTGTGGTTTTTCAAAAACGCTGCGAGACGTGACGGCAAATGGGAGGATTGCGACTTCTGCCGTTTACCTGCTGAATATTCACCGCTTTTAAGCCCGAGCAGTGGGAAAGCGTTGGCGTCAAAGCAGTAGCCTTTTTAAACCGGCAGCCCCTCTCGTCAGCTTATAATAAGAGCTGATGATAATTGCCAGCTCTGGGGGCAGGAACCGTCATTTTGTTATCTCTGGGTGCAGTGCCACGCTCCGAGGGGCTCCGGTCCCCCGTGGCGGCTGCCGGACCTGGCTGCAGTGCAAATAACAGCATCCTCGAACCCGAAACGCTAGCTGCAGACAAAAGTCTGTGGTCAGGCACGCCGTGATGTATTTAGTTGCCCGTCTCCAGCCCCGTGATGAGCCCATTTTCCCAAAAAACCAGAGGTGCCCTGTGGGAAGACCCGTAGGTTGGCAGCGAGGGTGGCGATGCCGGTGGGGATGTGGCTTCCCGGTGAGTTGTCCCGGCTGCGCGGATGTAGAGGTGCTGCTGGCAGGGCACAGCGTGCCCCGCGTCCCTCCTGCGCACCGGGATGCACAGCAGCAGATGCGGGCTGACTTTTCCCAGCATAAGCAGGTGATGGAGGTCCCAGCCCCCTTCTCGGATACGTCGTCATAGAGAGAGGCGAAGAGCCAGAAGAGGAAGACTCGTGGATGAAGATCAGGAGAGCGGCTCTCTTCTGAACAGCACCCGCGTTTGTTTGGCCCAGCGCGAGGGTTAGACAGCACCAAGGCTCAGAGTTTTGTTCCAGCGATGCTAAAGAGCAGGGCTTGGATCCCCAAATCTGCCTCCTGCAAAATAACGGCGGAAAAGCCCATGGAGTAAGGGGGCGTTTGTCCCAAGAAAGGGAATCATCGTATGGCCGTGCAGGCTACGCAGATTATTCACTTAATCACTCTGGATTAGGGTTTGTTTTTATCTCTATCTGCTACTGGTATCTAATTGCTGGCAGTTACAACATTTAATTGCATTTTCCTGTAAGAAAATGCTTATCTTGCTAAAAGATGGGATTCTCTACAATCCCTTTCATACGCTTAGAAACTCTGGTTTCCATTTCATCCTTTACCATCGATGCAATCTTAACTTGTCCTCCGAGACCGGTCCTCTGGTCTTATCTTCCGCCCATCCGAAGCTGTGAGCGGGCGAAAGTCTCCAGGCCAGCTCTTCCCGAGCGAGTGCTGTCCTCACCCGCCGGTGGCTCTGCCCCCTTCTCCTGCATGGGGTGGGGGGGGGGGCAAAAAAGTGACCTGCCCGATGTGCTGGAGCCGTCTCATCTCGCCTTGCATCCCACAGCTTTACCTGGAAAGGTCTCGAGCCGGCGCTCCTGAATCGGCCACGGTTTGCTGATTGAATTGATGCTGGAGGAGGAATTTTCTCTCCTTTCTAAATCTCTTAATAACTGAAGACTTGGGTATAAAAGCACTGACTGCACTCAGTTCACTGTGGGTTTTTTTTTTGTTTTTTTTTTTTTTTTTTTAAG
>VXBL01003656.1:49994-61408 GCA_013400195.1 Aramus guarauna
TCAGTCATAGCTTGGGTTTTTTTTTTTCCCCCTATGGGCACAGGAACCATTTATAGCCGAGGTGGGCCGAGTTTGCAACTTATTAATCTCTCCCTTGCATGTGGGTTGAAAAGAGACACCGTGCCTTTATCAAAAGCCAGGCTAGCACAAAAGCCTATGCAAAATCATCATCAAATCCTATTAGAGGTGGAAAATATCTCTTAGATCATCTCATTCATTTCCCTGCCAATGCTAGACTGTTCCTGAGAGTTAATTTTCTAGTGTCTGCCGCCGCCTCCCCGTGTGACTGCAGGTCTGTCATCTTGCCTTTGGGTTGTCACTGTAACTTCCCCTCGTTCCCTTGCGTTTCCAAACAAGCCTCTTTCTGTTTGGTGCTTGCCGTTGTTGGTATTTGCCCCGCATTACCTATTACCAGTGGTTTCTGCTCGGAGAGCATCCCCAGACCTTGCTGGTGGCTGGGACACGGGGCGTGCTGGGTGCTCGGGGGAGCTCGGGGAGCGCCGTCCCCCGGAGAGGGGCTCCATCCCCGGCAGCCACCGCTACCTGCCGCGGGCTTTGGGGCAACGAACCTCTCCACGGGGGAAAAAAATATATATATATATATAATTTGAAGCGGGAGCTATGTATAGTATTAAGCAAATGCAGGTTTCATCAGGAGGAAGCAGCGTGTAAGAGCAGAGTAACCTTACTTGTAACTTCCCGCCGGCGCTGGCGGCGGTGATTGAATTCCCCGACACGGCGAGGGTCTGGGCAGCGCTGCCAGCGCCGGGGAGGTCAGTTCGGCAACTGTCACCCGGAAAGCATCAAAAGCACGAGCTGTCGATAGTGACCCGCATTTGCAGAAAATCTGAGGGCTTTCTAATTAACTGAAGATCTCTAAATTAGAGCGGAGCCGCTCGACAAGCCTCCTCGTACGCCTTAAGTGTCAGGGCTCAGCTGATCGCCGCATCTAACAAGCGGCTGATTTTTAACAGTAGCTCCGAGACTCAATCAGCTCCTAATGGCTCCGTTTCAAAACGTTTCAGTGCATTTTTCATCTCTTACTCTGGAATTTATGCTCTTTGTTCCCTGCTCAAATATTCTGGTGCTTTTCCTTAAGTTCAGGCTTCTGCCTTGCGACGGCTCCTCTGCCCTAACCAGGCAGCTCATCGCTTGCCTTTCCCCGCACGCGACGTTCCGCCGCGGCCGCTCGCTCCGCTGTCTCATCAGAAAGTTTCAGAATTTCCCCCTGACATACAGGCAGCAGCGCTGCGGAGTCTGGAATTCCGTAACTGGAGGGAAACCCACGTTTAAACAGACCCCTGTGTAATAAGAGCTGAGAAGTGGTCTTATTTCAGCTTTAAACCCCCTCCCTTTAAGGCAGCCAACGCAGTTTGCAAACGCACATGATCTTGACCTCTGCTTTTACGCAACGCCGCGGATTTGGGCGCCGGCCCTCCCGATTTACACCATGGCCAAGGCGATCAAACCCTCATTTTGGCTGTATTCACGGCGGAGTAAGACCAGGCACCTTTACACTGAGGGCTTCGAGCTGCTGGGAAAACGACGGGGGGAATCTTTCCCGACGTGCAACTCCCGTCGCCGGTAATGAGCCCCACGTGAGGCGTCCTCGGGAAGGCGGCGGGAGAAACTCCTCCGTAAGCAGTGATTAGAAACGGGTAAATAGTGTTGGGGAAGGTAGAGAGTTAATCAGCAACTCTTTAAGACTTCTCCACGTGTGTTTACGTTCAACCCGCTTATCCGTATCTTGGCAATTATTCACCTGAAACAGAATATAAATCCCGATGCCTAATTTTTCTTTGAAAAAATTCACCAGGTAATCAAATCTCAGAGTGCGTATTCTGTTCCGGTGGTTTTATCACTAAATCAAATTTTTATCATTTATCAGCAAAAGTTAGATTTAAGCCTCCTCACTGTAATGTTTGAAAGATGAACATTTGTTTCAGCGGGTACTGTGCCAATCAATAATCTTCCAGCTTGACTCAGCTATCAATTATTGCTGCAATTATTTGTCTAGTTGGATATTTAAAATGTCATCAGAAAGAGATGATTACATATTCCAGAAAGCAAGGCACTGTATAATCAGATGAACTGAATCCAGTTAAATGTAGTGTGGTACTAACCTGTCCTTCAAAGCTGAATTCTGCAGCCGCGACTGAAACAACAGCTTTCGGCATTATTGTAAGGAAACAGATCTTAACCTTGGAACAGCGCGTGTTATTGGGGTCGGGTAATACTCGGCGAGAGGAGACCTTGCGAGCCTGGAAATTGAATCAGCCTTTCTGACATAAAGGAGGGAGGGTTTAGGGGGTTTTTTGGTGTTCCTTTTTTTTTTATTTCCTTTTTTTGGAAGGGGCGGGTGGTGGTTTTGTTGGATTTCATCTGCAAATCGATAAATAAGGAAACCCACTCTTTATCTGCCTTTCTGGGAATTTAAACTCCTGAGCTCGAAGCGCCAAATTTTCCTATGCCCTTTTTGCATTCCTTGACTTGATGTATGTATGGTAAATACTCTCTGTGCCCCGAGAATGCAATAAAGCTGTAGCAATTCTCGCAAGTCTTACATCCTCCAAACTCCAGATATTCGGAGTATTATATCATTTTCAACTTCAAGGATATCTCAACGATGGAGAGGAGACAGAATAAACCAGAGGAGACCGGACAACTTTACGACACCTTTTGGTCCTATTTGCAAAGCAGGGAGGGGAAAATATATATATTATCGATTCTACTAATACTTGCTGGTGCAAGTTATGAAACGAAACGTCGTAGGATCAGGTTCAGCGCTTGCTGTGCTTGCAACTCCATGGTGACATTGAACTTGCTCAGGGACAGAATAAACCTTTGCCTTCCTGGCAGATGATTTGCAGGCGGAGGTGTGGTTTGGGGGGGGGACGGGGACGGGGACCTGCAGTTCCCCTGACCCACTTTGTCAGGATGGTTTGCTGCTGGCTAAATATCGTTAATTTGAAAGCGAGAGGAAAGCGAGCCAAAGGGGAAGGCTGGGAAAGAGGAGAGCCTGGAGAGGATCCGTTTTGGGCAAGAAAAGGTGGAATAAGGCTCTCAAGGCCCTTGGCTGAGGGCTGGGGCTTTTTGGCTCCACCGACGCGCTGCTCGAGGCACCGGTGGGAGCAGGGGGGCTGCGGGATGGAGGAGGGGACCTCGGCAGCTAAAAAGGACCAAGGAGGGCTGACGGGGACCGCCGCACCTCCGCAAGGCGATGGTTTAAACGTACGCGCTTTACGGAGTCAGGTACGTCCCATAGAGACGCCCGTGCAGCAGAGCCGCCGCGTCCTCCGGCGAGGTCCCGCAGCGCTGATGAGGTCACCAAGCACGAAGCGGCTCTTCTCGGGAAAGCAGCGTCCTGGCCGTGCGTCTGAGAGCCTCGATACGTAAGAGGTACGCTCGCGTACGATGCGCTTTGCAGAGCGGCATCCACGACGCGCGCTGACCTGTGCTGGGTGCCGGCAGCAAGGCTGAGCCGTGCCAAAACTGCGATACAAATCCCGAGAAACACCCCACCGCCGGCATCTGCCAGGGCTCGGAGTCTCGTGCTGCGTCTCACCCCCCGCGCCGGCAGGGACGACCAGAGATGTGATGCCAGAGCATCTCCTGTCTTTCCTTTGCGCGAAACTTTTTGAAGCACGCCCTGCCTTTTTCTTCTGATGCCGCCGGCTGGGGAGAAAACAGTAGAAGAGGAAACAATTTATCACGTAGGTGTATGAGAGTGAATGAAATGATTTGGAAGCTCTCTGTAGCTGTATAATTACAACACCGCATTTAAAAAAGTGAATTATTGACTTGATTGTCCCGAGCAGCCGGTGGGTAAATGCATAATTATGGACTGTTGGAGCAAGGTAGTCTGGTTAGACTTTGAAAGGGCTTGGATGCTCTTTTCAGGGCAAGGCTTAGATGCGGCTCGGTCCTTGGTGGGTCGCAGCCCGGGTGGACCTTCCGGCAGGGGACAACACCTGGTGCCAGGTATGTCCCGAGGAGTTGATGTAGCAGACGTCACCCCAGCGATGTCACTCCTGTTCGAGGCCATTCGTTGACAGTCCCCGTGCTCGGGAGAGGCAGGTGGGAAAGCCTGCGCCTCTGGGATGTTGGTTTCTTCGCTAGCGATCTTTCTGGAGAAACAAGATGGTATCGGTGAGGAGCTCCTCCTCCGGGGCCGACCAGACTGTAGTTCGCCTTTTAGGTCCCACCGTTGGCGTTTGAAGTTAATGGAGCTCCTACCCGTGTGATGCCGCAGTCTGCGTCGCCTGTATTTCTTCAGCCCCGTAGCGTTAGTGTGTCGGATGCGGACGTGTGCGTGATCAGGTCTCCTTTGCTTGAGGGGTTTCTTTTTAAAACTTCGTTCCAAGCTGAATTTCAAGCACGGCCTTATTTTCCAACGGCAGGTTTCTTCTGTTCCTCGCTAATCAAGACGCAACAGATTTCCACCCCCCTTAAGTTTTAAAAAAGCACAAAATCAGTCGCAGCCCGATACCTTACTTGCCAAGTTGGAGCTCGAAGCAGGTTTTTTTGGTGGCCAAATTGTAATCGCCTTGAAAACGGTGACAGACGTTGAGGGCAGGCCGGTATGCCTGTCGGCGTTGGCATGCTCCGGCGGGACCCCAGCACCCCACGCCTCCCCACCGAGGCTCCGGAAAACCATGCGTTTTGTTGCTTGTCGTTAACTCTTTATTTTTAATTTTTGGGTTTTTTTTGGTGGGGAAACTAGGTGTTAGGGGTTTGGTTCTGCTTAGAAGAATGGGTAAATACACGAAATACATTGAGGCTACGACCAAAACGGTCATCCATGAGGTTTGCGCTTCTGCCAGGGCCAGATGTTCCCCAGGGTTATGTGCGAGCCCGGCTGCCGGGCTGTGGATGGAGCCCTCCTCGCTCCCGCCCGCGTCCCCCGCCGAAGGTGCTGGGGAGGAACCGACCTCCCCGTTTCCATCCCTTCCCACTCGCTCTTTCCTCGGGCCCCAGACCCATCTGTTTTGTGGAAATCGGAGCAGCGCTGTAAAACCCGATGAAACCTGGACTTTGGGAGAAAAGGGAATTCCTGGAGTTCCGCACTCCAAGCCAAGTCTTTGAATGGCAAGGAAATGCCAGCTGTACCTTTGTTTTTATTGTTGCTGTTGCTTGGGTTTCTTTTTGAAGTTTGGGTCATGGCATTAGCTTTTTGGCCCGGTTTTTCTTTAAAAGAGGGGCTTTTAAAAGGCAGGGTAACGAAAAAACGGCATTATTGATACTTGGTTTAGAAAATATTTTGCCGGTTTATTAAAATGATTGCAGGGAGTTTGAATTTGTGGGAAAACAATTATTTTCAGGAATATAAACAAGTCCTTTATCGATAAGTTGTGGATAAGGAAAGGCTGGTAAAGATGGCAAATGGGGCGCTGAGGGTCCCACGAAGCAAAACATCTAGATGTTGGACATTTTCACATCTAAGCCGGTCCCGGGACCTGTCATCAAGCCTGTTCATAAGCAACGGGGACTTGATTTGCAGACTTTCATTTTTCAAATGCCCAACGGCAATGGTGCTTCTCCTTTGACGAGCAATGCAGTGTCGTTTCCTAGAGAGTTTCAGGGACGTTCTCCCTTTTCAGTGCTTCTGAATCTGGTTCATCTAGGGATAAAGAGAAAAGATTAGAGAGAAAGTACCCTGTTGTACATAAATGCAGCTTCTGCTGTTATTTATTATTATTATAATTATTATGACAACAACAGTGACAATGCTGATGCTAACAGTGCTAACAGCTACTTATAACCCGTTAATGACAGACCAGGTTAATAACGCGCCTTTTGCAATCTGGAGAATTGGGCGGGGGGGAAGAATTAGTGCAAGAAGGAAAAAAAAATATGTTTGGCCAGTTACAGTTTCCCATCTAAACTGATGCTACCGACTACCAGGAAAAGGTGAGTCACGACAAAGCAGCTATTTCTTACCAAGGGAGAAGTGGGCTGCTGCAGGCGTGGAGTGGACCCACTTATCTCCCGACCCTGCGACGCTTCCTGTGTCCCAACCGTTTCACTTCTCTAGTTTTCAGTTGAAAGGAATTTCAACAGTACGGATTTCCAAAAGAGAGAGAGAGAGAAGAGATATTTGACAAGCCAGATGGAGAAGAACTGAATCAAGTACAAGTGGTAACAATTAACTCAAAAAATTTTTTTTTCTTCCCCCCATTAAATACCAGAACAACTCCAAATTTATCAGTCCAAAAATCAAGCAGTCAGTTGACATTAAAGCTGAATAAAGAAGTTCCTGGCTTTGGCTCAGGCTGTTCCTCCAATAATTGTTGGGTGGCAAGCAGAAGAGATGGGGGGTGCTTACTGCAGGTTGCAAGTGTTTGGGTCGCTTTTAACTTTTGTTCTCTGCGGTTTGATAGCATTTTTTCCGTACGTGCCCTGTAGGTGCGGGTAGCCCGGTAAAGACACTTGGGCTTTTGCTTACACGTGCGCGTTTTTGGGGGAAGGTGAAGGAGAACGCAGAGCTAAGCCACCGAGGCTGGTGGTGCTGGCTTGCGGAGAGATGCTGCCGAGAACAAGGACCGGACCATCCGGGCAGCGAGGCCCAAATCCCGGTCTGCTCGGAGATGTCTGTGGCACGGGGATTTCTCCGAGGGAGTAAATCTGCAGCTGTGAACGAAATCCTTGCGAACGCCATTGGCACGTACGCAGCCACTGCTTGCGCCGCCGTTTTGTTTGTGAAAACACTGGGGAAAACGGGGTGTCTCTAATTCCGCGTGTTTGTGTGCAGCCCGTGCGATGCCCCGCGTGCGATAAAATACACGTTATGTTAATATCTTGCTCCTTCATCTGGTGGTCCTTCCCGAACAACGTCCCGCGCTGTGGCCTGCCTGTTTCGGAGAGGGGCACCGAGAGGATGCTGCACGTGGCGTTTCAGCATTGCTCTTTGGTAAAGCGCTGGTGTGTCCGGCGAGCAGCTTTCCTGGATCCAGCCCTGACTTTTGAGAAACGAAGGAAGCTCTTCCAAAGCACATTGGCACACGCCTGCAGATTATTCCATTACTCACTTGGCAATGCCTGAACTTGCATGCCTAGCTCCAGAAATCTTTTTTTTTTCTTTTTTTTTTTTTTTCTTTTCTTTTTTTCTCCCCCCGCCCTCCCTTCCCAGCAGTGGCATCTAGCTGACAGCTTCTTCTCCCAGCTGGTCTTCTCCCCAGCATCTTGTCTGGCTTTGCTGCTGGTGGCTACGGACATGGCTGTGGGTCTTGCTCGGAGCCAGCTATATTGTGCCTGGAGATGTTGGCTTGCTTCAACTCGGACTTTGAGCGTGCCGGGTGTATCTGTGAGGACAGTACAGAAGAGCCAGCTTTTTTTTTTTTTTTTTTTTTTTAATATAAAAAACCCCCTTAATGCTGAAAGCAGCCATATCTTCATATTTTACTGAGTAATTGTGCCAACTGCCCTTGAAGGCACTCAAATGCCAATATCCATCCCACTCATTTGTTAACATTTTTCGGATCAGAAGCTAAATCTGTCGCTCGTGTGTCACTGGTTAAGTCACTTCTTTGGGGCAATGGCAGGCAAGAACTGTTCTGCTGCCTTTTTTTTTTTTTTTTTAAGGCAGGAGCCAATAACTTGAGAAACACTGAGCATTTGTGCTGTAGTGAAATGCCATGCCCTGTCACTGGAACTTTGCTGGCTGGGATGTAGAAGTGGAATAAATACGTAACGGTGGGTGAGACTTCACTGGGTGCAGATTTTACATTGGCCCCACGCTTGTATTTGGTACACGGTATCCCCATGTAGTTCTCCTAAAGGGATAATTTCCCAAATATGAAGAAAACGAGCAGTAAAATTGACCGGGAGGAAAAAAACGTACACGCAGAAATGCGACTGGTAATTGGAAGCTATTTGTAAAGAGTTGATGAGCTGTCCAGGAAGGAGAGGGCAACTTTGGCCCAAATCCAAAACCCACTTCACCCGCTTCAGTGGTGAGATGAGAACAGCAATTAGGTATTAAAAAAATCAATATATGACAATTAAAAAAATGGAAAAGAGATAGCAATCAATTGCAGTGAGAAACCATGATGGGTAGAGAACTGGTCAGGGGAGCTGAAGATGCCGAGGAAAACTCGTGCCTGGCACGGATGGGGAGAAGGGGAGAACTTCTCGGGGTCCTGGAGAAAAGAGGAACCCTAGAAGTGATGGAAGGATGGAACAAGCAGTAAGGCCGAAATTTTTAATAAATATTTCTGCTGTAGACCCGGAAAGCAGCAGTGTTATGTTTCTGTATCATAGGTGGGTGATGACGGTGTTTTCTAGCTCATTAGTAGCCAAGGAGGATTTTATACAAGGTCCAATGGAGATAAATATTTTTAACCGAAAAGGCCCTGACAACCTGCACCCAAGAATCCCTAAAGGGTTGACGTGTGATACTGGTTTTTAGTAAAGCTTATAGACTGGGAAAATGCTGTGAGGAGCTGGTCGGGGTAACCGGTAGAGTTGGCAACACTTTGCTTATCTCTTCTGGGCAAAATAATTGAAGAGCCAATATAAGATTCAATTGATAAAGAATTAAAGGCTAGAAATATAGTTCATGCCACTCCACTTTGATTTATGGAATATAGATCTTGTCAAATAAACCTGATTTCATTCTTCCAGATGACAACTTTGGTTGATAAATGTAGATGAAATAGACTCTGCAAGGCGTTGGACGCGGCGCTGCGTGACATTGTGCGTGGGAAGATGGAGCGCTGGGCAGTATCCCCAGCGCGGGCGATTCAGAGCCGGCCAACAGATTTGGGAACGTGGGGGCTTCGCTGGAGAAGCGTCGGTGGGTGGGAGAGGTCAGGAGCGGCTGGTGGGAGCCGCAGTGGTGGTAAACACTTTGTTGGTGGTTAAAAAATGAATCGGGGCTGCGCTTACAGAGCTGGGGTGCGGTACCCCAGAAGGCAGCAGCTCTGTTGGGAGGCTTAGAGGACAACCAACTCCTTCCCAGCACGACGCCAGGGTGAGAAGGGCTAGGCTGGTCCTCAAGTAGTGGAGGAGGATGGAGGGGTGGCTTCAGGATGGAAAAATAACTAGATTTTGAAGTGT
This sequence comes from Aramus guarauna, assembly GCA_013400195.1. Taxonomy (NCBI): domain Eukaryota; kingdom Metazoa; phylum Chordata; class Aves; order Gruiformes; family Aramidae; genus Aramus; species Aramus guarauna. The sequence continues at coordinate 59,052 of VXBL01003656.1, forward strand.
GCCTTGATTTCTGGGTGCACAAGTACCCTTGGGGGGTGTGTGTGTGTGGGCACATGGCACACCAAAGGACTTTTCAGCCTATCAGCCAAAAAAAAAAAAAAAAAGAACGGGTAGAGATTGGAGCCGGAGAAATTCTGGTGGACCCCAGTACCCATCTGTGAGCGTGGTTAGCTGTGGGAACCGACTGGTGGCAAGCAGCGAGTGCCTTCCTGAGCTGGTTTGAATGGTTTTCACCGGGATTTCGTGCTTTGCCCCAAAGATGGTTTGCGGGGCTGGAGGAGGTCACACTTTACCCAAAGATGTCGTGTTGGTCACAGCACAGGACAACTGAGCGACACGTATTGCAGGAAAGGTCAGACAGTGAGAGCCGGTGGTCCCTTTTGACCTTCAATTCCTCGATGCGAAGCAGCCGAGGATGTGAGCTCCAGCCCCGCTGCTGGTGGCCGAGGAGGGCTGGTTCAGTGGTGACCCGCTTTGCGTCTCAGTCTGGGGGATTCCTGCTAGCCTCTTGGGAATCAGCCGAAAGCCCTGGTGGTGTCGTGGTGCTGCTTTGGATAACACATCCCACCACACTGCCCCGGTGGATGACGAGGCAGGAAGAGCCCTGTGGGACCTTCTCCAGCTCTGTCCTTGGCCAGCACCAGCTATTTCATCTCCATCCGGTGCTCTCCTCGCTTGCCCGTGGTCTTGCCCGGATGCTTTAGCTGGGAGACCCGTGTGGACGTAGAGGCTGGCCCATAGCTAGGAGATATCAGTGGCTCCGCAACCTTCGGGTCCTACAATCCTGTGCGGCTCTTGGGGAGACCCGAACGCCGTACCAAAAAGCGTGATGGTGGGATGGGACGAAGGAGAGGCGAGTCCCTTCCAAAACCAGGGCTTGCCGCGGCGGTCTGAGGACCCGTCTCGCCGCTGGCGGGCGGCGCGTGGATTAGCGCCATAATTCGTGCAGTTTGGCAAGGCTGCATCAGACTGGAACGTATCTCTAGGTGGTGATATGGTCAGTCAATAGCCTTCATAATTAATCAAGCACTAATAGACAAATTAGAAATCGCGTCTCTTCAAAGCGGGAGGCGGAGGCAAACGGCTGGTGGATTTTAACTGTTTGGCTGCTGTATTTTATGGCCTGGTTTGACGGTGCTCCCTTGAAAATGGTGGGTTGTTTCGGGGAAGTTTTGTACATAAACGTGATTTTAAATTTAAATTATTATCTTGATTACCAAACGCGGATGGTGAATTGAAAACTTGTTTTTCAGGCGAGCAAATGAAGAATAATATTACATTTTACACTCCACTAAATCAATGTAGCCCTAATTTTGCCATGCAGGAAATCAATTCCAGTCTTTATAACAGTCGAAGATGTTATGAACAAAGTAATTTTGCAAATTATGGCAAGTAACGCATTTATTGATGACTGTAGTTTAGGAATTTAGAATTTGTGAGTGCAGTAATATAATAAGGCCGTACTGGCAGGAGCTGAGTGAAATACAGATTATACGGTGAAACTGTAATGCATCATTTGCTATTAGTGGACTGGTAATAATTACCAGTTTCAAAGCAGCTTTTTCCATGTAATCTTTAGTCTCAGTCGTAACAGCCCTTCTCATTGACATTATGATTACACGAGCTGCCCTTATGATCTAGAATATCTAGTTGATGGGAATACTAAAACGTGGTAGTGAACACTCACTGTTGTCTCCTCATTAGAAGATAAAATGCTATTTTCTCTGACCTGATCTATAAGGTAGAGAGGCGAGGTAGCGTTACGTTGTTAGCTCCTACTGCGCTGTTAAAAACTTCCGCTTTTATTACGGCAAAGCAAGATGAAATTTTCCCGGTTTCGGATTGGTTTTTTTTTTTTTCCCCCCGAGCTCACAAATGAGCGTAGGAACGCGCAAGTCCGATTGAATTTCCCTCTAATTTCGGCAGATTTAAGTATTTATCTGCGCTCGCACGCCTGGCACATGCTAAAACACCGCAATGCATTTTATTCCCACGCCGGCTTCAGGATGAAACGTTAAATATTATTCCGAGGGCTTTTAAAGCGATTAAAGTGTTAAATGCCTGCTGTAGAGGCTCGCGCCTCCTTTTACTCGCCCGATCCAGCTTCTCGGGCCGAAGGAGGAAGAACCAACCGCAGAGCCGAGAGGCAGGGAGGGAAGCTGTGCCGGGGCCGGGCTGCCTGCCCCTCCGGTCCCCAGACCATCGGTCGGCTCGCCGGAGAACGGGAGCGCCCGTACAGAGCTTTTCTTCCCCTCCTCCCAAGGGAGATGGGAAACAAGACGGGTCGCAGATAAAGCGATGTTTTCTTTCCAAATCTGTCTTCTTTATTTTTTTTTTTTTTTTTTTTTTTTTTTTTT
>VXBL01003656.1:71391-81573 GCA_013400195.1 Aramus guarauna
AGCGCCTTCTAAAGGGGAAGTTTGGGATTTAAAAAAACCACAGAAATATATATTTAAAGAAAAACAATGTTTTTTTTTGTTTTGTTTTGTTTTGTTTTGCTTTTTCCTGAGAGAGACAAAAAAGGAATGATAAAGCTCCATTTTATTCCCGGGACAGGAGGAACGAAGGTTGCGTTTTCCAGGCTAGTGGAACGAGCATGCAGGGGGGGCTGGAAAAGCACCCCCCGAATCGCTCACCCCTTCGCTGGGCCGGTTCCCCTTGGCCGTCGCCGAGGCGGACGCCGCGCTGAAGCCGCGCGGATGTGGGCGCTGCCGGAGGGACCCCCAGGACGGCGTACGGGAGGCAGGGTCCGGCCCCAGCGTGGCGGGGGCGGGGCGCAGGGGATGGACGCGGCGAGCGTCCCCGGGAGCGCCGGTGCACGCGGGGATGCGCAGAGCGCTTTGCAGCCGCCTCGACAACGCGACTTTCGATCCCGTGCCGTCGAATGCTCGTGCGGAGTCCGGTCTCTCCTCCCGCCCCCCTCCCCTCGCTGTCTCTGTTGCTGGATGGTCGCACCGCGGTCGGGACGTTGTCTAGAGGACTCGCGTTAGCTGGTCTGCAGGGAGTCACGCGTAGCCTGGCTGTCTTTCGGAGCGGGCGCTGTGCCCCGTGTCTATCCTACGGCGGTCGTCGTTCCTCTGCCTTTATACTATGTTTGACGTACGAAATAATCATAAATACAGGCATATATATATATATACAGGCATCTGTATATGTACGGGCGTCTCTAGGCAGAGCTGGGCTCCATGCGCTGCTACAAGATTAAGAGGTGGAAACCGTACAATGATCTATTGTTATTCTTATTTTTATTTTTTTTCAAATTGCACAGCGATGCATTTGACTGACAGGTTTCAGAAAGCTAAATTTTACAGGTTTCAGAGAGCTAAGCGAGCCCCCGCCCCCCCCGGGCGCTGCGTTGTCCTGCGACCACGCGCGCGGGGCTGGGGCGATGGTCTGGAGGAGCTTCAGGAGAAGCGGCTCCCGCTGTAGGAGAAGTTGTCCAAGCACCAGCTGGCCGGCGAGAGCGTAGCTTGTGAACGACAACGCTCCGTCACCTCAACACCCAAGCAGAATTCCCTAACGTGATGGTTTTCTGCCGGTGGCGATGAGTTAATGGCGTGATAAACCCATTGAAGTTTGGCGGGTCGGGGCACGGGTGTCTTAAGGTCCCATCGTGCGGTCTCGAGGGGCTTTGGAATCCCCCCTCACGCGTGACCTGCGCTCCCTAGGAACTTTTCTGTTTCTCTCTGCGCAAAAAGACGTCTCTATAAATAAGACCAACGTTTGGGTAATGGTGTCTCTACTGTGAAAATCTTAAGACCCATCAAGTTCCGAGGAGGAACGTGTTTTTACGGCACAGACCCCTTGGCTGTTGGTATTTAATCTCCTTCAAACTGAATGATTAATGTAATGAAGGCGCTGAAACAGTATCCAGAATTTAGGCTGCAGATGTTTTGTATTTATTATGTTTCCAAGAGCTGAGATAAGTACAGGAATAAGGGATACCGTGTCTTTGCTTGACGTTCAGGAGGCTTTGGCGTGCGTGTGGAGATGGTTTCGGGGTTTACCTAAGCGCAGAGTTTGTACAAAACCAGACGAGAGGTACCAGCCACTCTTTTATCTCCATCCTTCTTTTTTTTTTTTTTTTCTTTTCCTCCCATAAAGGTTGAAAACCATTTTCAGGGGGTGCGTGGCAAATCATACTCTTGACTAGGAGAGTGATATTACCCGGTGGGCTCTTTGCCGGAGTTGCCGGACAGCCCACCGCTCCTCGAGCCCAGACGCTCGGCTGCTGGTTTCAAAGGAGCCGCGGGCATCCGGCTGCGGGGTCCCCTCCCCGCCGAGGGAAACCCCCTGGTTTCGTGCCCCTTGATGGGAGGAATGGTTCCCGGTACGGCTCGTGGCCGGGATGGCTGCGGCGCTCTCGGCTCCCTTGAAAGTCTCAGCCCGCTTTAACGTCAGCCTGAACCGTGTCGGGCTCAGACAGACCCCCTCCCCGGGCTGGACCGGGCGCGTGCTCTCGACCCGGGAGGAGCCACTCCAGTTGACACCCGGTGAAGATCTAGCCTAGGAGCTGCTTGTTTAGTCTGGGCGGCACCGCGCGCGTGGCCCTTCAACCACTCTCTTAAGTATTAATGAAGCAACTTCCCTAGAAACTGGCTCCCCGGTCGGGATGCGGAGGTGGATTTCGAGGGGTGTGCTGACGTTGCGCCGGCCTCGCCGCCGCCGCGTGCGGTGTAGCCCTTAGCCTGCTGTTCAGGGTAGCGCGGCGCTTGGTGATGGGCCTTGAGCTCTCCCTCTCCGTGCGAGCGGCGCCAAGGACGTTTGCCGTCCCGGGTCACGTCCCGCGCCACCGGAGTCGATGGCGAGTTGCCCGCGCGCTTCGCTGGGCACGGGCTGGGGCTTTGCAGCTCGAGCTTCGCTGCCGCCGCGTGCGCCTGCATGCCGTGCGATATCCGACGCGCGATGACCTTCCCCAGGTCCTCCATGAACCACCCGCCGCGTGGCCTGTGAACCGATGGCTCTAAGAGGGCCTTCGGCGCTCCGATGCGCCGTGGGCGCTGGGGGAAGCTCCCGAGGTTTCGGGAAAGAGTAGGAGGAAATTTTCAGACAGGTTGGCTCGGTCCTTGCCCAAAGAGAGCTCCTGGCACAGCGCAGGTTTCTCAGGAAAGACCAGGGTGTTTTGTTTTTTTTCTCCTAAGTGATCCCTGTGGTTCCTGCGCGGTGCTGAGCGATGCCGGGCACGAGAGTGTGGCCTGAGAGGAGGAAGGGCTCTGTCCTGCCGTACCCCTTTGCGACAATTGGGTGTCCTAGCTGTTAAAGAAAAGAAAAGAAAAAAAAAAAAGTAAAATAAGAGAATAACTCGCACCGTGGGCCATGTCACACCTGTTCTCTCCTCTGTCCCCATGCTCTCTGTAGGTTCGGCGTACCCCCCCAGCTGGCGCAGCGCCCAGGGACCCCCGGACGTCTGGCAGTTTTCCGATGGAAGTTCAAGAGCACTTAAATTCTGAAAGGAGGTGAAGCTGGGGCGAGCAGCCGGCGGCGTCTCGGCGTCCGGAGGTGGCCTCTGTCCTGCTGGCTCGCCGCGTCCCCGGGAGAGCCTGAGAAGTCACCCGCCGAAGGCAACGCTCCCCGGGCTCCTCCTGCCTGCAAGACTATCGTATTTATATTTTGTAATAGAGTACGACACTTCTTCGGGGTTGGCTTTTTTTTGTTTGTTTGTTTCTTTCTTTCTTCCTTCCTTCCTGCCTTTCTTTTTTTTTATTTTTTAAAAACAAAAAAAAAAAGCAAACCCACCCACCAAGGTCAAGGGCTTATCGATGGCTTCGACCGGCTCCTTTCCCCGTGAAAAAGACTGTCTTGCTCTCGTGGACAACCTGGCCCGTTGGTTATCTCCATGACGTGCCATTTCTCGGAAGGCGCATCTGATGTGACGAATTAAAAATAAACCAGAGTGTAGGTCTGTGGGTGGGCGGGAAATTGTCATAATAAATGTTGGAGCTTTAGGTTTTGTTTGCTCTGTCTTTTAATTTTTAATGCTAACAAGGGCCAGGCGGCGGGTATGACTTTGTACTACCGTATCGGCTGCAGAAAACCAAGCGCTGAGTTGACGAAGAGAAAAGCCGGGGCTGGTGCCCGCGCGAGGGGCTGCGCGGCCCTGGTGGGCAGGTGTTTCCCGCAGAGCTAGACCAGGCGTCGGGCTTACGGCCGCGGCACCCCGAGTCGGGGCGAACCCCCGTTGGCGTTCGGTGATGCTGAAGGTAGGGGGTCTCCCAGCTGTCCTCCATCGCCCGCGTCCTCTTGATGAACGCCGGCCGTCCCGTTACATTTCTGCTGTTAAACTCCGTGCTTTTGGGGCTGGTGGCGTCCGTAACGTCCCTTAGCGTCCGTCCGAGGAGAAGCGAGGCCAGCCGGTGGGGTTCGGGAGGAGCGATAGTCTTGCAATGGAGATGCTGTCGGTACCGGGGGATGCAGAGCCCTGCCCCGAGCGGGGGTACGGGGGGGGGGAGCTGCTATCAGGTTGGTGTCCCGGTGTCTCCCGCCGAGCGCTCCAGCCCTCGCGCGGCTTTCCCGCTTGCCACCGACGCTCGTCCCTGGCTCGGAGCTGAGCGCCCGCCCGAGGACTTTGCTGATTCGGGGTCCGAGCGCTTTGCTGAAGGGAAGATGGGTTAAACGCGTGCGGGCGTGCTGTCTCCCATGGGATTTATAGGCTGTAGCTACTCGTGCCTGTGCCGGGAAGAGGGAATGGACCTTATTTGGTGAAAGAAACCAGCTGGGGAGCGAGCGGAGTCGCCGGCCGGCCGCGTCGGGCTGCCAGGACACCCACTGCCGGTCGCAGCGGGACGGAGCCGAGCCGCGGGGCAGGGGACAGCTGATTTATTCGCTTCACGTGTTAGCTGCGTTCTCACTTCTGGTTTTATTCGTCTCCTTGCTTAAAATCTGAGCGAGGCACCCGGCCGGGGCGGCTCTCGCCGGGCAAAAGGGCCATAGGGAAAACGATGTTGCCGTTTCGACGGATGGTGGTTGCTCTTTTGGTTTTTGGGGGGTTTTTTTAGTTTTTTTTTTTTAAACCCAGGCTGTAGTTCTCATGTCGGCCCGGGGCATAGCACAAGCACAGACACTTTTGTACCTTAAAGCGCGGCGAGGGGCCGGGGCGGGCGGCGGAAGCACCTCCACACGTGGCTGCAGGGTCAAGCTGGGCGTCCGGGGGGACTCGGTGCATGGGTTGACCCAAAGGGAGCTATTGCTGCTGCTGCTTTTAAGGCGATTTGGTCTTTGAGGTCCATTAACCCAAAAGTCTGCACACCCCCTAAGCATTTTTTATCATTAGGAGATGGTTTTAAAAGGTTCTTCCTCTCCCAGCCTGTGCTACCACCTCCCTGTCTGCTTATGAGGGGTTGGGGGTTTTTTTTTTGAGCCTTGGCAGAGCGAATCCTGTTGCCTCAAGCATCGGATGAATTGCGAACGGGCCACGGCGAGGAGCTAACAGCTCCCAGTAGCTGCTGGCACCCCTGCTCCTGCCCTGGGGTACCTCTGCGCCGGGCAGCTGCAGCAGGTCGGGGCTCACGGAGTTGTTTTGACACCCAAATTCTCCTCCCAATTGCAAACCCGGGATCTGGTGTGCCGGGCAGCTCTTGGTGGTGTCTTTACCTTGGCTGAGCCCCGGCGAAGCTCAGCACGTGGATGGCTGGCTGCCGGGGTAGCTGCTCCGTGCTTTTGCGGCAGCCAGCGCCAGGCAGGCGTTTCTCCCGGGAAAAGCAGAAAATAGCGAAGCGGTGAGGGTTAACCGTGCTCTGCAAGCACGGGGAGGGGGGGGGAAAGTTATACCTGTCCTTTTGGGAAGCGTTGAAGGTAAAGTGAAATGGTCCTTAAAATGTATATTTTTTAATACAGGTGTTAAAACCCTCCCAGCTCTTAGGACTTTAAAACATCCGCGGAATTTATGCGTTGCCTTAAAGTTACCTCGACGTGCGACGACCGCGCGGAGAGCTTCGTCCCGGCGTTAGGGCTGCACCGGGGGTCCTCTCCCCAGCTCCGGGGCCTGATCCTGCTCACGGGGTCCGTGTGGCTCTTGCAAAGCACCAGGGCAGCCCCGGCACGAGTTTTTGGTGGAGCTACGAGGGTTTCTACCGCCTCGTGTGACCCGGGCCGCCGCGCGCGTCGATTAGGGGTATCGTTAGGATCCCGTTTTGGCTGGCCGGGACCTGGCTGCTGCAAAGCCCTTGGCTCGATCGGGGCGCGCGGAGGATCGGCAGCCGTCGTGTGACAGCGGCTTAACGAGTTGCTGCCAATTAAGAGGAGTCAAGGGTTTCCTGCGAGGGGAGAGCTGGAAAACGGTGAGCCGCGAAGCCGGAGCTTGCTCTGGTTTTGGCGCGAGAGCGGCGATGTTCTTAGGGATTTCGTGTTTTGGCGTATTCCCAGCGTGCCGCTCTGCACGCCGGAGTTAAAAAGTGAAGCACGTTTTGTCTTTGTAAAAGAAACCCCAAACTCCTAAAGTTTTGGAGTTGTTAATAAGCAAAAGAAAAGCTCTGATTTTCCTAGCCCGTGGGACTGAGACGAGCAAGGTGCCTGGGAATTAGCTGGCTTAGCTTTGATTTTTTTGGGTTTAAAAAGCTGCTTTCAAACTTGAAGGCAATTTGACCGTGCCGTATTTCATTTCTAAGCACTCTTCCACGATCCTAAAAAAATGCAGCAAAGGTCAAGCCTTTTGTGAAGTCTAACTTCAATTTTGCTTTATATTTTGGATTCGTGACTCATTCGGGCCGCGGGCTTTTACAAGGCGAGAAGTGAGGGGTGAAACGAACGTGTTGGAGGTCGCTTATGGAGCACCGTCTCTCCGGAAGGGATCTGAAAACAGATCTAAAGGACCCATCAGGATTTCCAGCGACGTTCCCAAATCCCCCCCCCCCTTTGCGTTTTATTTCACCCCCAGCTTTGTGTCGGGTCCCACTAAGCGACCCGTGGGACCAGCGGCAGCATCCTGGCGGGAAGGTGGAGGGAAGCTCCGTCCTTCCCGGGCTGCTGGAGGTTATTTTACCAGCGGTGCTCTTTACCCGTGTTTCGCGTCTCGGTTCTTCCGTTGCTGCGTGTCTTTGGGCTGTCTGGATGCCGGCGAAAGCCGGGGCGGGGNTCACCCTCTTGACATTCATCTTCTACGGGGGGTCCAAAGAATCGATTATTCCTGAGGCAAGATGGAGATGGGGAACACAATAAAAACCCCCGAACCCCAAAATACGGCCCTTATTCCTTAATCTCACTGGATAGAGTTACACATCTGGTAGAGGCTTGGTCGTTGTTGCCGTTACTTTTATTGCCTTTTTAGCGGTGATGAAGTTCAGATGGCAGAACCGGTGGGCCCCAATTTAATTTCGTCTGGCCTCCCGTAACGAGCACGAAGGGATCCCCGGGAAGCGCTGGCTTGGCCGCAGCTCCAGCGGGCAGAGGTGATGGGCAGAGGGGGTGCGGACGGACAGCTGGACAGGCAAAACCCCACGGCGAGGGTGAGAGGAGGGGGGTGGAAAAAAAAAGGATGAATCTGGAAATAAGGATGCTAACGGGTGGGTGGAGGTGTCTGTGCTGTGCGAGCGTCGCATACCGCAGCGAGGCGGATGGACGGATGGCTTTTCATGTCAAAGCCCAGAAGCAAGACCGCGAGGTGGACTTCCACCTCTCTTGGTGGCCGGGGCGTGCGCGCCGTGATGCTTTCTGAGGTTGCTCTCACCCCGATGGCTCTTCCCTAGCGATTTCCATGACCCTCCGGGTTTCCAGTGGCAATGTATAGAAGCTCCCACCTCTCCCCAAATGTCTGCGAATGCATGTGTCTAAGGGCTATACAGGATTCATTTACGGGCCTCCCGTTGGTGGGATATGTGCATGCAAAATGAAGGTTGTATTTGGCTTCTAATATTCAGATCTATATTCCATATTGTGTTGACCAAGAAAAACGACTCAGCCCCCGTGCTGAAGAATGTGATGGACTGATGACTTTCGGAAACGTACTGTAAATCAAGGAGGCTAATAAATACTTGCTATTAATAAAACGGGGCTACTGCCTTTCAAGTTATTTTCACGTTTTACAACATCTTAAAATTTAAACGGAATGAAAAAGGCAATACTCTTGGACCTTCCCGCTTCCCCCGGCACGGTTCTTGCGAAACTTAACCTCCTCAAATGCCCGGGCAAGGTGAGTTTGTCCTCAGCGAGAAGGTCTAGGTGGAGCGGTAAGACCCCTGCCCAACCCCACGGAGCCGATGAGGGGCTGGCTCCGGCGACCGGGTCCCCTTGGCAAGTGGTGGCCTCTTGCCGGGTTGTCCCTGCGGGCCGGCAGAAGGTGCCCAGAGCTTGTCCAGACCGATGCATCCGAGAGCCTGCAGCGACGAGCCGTACCAGCCGCGCCGGTTCGTTCCAAACCTTTAATGCTTCCCAGGCGGCAAGCGCACGGGCAGAGCATCCTCAGGACGCTTAACCCTTTCCGTCGGGTTTCTCCGGGCCTGCACCCCGTCCGTCGCGAGAGGTCGGGTGAAGGTGTTGGTGGCCAAGGGCCTCCCACGAGGCACACCTGCAGGCAGCCGAAAAGCAGGGCTGCGAACTTGCTGCTTGAGTACCCGTAGCAGAGCCCGTAGCGCCTGCGGGGATGCCAGGTCAGGCTCTTCCAATAGCCGTGCCCTTGCGAACCCAGGAGGCTCCGGGCAGGGAGGGAGCAGAGGACAGGAGCCCTAAATAAATCTTTATTTTTTGTTCTTGGTGCGAGCGTCTGTCCTTTCCCTGACCTCCTCTTACAGCTCTCCGTCGGCGAGCGGAGCCGGGGATGCCCTGGTCCCCCTTCCCCGCCGGCACGGGCTGTCCTCTGGCAGCCCTCGGCCCACGGCTCATCTCCAGAAAAGCCCGCGGCGGCGGTGGGTGGCGTGGGCTCTGCCTGCCCCGCTCTGCCCAAACCCCTCTGCACCCCGAATTCCGCTTATGGATTAAAAAATAATTGATTTTTTTTTACATTCTCCTCCCGACAGACCTCTTCCCTGCCGCCTCCCCGGCACGCTCCCCTGGGGTTCGGCTTTTCCGTTCGGAGGCATCAGGGAGCAACATCCCTTTGGGAGCCGCTTTGCACCCGGCTGCTCCTGTTGGCTTTTCGCTGCCTGAAATCCACTTTTAACGTTTTTTTGTTGTTGTTGTTCCCCTTTCCTCTCCCCCCTGCTGAAGAGATAGCACCTTCCGCAGCTGTAGTGATTAAAGGGGAGGGGAAGGAAAGCTCATTTAAAGTAGAGCCTGGCAATATAAAATAAGGTGTGGAGGTGATGAATGATCCTGGGGTATATTAAAGCAGGGGCTGGCATTTTCGACATCTCCCCTACCCGCGGCGTGTTTGAGCGCCTCGGAGACCGGCTGTTTTGAAATGCCGAGCATCCGCCCCCGGGCCCTAATTCGGGCAAGTTTAAAAACGTCCTCTGGGATTTAGTCAAGTCGCGGCTGTTTTCTGCTCCCGGAGACCCCGGCGCTGCCGTACGAGTCCGGGGCTGGAAGAGGGGAGGGGAGGACAAATCCCACCCCGGCCCCGCTCCCCCTCCCCAGGGCGAGGGGATGAGAGGATGGGCGTCCCGGGAAGGTGCGGAGACGGGGAAAGCCTCCCTGGCTTTTAAGGGCTTTTTAAAAGGCTTTTGGAAATGTATTCCCAGCATTGCTGTAAGAGGCAGCCAGGAGAAAGAAGGGCAAAGAAAAGAGCTCATTGCATGCGACTGGCAGGGCAGGCACGGGGAAATTATGCATTTTTCCGGACTGGCTTATTCCCTTCTGTGTATTAAACATTATTTTAATATTCGAGTGACAATGTTTTATAATTAAGCTAAATGTAAGAGACGGAGTACGCTGGAGAGCTCGGCTCGGCGTGAGGAGGTGAGGAAGGTTTCCACCCGCTGCCCGGGTTGCAGCATCCTCCGCGGCCGCGCTGGCGAGCGCGGTGCCCGGCTCTCGGATGCCAACGCGCCCCGCGCTTCGGCAAGTAAAAAACCTTTAACTCGTAAAGGTTGTCATGTTAATACAGAAGAAAAGCCTTTTAAAAAATTACATTAGTTCACAGACATCTATTGAACTCGTGAGGGGAAATCTAGCCCCTGAGAGATAGAAACTAAAGAGCTGAGCCATAAACCAGTACGATAACATCCTTATTATAAGATGCAAATTAAGGGGCCCAATTCACTTTAAAAAAGCATTATGAGTATTTAATTTTTCTAGTGGGAATATCTCTGAAGTTGGCCTGTGTGTGGTTTTTCGTGCTGTGTACTTTAAAAAAAAAAAAAAGAAAAGAAGAAGAAAGTAAGTCAAGCCACGAAGGCGGAGTTGGGGATGCTGAGCGGTGGCTGGGGCGTCGGAAGGAGTAGCCGGCGCTCGTCGCGGGCAGGAGAGCACGCGTTCACTCCGGATTCGGGGGGGGACGACTGCTGGCTAACGTCTCGCAGTGGGGTTCAGAAGGTGTGAAACGGCGTCTGAACCTGCCCTGGGATTTGGTTGAGGTGTTTCATCTCCGGAGCGGCTGGCCGGGTCCCCGTGCATCGTCTGGCCGGCGGCTGGTGCCCTGCGGGTCGAGGGGCAGCGCTCGGTTGGGACCGCATCTGAGGGGGGTTTTTGGGATTTTTCTGGGCAAGCCGCCC
>VXBL01003656.1:92079-111129 GCA_013400195.1 Aramus guarauna
ATCAATGCGAACCGGCGGCTGCCCCCCCCCTCCCCTCCCCGCTCCCGCTCCCACCATTACGGGAGGCGGGTTGCCCTGTCTGGGCAGTGCTGGGACTTTATCTGTAATATGGAGCTTTCAACCGCCGGGCTGACAAAATGCCTCTCTGACAGCCAAGCCATTAATTACCATCATCTGAGCCTAATTCATTCATCCCTTTCCCTCTCATGCAGAGGGACAGGGAGGGCTGAGGGCACTTGGGGAAACATCGGCATGATTCCATATTCGTTATGCGGCGAGCACTGCCTGCGACTTTGTTGGTTGCAGTGGCTTTAATTGAATTGGCTTGCCAATAAAGCTGTTGTCATTCAGTAAGTGAATTTGTTGTACTACTCGCGCCACAGCTGCTGCATACAACCAGGCGTTTCCTGAAGGCAAGCCAACCTTGCGCTACCCTGGCTGGAAAGGATTTCTTTTTTTCCTCTGCCTTTCCCCAAAACTCATCCGTAATGTGCTGCGTAACATCCTTTAGGTGTCGTTTCCCACCAGGGACAAACGGGATGTCACCTGCCCGAGTGTCTCTTGCAGGGGTACGTCGCAACCCCAAAAAGTGGTGGCCGTAGGCTGGGTGATGGTAATTCTTCGGGACGTAGGACCGGCCGGTCAGCCCGTGTGGTTTTCCAATTAATGGGCTCTGACCTCCGTTACCCGGTGCTGGTTGTGATAGAACGTCATTGTTCCTCGCAGTAAAAATAAATAAATACAGAATATGACAGTTAATATATTTTGTTAGTCAGGAGCTTAGAGTGCCATTAAGAAGTCTAGCAATATTGATAAAATAAAGTAACATTAGGAGAGGCATTTATTATAGGAGATGTAGGCTGTTGGGCCGAAAAATACTCCAACTTTCTGCAGTTTATAAAATATTAGGGAAGGAGAGGGGGAGACTGCTTGATTTATGGTGGCTGTAAAGTGATACTGAGATGAAGTAAAATATCCAGAGGTCTGAGAAAGCATCTTTTTTTGTGTGTTTTAATGTGTGGGACCAGCGCACACGCGATAGCCCGGAGAGCGGTCCATGGTATGGACACCTCGTCCTTCTCACGGGGCAGCCGTGATGCAAACCTACGTCTGAACGATACCTCTGACCCCTCTTCTCTGCTGGGTCAGAGCAAACCCCTGTATTTTAACACCCCCAAAGAAAGGGGCGAGGAGGGGGGGGGGCAACAGATCTGGATCCATTCCAAGATGCTGTGACCGAGTCCCAACTCCGGTTGGGATGAATTATTTTTTTCTTGGTGCTATACTGAGCTGGGGGGATTACCCCGAGAAAGAAGTGTTCTTCAGAGATTCTTGTTTTTATAACCTCATAAAACGTTGCATCGAAATCCTGAGTTCGTTCCATCAGATTTCTCCGGATTTATGCTTGTTGTAGATTATTTTTAATGCGTCCAAATATGGGTAGGTGGGGTATTTTCAAGTGCTCTGTGCAAACTGGATCATGCTTAGCATGATGCCTAACCGAAACTGCAGGATCTAAAGTAATATTTTGGGTGTTCACCTCACTTGAGGTGAATCATAAATTTGGAGAGATAAGCTGGCAATTAGACGGTTAAACTAGTACATGAGTGCCTGTTTCTAGGCATCCAATAAAAAAAGTAGTTTTTGTCTCATAGGCTCATGTTATTTGAGTAGTAACTCATGAAGAGAAGTCTAAAATCGATTGATAAAGGTAAAATTTCCCTCAACTTCGGTACCAATGGATGTAGCCTGTGACAGGGACCTGTTGCCTTCAGTGCTGGGAGCCTGCTTGTACAAATCTGTGCAAGCGGTTGTGGCGAAGGCTGCGGTGCCTCTTTCCAGCCTGGGAAGAGTCTTTTTTTTCCTGTTAGTTTGGGAATAAAAGTATATCAAGCATAAAGCTTAGAGGCCTTAAAGTAGTTGCTGGCTCCTCTTATCTTTGTGGAGGATCAACTCTAGGAGCAAACCTATGATGGCAAATGTCCCACTGATGCCCATAAGACCATAATCTCTTCTTCCTCACTGTTTCTTGGAATGTTTCCTAGAAATTAAGGTGCCGACCTAGGGTTCCAGGAAATACCTGTGTGGTCAGCCTAGGTCCATCAGCCGAAATGCCTGGTGTTAGGCAACGTGTCTGGAGGCATGGGGCAGTGAGGGTGTATCAGAGGGTGCATCAGTAAGGCCTGGGATTTTAGGGAAGCACCTCATGAATCCACGGTAGCAGCCTCTCTTAATGCTTTTGGGGTGACACTGGATCCCGACAGGTCTGCCTATCAAACAAGGTCTGCACCATCAGCAGCCCTGAGCTGATGGGAAGGCAGCAGATGGGTTGGTATCTTCCCACTGAATTCAGGTGCTGAGTTAGTTATGTTAGAAATGTGTGGGTAAGATTAAATAAACCAGGCAGGATCTGTTGTTTTGCTCCTGGGGAAAAGATTTGTGATGCCTGGAGGAGGAAGCAGTGGCAGCACTGGGGTGGTGGGTCTGGGTTTCCTCTTGGCCGGGAGGGTTGGAGGCCCCAGGGCACAGTGAAGCTCCTCAGCCGTTGGCGGGACACCTGCAGGTCTCTTCCCACGTGGATGAGTTTGTCCCCTTTCCTGCTGCACCAAAACCCACAAGTTTGGGTGTCTGTGGCATGGGACAACCCGTTGGCTTGGAGCACTGTCTGCTGGAGCTTCAGCACAGCTGGAGGCCAAGAGGATGGGGAAATCTTAATGGTGAATAACCTGCGGTTTATGTTACTCTAAGTAACCTAATTTACCTTGAATGCTCCTCTCAGAGCAGTAATGCTCAGTAAGTGGCTGTGTCGGTCAATTATAGACTTAGGGTAGCTGACAACGTTTTCTCCTATCATCTCTTCCCACCACTCCCCAAGCCTCTGCCGGAGAGGACAAGCCCAACGACAGCAAGCACACACGAGCCTCGGTAAGAAGTGGCAAGCAGCCAAGATAAAGAGTTCAGGATAACTTTGTATTGTCTCTTCCTTTCCCTGGGTATAGTGTTATGTACGTGGAACGCAACAGCACTACTGGGTGGTTTTCTTTTTTTTTAAAAGACCAAGCTGACAAGGGCTTTTGTATGCCTGTACCCCCCACGCTATTAAAATACATTTTGCAGTATTAAGAGCCACGTAGTTCTCAATTAGCAGCGAATAAAAGTAGGCTTTTCTTTATTTAGAAGGGTGATATTTTTCTTAATTCTTCCGTGCCCTCGGCATTCATGGTTTAAGAAAGTGGTGCAGGCGTACTGAACTTCCTTTAGAATGAGATTTCTGTCGGGGAAATACAAATAAAGCATAATTTTTCAGAGATTGAGATGAATGATTGGGAGAGCAATGACTTGGAGAAAACAGACTTGAGTGGAAGGGAACTGACTACTGAAACCGGACCCTAGAAGCACCATAAATATAGGCTTGTAGCAGCCCGATGCTTATTTTTCTTTCTCTGTGGCAGGCATTGCTTTTGCCTTGAAGCTTAGTGGGGTTGGTGAAAGAAAAAAGTTCACCTGGAAGCATCTTGGGAAGGGAAGGTGGTGAATAAACGGTCAGATCACAAAACCTTGTTATAATTATTTGAGCGGTTCTCATCAAAATCTGAAATAATTTTGTGCACCTTTAACTTGTTGACAGTGTACAAGCTTAAAAACTTTACTTCGTGTGCCAAGTTTGTGTCAAAGTAACCTATGCAAAAAAAAAAAAAATTAGTCCAAATGCGTGGGAGCTTTGGAGTCAGGGGAGGAGGAAAAAAAAAAGAAATTCTATTAAGGCTTATGAACACCCGATCTGTAGAAATTAACTCGTGTCTCTCCCAGCCGGTGATACAAGGCGCTGGTGGGACGTGCATTCCGGTGCC
This sequence comes from Aramus guarauna, assembly GCA_013400195.1. Taxonomy (NCBI): domain Eukaryota; kingdom Metazoa; phylum Chordata; class Aves; order Gruiformes; family Aramidae; genus Aramus; species Aramus guarauna. Next base: position 95,931 of record VXBL01003656.1, read on the forward strand.
AACCGGTCTTCGTGTCTCTGCTAGCCGCGGGAGGGCTTGGATCCTCTACACCCAGCCCTGCGCTGGCTGTCGAAGGTGTAATTAACTGCGTGGGTGGCAAAATGGCCCAGGGCTCCCCGTTTGCATTTTGTGCAACTGGAACGTACCCTTCTCGTTCGGGTAACGTGGCAAATAAAACCCTAGCAGGGCAGCGGCGAGTGTTGACGAGGAGTTTTGAAATAGCATGAGAATGGGTTTTATTGCAGTCTATCGCTTGCTGAAACTGCAGGGCTGGTGCAAATAATCTATTAAGAGAAGGCTTTTGTGAAGCTCTATGGCTTTTTAAAGAGGTTTATGGCTTGGCTAGCAATCACTTGCTGTGTGAAAGTCTGGAGGTACAAGTCTTCACGTTGGCGTAAGCGCTGCCTTGTGTTGCAAACGGGTGGGGAGGTACCTGCAGCCGAAGGTATGGGGCAAGGTCCCAATCCTGCTGGGGCTGAGGGCCTGCACGGGGGGACACACACACCTGCCCGCAGGTTTCCTTCGCGTGTGCAATTTCCACCTCTGACACCCGCACTCTTGCGCAGGCAGTGAACAGGTATTTGCACCCTGCTGTGTGCAAAGTCAAGCAACTCCTTTGCACCTACTAGGATGAGTACTTACACCCTCTCTTCCCTTAACGTCAGGCGCGGCTGCGAGCGAGGTTTGGCGCGCGTGACGCTTCACGGATGCGGCCGGGGTCTGGTGTGGGCAAGGGAGGGCTGACGGGCTCCCTGCTGCGGTGGCCAGGATTAGACCTTCCGAGAGCCCCCCTGCCTGCAGAGCCCGAGCTTTAGTGGTCCAAACCTGCTCGCCCCAAAGGGTAAAGCTAAAAGCCGGGTACGTGCGGGAGGGGATCCGTCGAGCCTGAGGCTCTCTGCCCTCTGACAAGTTTGTGCTTTTTGCAGCATCTTCGCGGGCTCGGTGATTTCAAGCCTCGCTGCGTGCAAAGTTTCATCTGCTTTCCGTGGGTTGCCTGTGCTCTTGTGTCTTTTTTTGGAAGAGAGGTCGAGGATAATTCAGACCTTTTTTGTCCCCCTCATTTTATTTTTTGAGAAGCGCTTTGCAGAAAGCAGCCCCGCTGCTCCTTTCCCGGCTGCCCTCCGGGTTTTTAAGTTTTCAGCAGGAAAGGGCAAAGCACCTCCTGGGCAAGCTACGGCCGTGTCCCCGTAGCCCAGCCCTTAGCTGAGAATACTCTGTGCATGGTAGNAAAAGCACCTCCTGGGCAAGCAAGGGCAGTGGAGGACGGCCATGTCCCCGTAGCCCAGCCCTTATCTGAGAATACTCTGTGCATGGTAGAAGACCTTGTCTGAGGTCTCCTACGGCCTTAAAGGCATCGGTTGGGGCTTGTGCGTGGGTCCTGGTGCACAAGGATGCTTCTACCTGTTCAAGTGACATGTCAAGTGACCAGTCCTCATCCCAGCTGCAGCTTTCATAGACCGGTGGGGTAGTGTCTCCGATGGGGCAATTTGATGCCAGTGGTTGGACTCTCGTATTTGGTTTGAGTCTGTTAGCTAACTATATGCTACCTTCCACTTTTGCAATGCGCATTTAAATTTTGCTCTGTGCAAAGCCCTTGCGCATGAAGTATCTTTCAGATGTACGGAACATTCTGGTTGTTTTTCAGTTCCACGTCTGATGGACTTGTTGATTAGGAGATAAAGCTATTGCTGCTAACAGTTAACCAAGTTATGCAGCGGAGACCTGGGTTTTGCTGGAGGACATCTTACGCTCACCTCAGTGGTAATCTGAGCTTGATGTCCTGCAGCTCAGGTTGGGACAATCCCCTTCAGAGTTGATTTTTTTTTGCCTTTCTCCCCCAAGAGTCCTTTCTTGGATGGACTTGGAGGTCTGATGGGAGTCTTCACATAGCTGTGCCCCATGATGGTAGCTCTCCATTTGTATTTGTATAAAGATCATGCTCAGAGGTGTCCGGATCCAAACCCCCTGGAAGCTGATGAAGATCCTTCTGCTGGCTTCCATGGGCTTTGCTCCAGCTCTGCAAGTGCAGAGACATCAATGAAATCAGATGTCAGAACCCGCAAAAGTGTGCAGGTGAGATCCAGAAAGGCTGAAAATAGCCCTAAACAAAAAAAGGAGGGGAGGAAAAAACCTCCCAGAACAGACAAAATGTGACACAGGTGCTTTTCTGGAACTTTCTCTTCTGTTTATTTCAAAGCACTGTAAAATTCAGTTTTGGTATTACAGGGCTTTTCATGGCGACAACGCTTGCTCTGAACAATTAGTTCTCAGGTGATCCATTTAAACTTGCTCGTGATCACCGGGAAGGGAGGACGTTCAGTTAAAGCAGCCACTGGCTGTGGCATTCACAATGATGAGAACCATTCTGGAGCTGGGAGTAAGACCGAGTACCATGCTTTACTGCAAACCTTTGCACGAGGTGGTTGCTACCTTTCCTAGTCCAGATCCTCCCCGCAGCTGGAACAACTAATACACAGTTGCTTGGATAGGGCTAGATCTGTGTGCAGTGGAGGGATGGGCATCCGTAGCAATTCTATTGAAGCTGAGAGATGCTCTAGATGTACTGTGAAATGACCAAAATCTTAGTCTGTAACAGCATCAACCACAGACCTAAGAATATTCTGCAAAATACAGAAAGCATCGTTAAGCTTACATTGCTGTGCAGGGATACCAGGGCACAAGAGGGGAGGGGATGTGAACTGGTCCAAGGTCCTTGGCGAGGTCTGAACGTCCCAAATCTGATTTAGCTCTACGCGTGCTTGCCCGACACCCTCCCATTGCTACCGGGCTGAACAAGTGCGGACAAACCCTGCCTACAGCCGCTGCCAGGCTTCTCCGTCTCTCTTCACCGGTTTGCCCAAGTGCTCGGGCGATAAGATTTGTCCTGCCCTGTTTTTGCAAAGGGATTTGGTGATTGCAAAACATGTCACATTATTGACTGGAAGTTGTTACCATCTGGTGGCTGTTTAGATGGTCTGGTACTAATGAGTAGGTAATCTCAATCGAGTTTTCTAGGGGACAGCTGTCCTCTCTCGCTTTCTTCCTCACAATCATACACATCATCGTTGTACCGGACACTAATTGGCGTTCTTATTTGCAGAGATGAGTTACGAACGGTCATGGAAGCGCTCTTCAGGAGAAATGGGTTGCATTGTGTGGCTGCGATAACAGGAGGAAAACTGCCTTTCCAGCAGCTGGGTTGTGTTTTATGTGCAGAAAGGATTTCAGGTTTCTAGCAATCTCGTGCTAGCCTTAAACACTCTCTGAAGAAGGAATCAAGGGAAGTGAGCTATTGTAGATGAAGGAAGATGAATAAAAATGCACTGCTATCCCCTTGGCTTATTTCCTAACCTTCCCACAAGTCCATAGGTGCCTGCTCCAAAGTGCCTTGTCTTGCAAATGCATGCCCAGAAAATGCAACTTAAAAAAAAGTCTGGTACGTATTCAGAGTTGTGATCAGGTGGAAGCTGTCCAGAAGTGTGCGATGGTTGTTACAGGTGTGATGGTATTTGCAACGTTATTAAAAATCAAGCAGAGTTGGGTGCTGCACTTGGACACATGGAGATTGTTGTGGCAGAGGGTGTCCCTGTGGACAGTGGCTCAATGGGAGAGTGTTGGAAATGAAGTGGGATAGTAAACCCTGCTGGCAGCAAAAGTATAGCCTGAGAAGAAGTGTCGTGATCTCTCACCGCACAGAGGAGAGCAGGAGCACAGATCAGTCACTCTCACCGCTGCACTGGGGACCCTTCACTTGTCCTCTCCCTGTGGTCCCCATCCATCCCCATGCATGACCCTGTGCAAGCCATGGGTTGGGTGGGGAGGGTCTTCTACTCGCGTGGAGTTCTCCAAGGGATGTGCTTGCTGAAAACCATGACATGCCTTGAGAACAGAGATGACCAAAGCTTGTTTATAGCAGAGCAGGTGGTCTGCTCTGGTGGAGTCGAGCTCCCTGTAGACCTCAACTTCTAAGGGTGGAGTTTGGGTTGTCTCCTTTTGCCGTACCACGTCTCCAAGCACAACTGCTGTCTGAGGCCTCAAGTAGTTTGTCTGGCTTGGACTTCCTTGCTGGCAAGTCATTTGTGATTGCAGGTGGTTATTTACTTGTACGCGGTTCCTCCTATCTCCCTCCTTATCTCATCCTGTCTGTACTGACTTCAGACTCCTCTTAAATCTGAGAGGAGCAGTGGTGGCTGCGGTGGTGATGTGGTGTTAATTTGTCTGACTGTGCTTATTTCGAGTTCAGGTCAGCAAGCGTGATATCTCAGCCTGTTGGAAACGACTTGTGGCTCGTTGTTTTGTGGGCTGTGCTTTCTTTACTTAACAGCAAATACAATAATGATGACTGTCTAAAGGCTTTTTTTGAGGGGGAAAAATATGTAAAACCACTCTTTTTGTTCAGTTGTGGAGCAGGTGGGGGGCTGAGGCTAAAGAGGAAGGTAGACTTCCTCATCGAGCCAGATGTTTTATCAATGCAGTGGCTTGATCCATTAGGTGCTCTGCAGAGGCACGGTGCAAAGGCGTACGCGTCGGCCGCAGGCGTGCACGTGGAGCAGCAGCGCTGAATCACCTGTCATCCTGTATGGCCGGGGTGAAAGGGGAAGCTATTTACATAAATTATTGGAGAGCAGTAAATATTATTTCATGATATCACATCAAGATTAACTTAATCAAACTTGATATTAAGAGGCAGGATGATTTGCTCTTAGTCAAAGACACAATTAAAGAAGGTGCTTGAGAGTAAAGGAGAGAGTGCCTACTTAGGAAGATTTTTATCACACAATGGGTGATGGGTTGGGAAGCTTATAACCAAGATCTTAACTCCTTTGTGGATTTTGCAGCACCAGCTCTCCTAATTTTAGCAGCTGTTGCAGTTTCAGGAAGGACAGCACAAAGGAAATGTAGTTTTGTCACGTGGGGTTTCCCCCCCCCAGGAATTCCCTTTGACTTGAAGGGAGAGGTCTCTTAATGTTTTAAGTGGTTTTTTCTCATTTCAAGTGTTTCTGGAACTTTTGCAAAGATGCTTTCAGCAAAGTTCATCCAAAATAAAGGCAAAAACCATTAACGCTTCCCAGACGGACTGGGAGTCTGCCTGGCCTCAGTGACACGGTATGTCAGGACTCTGCCTTTTGCTGCCTGGAGTCTGTAGAAGGCTCATGTCATTCCAACCTCCTTTTCTCCTGGCCAACAGATCCTTCTCTGAATAAAATGACATTACTTATTTGCTGGGAATGTGGGTTCATTTACCCTTTAGGGAAACGGGAAGTCAATGTCTTGAGTTTCCCAACGTGTCCGTAGCATGCGAAGTGTTTGTAGCTCTTCCTGAAGCCAATGGATGCTTTAAGCGAGAGCTCAGGGTGTATGAGCTCGCTGAGAGAACAAATTTCTGGTTTATTGCCTCTAGAGTTGGCTGTAAGTCGATTACTCTTATATATACTCTTGTATAACTTCTATTTTTGTAGAAAAGTAAAAGCTGACCCATTTGGCAAAAAAAAAAAAGTCCTAATCTAAGTCCTTTCCTTTCTGAGGAAGGCTGAGCTTTCCCTAGGTCTCATAATTTTTTTTAATCAAAACTGAAATTATCAGTTTGGGGGACAGCTTAAATTGAAAAAATCTTTGACAAGTCTGAACCGCGCCCTCTCTTTGCGCAAAGCGCGTCTTCCTCAGTTCCTAACAGCGTCGTCAATGCTGGCTGGAGGAGCTGGGAAAGGTTAAAGATGTGCTCAGCGCATTCCAGGATTAGGCCCATTGTTTAAGTAATAACACTCAATCTCACCAGCCCATGTTTACCACAGTCTATATTTTTATTTTCCATCCAGTCTTTCTACGTGAAAGATGTAAGAGCTTTATTTTTCTTTAGCTCTTTCCATGTCCTTGCCTTCCTGGTGTTTTCATAACCTACTGTGCAGGGTTGTGTGGCTCCTCTCCCTGGGGTTTCAGGTGACTGAGAGCACACTTTAGTAAACTACTTTAAAAAAAAAAAAAAATCTGCAGCTTAATTACTATAAAGTTCATTTGGTTCATCTGAAAGGGATGGATAATGTTGATTCTTCAGGAACCCCTGGTATGATGCTCGGGCATTGTCAATACATTTATTCTTGGTTTCAATGTCTCAGTAACTTCAGCGTCTGCTGCCAGTGGACAAGTGGTCCGCGCTCTCTCCCGGCAATGCTCTACTGACCCTTCCTGACAGCTCCCACCCGACCGTGTCTGCATGAGCACGTTTGAAAGGGCTGGCCATTGAAAGACCAGCCCTGGCACCACGTTGTAGCCAGGACTTGTCCTCTCTAGCTGCTTCGGGTACTCGTTGATCGTGTATTTGCAGTGAGGACACCTTCTTTTAAGGGCCCTTTTAAAATGTAACACATTTAAGTCCAACTTTGCCAGGCCTAATTACTATAGGATTGCCCTCTTTTTTTAATAACTATAGGTACTTGCATCCTTTTCCCTGTCTTCAGGATGAAGCTGCCTGTAGGTAGAGAGTTGTTATATCTTCCTGTAATGATACTCAAGCTGCAGCAGGAAGGGGATGGTGCTGAAACTGAGACTAGTGATGTCCACATGGCCTTGACGTCCACCAACATCACCTTGGAGGCTGAGAGCAGAAGCAAAGGCGGAGTGCCTTGTGTGCAGATATTAAAACACAGTGTACGTGCTGTATCTTGTTTCCCCTAGTCTTTGTTAAACTGCTCTACACTGGGGAGGAATAATCTCTTCTTTAATGAAGATAAGGAAGAATAATTCTTGCATTACTTGCTCCTGAGCCCTCCTCTTTGGTGATGCAATGCCTACCAGGCCAGGGCTGTGTAAGACTTGCCCCTGAGGACAGGTCTGCAGCTTGCAGAGTGGATGGAGCCCAGACCTTTGTTTTGGGGAGGTCCTTCTCTGGCAGACCCTGTGCACTCGCTCAGGGGTTGTACACCCTTGCTTTGGCTGGCAAGCTATTTAAACTTGTCCATGGGAGCTCTAGTGTTACGCCAACACTGGTTTTGTACTTCTAGAGCAGTCTTTAGTCCTATAATTTTCTGATTCGATGCCGTATGCCCTGTATTCCCAGTATTTAGCAAGTCAACCTGTTGCAGAAATGAAATTTTTCTGTATGTAGCTTCCCCTTTCTTACCGCTATGGGAGACCTTTGCTATCTCAGCAACCTGAACTCTGCCAAAAGCTGTGCAGCTTCTGGATGTGCCCATTTCTGCCAGGTAGCTGAAAGGGGAGAGAGGTGACACCCACATTTTCCTTACCGAGGCTGAATGTTTTTGGGTCCTCTCCAGGATTTGGTTGCATTTGCTTTGCTCGGCCAACTACTGCCCGTGGCAGGAGAGATGTGATTTGGGCTCAGCTTTCATTGAAGGAGGAATCAGTGAGCAAGTGGCTGGATCGTGGGGTTGGAGATGGTTTAATTATTACCTGATAAAATCTGAAATGTAATCCTGCTTAGATTATATTCCCTTTTTATCACGAGTAGCTTTAGTAGTGTTAAACACTTGATTTGTCGAGGAAGGAAAAAAAGAGGCAGTCAGTTGTTTCTTTTGCATCTTAATGCTCTTAGGCTCAGGAACATCTGAGGAACTATTTTAATGAGAAGACTTCTGGTGAAACGCAGGTAAGATCTTAAAGACTTTAATTGCTCCCGTGAGAAGTCAGTCCAGGTCAAATAATAGCGCTCGGCTTGTGCAGTGGGGTGCAGAGCCCTTGAGAGCCAGGGAGGGGAACACCCCCTCCGGGGACGGCCGGGGAAGCAGGGAGAGAAATGAAATGTGATGGGTGTTGCTGGGCACAATATTACTTAATGTTTCTGCTTTGGGATCACCGTGATAAGTATCTTGTTGACGGAGGTCTCCGCAAAATAAGTGTGGGCATAGCAAGGTCTCGACCTAGGGAGAAGTCAAGCGGTGCAAATCGAAGCACCTTGTTCAAGCTGGCGTGAACAGGGCTTACCTGTGGGTAAGGCATTCGTTGGAGACTTGGTCTTAATTCTTGGTTTTAGTCAAGGTTTTGTGACATCTGGAAGTTTTAATCCAAGGCCCAAACCTAGGGATACGGCTAATTCCAGGAGAGGACTGTACAGATAAATTCATTAATGTTTGTGAAATACTTAGGAGCCACTTAAGCATATCAATAAATTTAGAGTGTTATTACTGCATGGACTTTGATTAAATCCCTTCATGTCAGATCTCCTCTGAAACATTTTCATCAAAAGCTTGTGCTTTTTTTAGGAGTTTTTTCCTGTTTGTTCTGTTTGTTCAATGTCAATTTCCATTCAAAGTTTGAAAAATCTGAGCCAGCTCTTTAGCCGCTTGGAAATGTTCAAAGCTTTTTGCAGGCATCTTTAGTCAGTAATGTTGTGGGGAATTGCAAACTTAAGCTGTAGATAGTTTTTTGGCAACCCTTAATTTTTGCCTTTGGCAGCTCTGTAGGTCTCTGTCCGTGCAGCTCCCTCCAGGGATGCGGGAATGATCTGGTGGGGTTTTGAAAGGCAAGAGTATGGCAAACCCAAGCGAAAACGATTCTGTTGCTTTGTCTAGGACGAGGCTGAAACTGGGAAGTGCTTGCTTGGCGCTAAGGACAGATGAACGTTAAGAATTTGATGTAATCCTAGACCTCAGGCGTGAAACTCAGCTTGACCTTTCCTGTTGGGTGCTTTTGTGCAATCCTACTGGACATTTAGCAACGAGAAAGGAAGCCGAGGAAGGATATCGGTTCAACCATATGTCAATGCTGGGACGTAGAGTGACGGGGAGAGGAAGGGCTGAGACGTGCACGGAGTCACTGGCTAAAATAAGAGCCTTTATGGGGGGGAGCTGGGGGGCTCGGGGAACTGACGTGCTTGCTGGAGGTCACCAGTTCAAATCCAGTTTATGGAAGTAGTGACCAAAAATTATTGTTGTGCGATGGCTGATCCGCTAACTATGTCTGATGAGCTTTGCTCTCCTGTGGTCCTCCCCCACCTGATGGCTGGCTGGAAAAGCCTTTGCCACAACTGGTCCCCGTTGGCACATTAATGGAGGGGCTGGCTGATGACTCTGCTGCAGGGGGTTGAGGGTTGTCTTGTCCCTAAAAGCCAGCTCCGTAGGGACGGTCAGGAGCCTGGGGTAGGGCTTGTGTGATTTTGAACAACAACAACAAAAAGCTCTTCTCGCCTTCTTCCTAAAGAGGGATTTTGAGCTCCAAGATCCACCCCCCCAACATGCTCTGGTAACTCTTAGGTTTGCCCAGAAAGACCAGCACCCTGCCACAAAGTTTATTAAGCACTTTAAACAAAATGTTCCTGGTCTTTCACAATGCTGCCATCGCCTCCAGGAGCAAGGCAGTGCCCCAAAGCCGTACGCTCCAGAGCTGAGTACCTGAAGTGAGATGGCACACTTAAAATTCCTGAGTGCCCTCGTTTGCTAACGAAGGTCAGTGTCTAATAGCAGCCTGTTTGGATGATTTTGGCAAAGCCAGGCATTAGCGAGATTACAGCTTTCTATGGGGTTTGAGGGATGAGAAGTGGAGATGAACCCATGGGAAGTCGTCTTCTGTGATGGGCAGCGCGTGTTTGCTGCAGCGGGTGGCTCTGGAGGGGTCATTTGCCTGGTGAGGACTCCAGGACTTGTAATTTGGCTGCATAAGGTAATCAGTGTGCAGGCTGGGATCGGGGTTTGTGCAGACATATTGCAGCAACAGGCTGAAAATGGCGCTGATGTGAAGGTGGGATTGTCCCCGATGAAGTTCTCACCCCTGTATCTCGGAGGGCTGCGGTTTGGTTTCTTGTGGGGCTTTCTCAGGAAAAACCAAGGTGCGGAGCTGGTGTGGGTCTGAACCCTTTTAACTAATTAATAGCGACCGGCCGGCCCCAGCAGAGCACAGCGGGTCCGAACGCTGCTGGGGACTGACTCAGACCACGGCAGCCTCCCCAGCCAGAAGATGCTGGGAGAGGTGGGTGTTATGATTTGAACACATCCTCACTGCAAACTTTTTATTTTTATTTTTTTCCTTGCCAGAAATCCATATCTCTGGCTCTGGACTCATTTACTTTCAGACTCCCAGTAACTTTAGAGGCTTTTCTTTAGTTGCACGGCGCTGGCACTGAACTTGAGCAAAATGCACCAACAGCGTGACGTGAATTTTCTTTCAGCAGCATAGAAGCCTGCCTGAAAATAGATGCCAAATTAAAAATAATATTTCAGGGCATGCTCCGAGCCAAATCAGACCTTTGGCCATCTATAGTATCTGTCTTTCTGGCAGAGACCGGCTTCTGATGCCTCGTGTCAAGATCTGGTGTTCAGTCAAGTAGGGCATAAGGAAATGTATTGTTTAAATGGAGGCAGAAAGATTAAAAAAAACCAAAGCAAACCAAAACCCACAACAAAACAAAACACCCCAAGGCTCCCCCAGGCAACACTTTTCCTCCCCTGTCCTCCAAGAAAATACAATTTTGGAGGTCTCGCAGATCTTTGCGAGTGAATAGTTACTGCCCATTTAAAGGGAGCTGCTTTTATCGAATAAAGCTAACACAAATGTGTAAAGGCTCATAAGTTCATATCTGGAAATTTGAAAACCAGAAGCAGCTTGATTTGCAAGGAAAACATTAAGCTTTCAGTCATTTGTAATAGCACTTTATTATTATAACTTTATTTCAGTTGGTTTAGCAGCTGCCTGAGGCTTGTTGGGAGGTGGGATGCAGTTGGGAGATCCTACAGCAGCTCTGTTTTATTTACGTATTTATCTATTTTTACAAGATCCCCGGATTTGCAGCTCCACCTGGAATTTCTCTTGCCTTCCCCTGTAGGGCTGATCTGTTGATCTCATCTCCCTTGATTAATTTTTAGGCAGGCGTACAGATCTGCTCACCGATCTGCTCACAAGATCGGTCCCCAGCGTGCTCGGTGTCTCTGATGGGACATTCCTTTCTCCAAGATGCCCTTGAATATCTTATTTCAAAAAGCGCTTTCCTCTTCAGAAACTAATTTAGTGCCACATAGGATACTTTATTGTCCAGCACAACAACAATACAACAACGCAGAAGTGGGATCTTTGGGCAGATTTCGTGTGGTACAATAGAAGGTAATTCGCGAGCGCTAATTTTCGTTGCATGAGGGTGAGAAGTTGTTACCGGTACTACTTGAGAGAAAAGAAACTGAGGAACAGAGGAGCGAAGTGATGAGCCTGAGATCTTGAGCTGCTGCCAAAAATAAGACTCAATTTTCTCAGTAACTGGCCCGAGTCTGGGGAACCAACCCTTATAGGAACCAGACGTCCAGACCGGCCTCTTCCAGCTTCTGCAAGCAAAAACTGACTTTCCCTGAAATTAAATCAGACTTTCTGGTAGATGGGAGCCTTCATGCGCACGCACCCCCTGAGCAAAGCATCCCTGTTTTGGGGAAGGACCCCCTGCCCCCCCCTTGCCAAAAGCAGCTGCTGCACGTGGTGCCGGCTGCACCGTGGGGAGGCTCCTGGCGACTGCGGTCGGTCCCCGCGCGGGGACGGGAGCAGAAGAAGGCAGGACCCAGCAGTTCCTTCTTCTGACCGCCGCGCCACAACAGAGACCGGGCAGGCACTCTCCCTTCCCAAATCTTCTCTTTCTAAATTCAGGTTGGAGTCACGTGGGAATCTTTTATTTTTTTTTTTTTTTTAATTCTTAACCGCCAGTGGAAGTACGAAGCGTCGTGCGAACGGCGAAGGGTTTTTATGGATTTGACTTGGAGTTGCTCGCTTTGCCTAAGAAAGGGAAAGATGGATCGTGTGGAGTCGTGGTCTTGAGTGCAAGGAGCTCGCTCGTTGTTAACAGCAGTATTGATCTGTAAAGAGGGGACTTCTGGGTGTTGTCTGCCAGGGCAGCTTCATTCAGAGCCGAATTCGGTTGAAACGGTGAAGTTCTGGGCTTGCAATAAATGGGGCTTGTGCGGATCTCCCTCCAGGAGATCCCTGCTCAGGCATGCCCAGCTGTACACTGGGGATTTTAAGGAAAAACTGTTTTTATCTGATGCTACTACTGCAATTTGCACAGAGGTGGCTCCATCCGAAGAAGCCAGCTGCAGGGATGCTTTAGGTTGCTTGTCGCATCCTCCCTCCTTCCCCTGCACCGAGGGCAAGCGTGTCTTGGGGGCAGAAATGGGGAGCAAACTTGGTGGCGGTGGGTTTTGCTTGTCGGGAGGCATCATCCTTTTTCCAAATACCTCTGCTCTGCTTTTGCCAAGCTTTTGGGATTTTGGGGCCAGCTCTGGCCATGGTTTCATATCTAGAACATCTTTGCTCTGGGTAGGCGAGTGCTGTTTGTAGAGACCCAGGGGCTGCGTCCCCAGCTGGAGCGAGCTGGCGCGGGGATAAGCCGGGCTTATTTATGCCTCCTAAATAACAATCCCTAACTATGTGGATAAAACTTCCCAACCTGTCTTAACCCTTCCAGGGGCTGAGTCGCCGAGGTCTCTTGCACGGGTGGTTTGAGTAGCGGCACAGATGCGCCCGCGCGGGTCTGGTCCCTGGGTGGAAGGCAGAACCAGGGAGAGCAGTGATTACCGAGCCCCGTAGCAGTCCGCTCTTTGAAAAAGCTATTTAAGTCAAACCCAGTTATTCTTCTCGGCCTCACACGATTCCTTCAGCCGGTGCATAAATCCCAGTCACTCCCTAAACCGCAAGGGCTGCGCGGTGATGCCGGGTGCGTTACCAGCATCGTGCTGCGAGAAGGGAGAGGAGCCGCTGGCTGGCCGGCGATCCCCGTGTATCATAAGCCACCAAACCTGCGTTCCTCTGAAAGCAAGAAAAACAGCCCTGCTGCCTTTTTTTATTACACTTTTACACAAATTAATGTAATTTTCTTTTATAACAGTACTTGCTGTTGGGCTTGTTTGGTGCAGCGGGCACGTCATAACGAAGCCGGTGCTGACCGCATCCCTGCGGAGAGGGTGCTGTAAGGAGGGGATGGGGACCCACCACAGGGCCAGGCTCACACCTACCAGTGTCTGCTCCTGGCACCCTCCCGCCCGGCCACGCTCGGTCTCCTTGGCATCACGGTGCGGCTCTCGCCGCTTGTCACCGTCCGGATGATGACGACGCTCTGCGCCGGGGCCTCGAGGGTGCTTGAGCTTCAGCGGTGGTCGGTGTGGAGCTGCTTCGGCCGAAGGATGCCCAAAGTGACGTGGGGACTGAGGGAGGCACGGGCTGCATCCCGCCCACCGGGGGCAGGGGGCACGGGCGATGCTGCTCCTCCCTCAGCCTTTTTAGCCGCTGTACCCTTGTCGAGACGCGACAAGGTTACGTCAGCGTGGTCTGGGGATCTATCGATCACCGCCGGGGAAGGTTTGTGTGGGAGGCTTGGGGATTTGTCGCTCGGCAGGAGGTGGCTTCACTCATCCCGTCCCAGCGCGGGATGCTCGGGTACCCCGAGTGACCCCGTTGATGAAACTTGCTCGTTTCGGAGAGCTGCTCTCCGCGCTGCCGCCGAAGGCTGTCGCATGGGGTGTGACGACGGTCACCCGAGTGCCGTAGGAAGACGTGTGAGCTGGGGAGGGGGCCGGCGCCTCCGGGATCCTTTCTCTTTCCGTGTCAGCCCGCTCCAGCTGGAGCCCACGGGCGCTGGCCAGGGGCCTCTTGCTGCACGGGGACAGGCACGGCTGCGGTTACGCTGACATCCCCTTGGCGGAAATTTCCATTGAGAGCGTATTTTGGCCCGTGGTCCTCGTCTGAGGTCACCGGCTCGCTGTTGGTTGGGGAAGCCGTACACGCAAAGATGCTGCGAGGTCTCCTTAGCAGGAGAAGAAATTTTCTATTGACTCCTCCTGTGCTTGGAAGTGTCCTAGGGATTAGGAGCAGATTTTTCAGGAGATGGAGGAATAATCTAGTTCTTGTGGCAAACAAGAAATAATCTTGTTCTTGTGTGTGCATAAATTTTAAATAAATTAAGAAACCCTCACAAATTTTTAAATGTAAATCCTGTGTCTGCTGGGGCTTGAGGAAAGTACTTGCTGTTTTGAATTTGGGAGAGCGGGGGAAATACTGTTTGGCTCTCCATCACACCTTGCCCTGCTGCGGGTGGACTTCTGGGACCTTGGAGCTTTTTTGGTGGCTGATGGGACTTAAAAGCGTTGCCTGCCAGAGAGCTGCCGGGTTCACGCGGGGCCGGGAAGGGGCACGGATGGTGCCTCCCGAAAGATGCTGAGCCAGGCAGCGTGCATCACCGCAGCCGGCACGGGTCACTGTAGGAGATGCTGGAGCCTGGGAATAAACCACGGGGCGTAGGGAAGGGGGAGAGGGGCACACAAAAACCAAGATGGGGTACGTGACAGGGAGAGGAGGAGTAAATCTCCTGGTCATGAGATTCCCCACCTCTTCCTGAGCCTGGGCTCTCCATCCTCTGCTGCACCAAAAGCCTCCTGTGCAGTTTTGGGGATGCTGCCGGCCAGCTGCCCTGTCTTGCCTGTGTGCTTGGACACCTCCTGGTGTGTTTTTTTTTTCTTTGGTTTCACCTCTGGATTGAAACCAAACTCATTTCAAAGGTGTATCATTAGTGTCAGCAACCCTGGCTTTAGCAGCATCCCACTGCAATACTCAGCAAAGGTAGAGATGGGAGCAGGGACTGGGGGGGTGGGGGTGGTCCTGAGCCCCCACCCCGCCCTGGGGAGGATGATGAAGGGGGAGCAGGAGCAGCCGGGTAGATAATTACACCTATTCCCCATCCCAAGCAGCGCTCGGGACGTCGGTGTGGCTGTGGGAAACGGGGCTGCTCCAGAAGTCAGGGAGCTTGAACCTCTGCCCCTGTGTCTTTATTTATACATTTATTAAACCCCCCCTGTAAAATCTCGTCCTCTGCCCGGAGCCTTTATAAGACACCCCAACCTTGTGTGATTAACGACCTTTGAAAACAAACCCCAGCCCTCTGGGCTCATCTGTTTTCAAGGAGTTTCACTTCTACCCCCTTGCTCTCGTTTCCCCTTTACCTCCCCGCTCAGTGCTTTTTTTTTCTTTCCCCCCCCNACCTCCCCGCTCGGTGCTTTTTTTTTCTTTTCCCCCCCCCGGCCGCCCTCGCCAGCGCCGTGCTCGGGGCCCGGCCGGGCTAACGTGAGCCCCGCGACAGCCGGGGAGCGATGCCGAGGGCACCGCAGCAGCTCGCCCTGCTACTCCCACCCTGGCGAGGTGCAGACCCAGTGGATAAAGGGATTAAAGTATTAAACGGCAAAATATCAGCGCTCGCCGCGCGGGATATCTCACTTTTTACTAGTCC
>VXBL01003656.1:117318-132569 GCA_013400195.1 Aramus guarauna
CCCCTCCCCAGCTCAAAGCCAGGAGGAAAGGGTGTGCTGGCTGGGCAGAGGTTTGATACTTCCAGTGCCTCGCTTCAAAGTCTGGGTAAATCAATTAACTGCGTGTTACATGAAACTCATTCTGTTTCTTTCCTTTTTTCTTTTTTTCTTTTAATAAAAAGAAGAAAAAGTTGCACAAGTACCCCTTTTCTTCCCAACTCGGTCCTCGGGGGAATATAAGGAGTTAACGCTGGTATTTATAGAAACAAGCCAAGCTAATAACCACTGCAAAGCTGGGAGGGCGGTTGTGAGGTTATCAGCAAACATGAGAATGAAAGAAAAAAAAAAAATTTGTTTTTTTTGAAGAATGAAAGGGCTGTCGTACCCCTCCCCTCTCACCCCAAAGTGTGGGACCATTGTGGCCACGGGTACAGAAATGAAAGATATTACAGGAGAGTCATTGTGTTACTGGGGAGGGGGAAGTGTCTGTCTCTTTTTTTTTTTATTTCTTTTTTTTCCTCTCTTTTAAACTTCCTGGTTGGTCAGGCTGGGGCTGACAAAGGGGAACCGGTCGTGTCCAGACACATTGCAGACTTCTGGCAAAATAGCCCAAGCTCACGAAAATTTACACATTTCCTGGCGCCTGGCCAGGCAGTACTTGTAGGACTTGGCATGGCTTTTCCTTCAGTTAGAAAAAGGGCCTTCCCCCCCCGCCCCACTACCCTTTTTTTCCTCTCCTTTTTTTTTTTTTCCGTGGGCTGGGGCATGGCAGGCTCCCGTGTGCTGGGTCAGGACTGCAGAAACGAGTCAAAATTTGGGTATGGGGAGCGGGTCCTGCAATGGCATTTCTTCAGCTTGGCAGCATGCGTTGCTTGCCCTCGTCCTTGATCCCGACGGGTGCAACCTGGCTGCTGCCCACCTCCACGTGAAGGACCATCTGATGGCCATGACCATGCGGACAGCCACGGCTGAGCATCTTTTTTTTTTTTAAGGTTATTGAAAATGTTCAGATAGGCAGGAGGGGGATGTGCATGGGTGGTACCTCAGCCTGGAAATAAGGAGTTTAGGGGAAAAAAACCTAGGTCATTTCTTGCAATTTAAGCTCCCTGCCCGGCTGTGGGTTTCTGGCCTGCTCCAACACCTTGCTTCTGTTTCTCCATAGAGGGATTGAAACCAGCCTCCCGCCAGCCAGCAAACCCTGTGTCACTTCCTTCCCTCCACCAAGCCTGGCTCTTTCCACAGAGCAGACTTTCAAATCAGTGTGTTTTGGTTCATTAAAGGTAGTTTTGAAAACATTTTTTTTAGTTCTGTGTTAAAAACAAAAAAGCTTATCTGGACCTGGTAGTACAGGCTCAAAATGAGCAATATTCTCATTTGGGGCAGATGGGCTAATAAGATTTCTGTTTTAATACTCACATCCATTTTTGATGGCTCTCCTCGGTGTGAGGCACCCTCCCACAACTGCACCTCTTTGTCTGAATATCCATTGGAAATCCCCCCAGGGTACGTTCTGGTCTCGGTCATCGGGGAGCTGTGGATGTATCTCCTCCTGCGTTAGGCTGGGAACATCAAGTACTTTGTGGCACGGAGTTTAGAATAACGTGCAAGCATTGGCGGTATCGACCAAAAGCTGGGAGAAGGGAAGCTGGAAACACTTGGACGCTTGTGGGATTGGGATGGCTGGAGTCTGGTAATTCAACCTGCTCAGAGCAGGAAGGGAGACCTTGGATTTTTGGTTAAAAATTTCAAAGCACAAGAGTGATCCTGGCCCTTGGCCTTTGAATAACCTTTTTTCCCCTCTTGCTAGAGTTGTGAAGTACCAAAGCTTTTGGCCCTGCGGAGGACTTCTCCGCTTTTCCTTATCACAGAACTCTGAACTTCTTGGGCAACGCCCGAGCAGATTCACATTTTAATCCCTGGCGCTCGCATCTAGGGATCCCAAAGCGTTTTGCACAACGTAGGCAGGGTAATGTCTTTGCCTGTTGCAGAAATGCAGCTGCAGAGTGGTGCCTGCCTGACAGCGTGCAATAACGCTGCCTCGACAGGTCTGGGGCTCCAGGTCTGCTGGAGTGGTAGAGGGTGATTGCAAAGCCTACGTTTGGGTGCAAGGTCCCCTGCAGCTCTAGGGCGAAGGAAACAGAGTTGGGAGTTCAGGTGGGGAGCGCAAGACTCGTTCTCTTGGCTGGGAAGCAAAGAGTGGTACGTGCAGTCAGAACAGCAGAGGACATCTTATGTGGATGGCATGGAATCACCCAGGAATCCAGCCAGGATTAAGACCATGTCTCTGATGAAACGCAACACGGGATCTTTCATACGTGCGCCGTCCCTACCAATTGTGTGGCCAGGGCTCTGGGTTTCCACTTTCTAAGATGGCACCTGGAGCATAGACCTATTGTTGGTGCTAAGGGCAGAGTCATGCTTGTTTCCCTCTCTTGCGTCCTCAGAAATCTTTCTTCCAAGGAATGGACCGGGGGCTTTGACCGTTTTAACCTGGCCTAAAGGTCAGAATGTGGTTTGCACCGAGTTGCTGTTTTTGTGGCGGTAAGACTTATTGAACGTGTATGTTTGACTTTTATTCATCCACTTGTCATGGCACAGTAGAAACATACTGCACTGCTGCTAATTTTCTCCATGTAATCACCTGAGTGATAAGTTCTTTCACTAAATCCTAATTTCTTCCAGGCAACAGTCCTGTTGACGTACGAACGTACGTGCAGCAGAAAGCGCAGTGACTTCACCGCTGTGTCGCAGTTCACTTTACTGCTTGTTTCTGCTCGGTCAGCAATGGTCTCACTCTGCAGCGCGTCACTCTTGCTTGCTAATAGCGTGGAGGTGAATTCACACTGGTGGTTGAGTTTCACATTCATAAGAATTTAGGTGCTGCTGAATGAGCTACCTCTACCAATAAGGATCCAAAAGTACAAAGGTTTCCTGGATTTTTATCCTCAACCTGAGGGCAGGGGAACACTTTTTTGACTTTGAGTGGTGGTTGGTGGTGCTGGTCTTCAGCTTCCTCCCTGCCTAGCAAAGGAGCAGTGATGAGGGACCCCGGTGCCAGCCAGGTTGCCCCCTCCGCTTGCCTAGATACACCCTCAGCCAGCAAATGAACAGCCAAGAAGGAAAACCCACAGAGGGAGCTGCTCTCTCAGATTTGGGTGGACAAAGGAGGGGAAGTTAGAATTTAGACCCGATGAGGCTACTTTTTCTTGAGTTCATTTTTTCAGCCCACAACCCTATTTCTCCTACGTGTGTGTGTGTCCACAGGCACGTGTGAACATGTGTATGCATGCTTCTCCCTCCTCCTGTCCTGCAGAACATCAGATGTTTGCACAGTGGTGGCCAGAGCAGTTAGACCATAGCACGAGGTACTTGCAATGCCCGTGCTGTAGAGCAGTCGCACACGCTAGTAAGACTCCCTGGGTGTGCACAGGAGCTCTGTTGCAAGCACCTGCTTGTCCATATGATGGACTCAATGGTTTGCCATAAACCTGCTCTAGCAGCAAAGATGGCTGCGGTGCTTGGGCAAGATGTCTCACCTCTTATCTGCTAGCTTCAGATCCAAATGAGGTCTTGGGCAGTTGATCTGTCTGCCCTCTGTTTAGAGTCTCATCAGACACGTCAGAGTCACACAGCGCTTTAAGAGGACCTGGGATGAGCCTGCCAAGTCTATAACAGCACTAGAGAGTTGAGGTTGAGAGGTAACGACCAGGTTATTCTTGGGCTGCCTGTGTCCACCTCAACATGAAATGGGGAAGAAAACCTCTACATTGAGGGGAAAGCATGAGTGGAGAAGAAAAGGTGGCAGAGGTGTGCCTGATGGTGAGCCCCAAGGTCCTAATTTGCTGGAGCATCCTCCATAAGGATGGTTGTCAGACAAGGAGCTGGTGGGTCTGTGCAGCATGCCAAGGTGGGACCCACCCAGTGCTGTGCCCCAAAACTGGGGTCCCCAGGTGCAGATGTTAATGGACTAGCTGTGCTCGTTGGTTTTTAATTTGGTGTCTTGAGCTTCAAGCTGCGGATTTTCTGCGTATCTGGAAATCAACTGGGTAAAGCACAGCATAGGCAAGGCAACTTTACGTCATGTGTTGGAAGTCTCTAGGGGCAGGAGTGGGGATGGAGGTGTGTGGTGGGGGGGCTGAACTAAAATGCTGGAAGAAATTGCATCAGGTTTGGATAGGTCTGTGTGCCGTTTGTGATGCCTTCTCCTTGCAAGTCTCTCTGAGCGTGCGCTAAGCGAGGCTGAGCTTTGCGTTTTACGAGGAAGGTGTTTGTCCCACAAGTACAAATGTCTAATTAGACCTGACACAGCAGAGGCATTTCCCTGACATTTATGCCACCGTCTCTTCAATCCTCAGGAGCACGTAGTCTGGTGGGAGGCACCACAAACAATGTCAGAAACAACATAAAATTCTCCATTAGCCGCGACCCCCAGAAAAGAAAAAAAAACACAAACCAACACCCAACCCTCACAACCACTTTTATTAGGCACACTAAAAGTGAAAGCAGAAGGGTGGGGCTGTGTTTGTTGATCTTCGCTTGTAGAAAGACATAAAATGGCTCATTTAAATTCTTAAGAACCGCATAGGAGGCAGGAGACACAATGAGGATCTTGGAGAAGAAAGGCCATCAGCTGAACAAACTAATCGCATGGTAATCAAAGGGGAGTTATACGGAGCCTACTGGGAAGCGCTTTAGAGGAGGTTCCAGCTAGGCATAGCAAGGGCCCTGTCAAGTGACATTTTTAATAAATTATAAATTAAAAAAAAAAAGCACAAAGGGATGTGTAGCAAAAGGAAAAAGACGAGTCTAAGATGATCCTAAACAGTACGTGCTCCAAATCCGTGCTGCAGCGGCTGCGCCCCATCCACAGGGAAACTCAGCAGAGTTGTCGCCCTTGAGGACAACTCCCAAATCCCGCTTTGCTGGCAAACTCGGTTATCCCTGGCACGCGTGAAGGGTCACAGCCCACGCTTGGAGTGACCTCTGCGAGTTTTGCTCCGGAGGTTCAGTTCTCCAAGAAAGCGGATGCGGCAGGAGCACGTTGGAGGGGATGAGGAACCAGCCTGCAGAAATGGGTACCACGCGCTAAGCCTCAGCATCTTCTCTGCTGTCTGGGTTGATGGGTGCCGTGACGGCACGGGCTGCCGTATACTGAAGCATTGCCAAGTACTGTTCTGAACAATAAAGTTACAAGGAGACTTCAAAAAATAGAAAATTTTAAACAAACCCCTAAATAAATTGTGGGGTGTGTCGTCTTCAAAGCACTGAACGAACTTTAATTAAGCTTCACAACCCTGCTGCGTGGTGGAACAGTAACCCTTGTAAGGGTTGTTTCTGCAGGTGAACTGATCAGGATTTTTTTTATTAGCAAAAGTGAAATTAAGCATCATTTCTGATAAACAGGAAACTAAGTTAAAAAGACAGGGGGAACAAAGACTGCAAAGTCAAAAACAACTAGTGCTAACCCACAGAATAGGGAAACAGGAGGTAGCAATAAGAAAAAAAAAAAAAACAAAACAAAAACTTGGCAAACAAAAGTGTCCCAAACTGCAGAAATACATTTGACTGATTTTAACCAAAAAGCTAATTTTTTCTGTGGTGCAAGCGGCTTTGGTAGAAGTTATGCTATGGAGAAATTTGGCCTCAAGGCAAATGTCTTTGTGGTGGGGGAGGACTTAAGGAGGGGCCATGAGAGGTTAGAAGTATCTGTGGCATCCCTGGTGGAGACTGCTAATAGAAATTCACGTTTGGAGGGCAGGAGCGCTGCCCCTCTGAGGTGATAAGCTTTGGGTCCGTGGAGCATCAAAGCATCTCGGTGCTGTAACTATAGTTTTACACCAACTGTTGCTCTCGGTCTACTAAGAAAAGCCTCAGCGTTAAAATCCTACCAGTTTGGAAAATCTTGTTTTAGAAAAGCCGATCGGTGTTTGACCCAACGCAAACTTGTCTCGCTTCAACTTGGGGTGTTGCTTGTCAGATCTCCTACAAATAAATTAATAAGAGGTGAAAATCGGTGTCAGTCTTAGAAGCGTGAAAGCAGCCCTACCTGTGAGTGGGGGGCAAATGTAGAGTGGCAGCAGGTTTTTTGTGGTCTAATTTTATAATCCTGTAGAATCAAAATACTGGGAGGATCCTAACAGGAGCTACGACACAGCCTTAAATGTAAGGTAATAGCGCAAATTCAATATGGTTATAATTGCTGGTTTTTTTATTACAGACTCTGTGTGTGACCTGTTGCATTTGCTTTCGCTTTCTTCTTCAGCTATCTGAGTTCTGCCACCTTTCTCAGCAAACAGGGATGTGCAGGAGAAACAGAGCCCGCGGCGTATTTTAAAACAAAAACAACCCCTGAAAAAACCAAACCAAAACTTTTGTTGTGGGAGACAAAACTTTGTGGCTCTGCTAGCTGTGGGGTACAGCTAGAAAAGGGAACTGGAAGAGTTAAAAAAAAAAACAAAAACAAAACCCAAACAAACCCCAAAACCAAAAATCCTACTGCAGAGAGCACTGAAGACCAGACTCTTTATTCCTGATGCCTGACTCAGTCTATCAGTTTTTATAGGTATAAAACTGATGTCCCTTTTGTGAAATATTCCCCTCTGGTTGAAGCAGAGAGCACCTGAAGAGCATCAAAGCTTGGGGTATTTTGGCCCTCTTGCCTCCGATCCTCTGTGTGCGATGGGCCTGAAGCACTGCAAAAATGTAAATTAATGGGGGAAACCCTGTCTGGGTTTTGATTTTTCAATGTCAATGGGACTGGCCTGCTCAGAGGTGGGAAGGACCCGTGCTCTGGCACAGCTTTAGCTGGCTTGCAAATACCGCCTTGCTCTAAGGCTTGACTTTCCTCTTGTCCCAGTTAAACCGGAGCACGAGTTACACCCCTGCACCCCTGCTCGTCTGACATTCGTCTGACATCTTTGCTTCTCAATGCACCTGTGGCCGCGTCCAGCAGTTGGGTGTAAAACCATGGGCAGCAATCATGTTGTTGTGGTTTTTCTTTTTTTTCTTTTTTTTGTGATGGTATTCTCATTTCATGGTAAAGATATGGGAGATGCTCAAATACTATAGCTGGCTATTTGGGCTTATATGGCCCCAATAGTGTTAGTGGCGAATGCATTGAACGGATTGCAAATGGCGCTGGAGAAGCTGTGGTGGGGTGTCACTTATCTGACATCGAGGACTAATTAACGAGGCTGTGGTATTGCATCACAGCTGGCATCGCGCTGCAGGTTTGTCCCTAAAGCGGGGCAGGTAGGCTTGGATGACTATTTTTCCTTCATGTGTGACCGCTCGCCGGCCTTTGGAGACACCCTGCGTTGTCGTTGGCTTTTGCGGCACGCACCACCTCTTTTTGGGGAGAGCTTTCAGGAGCAGCCGGAGAGTTTGTTCCCTGCTTTAGTGGATTAGAGTCAATCCTGGGGTCCGAGTTGCTCCCTGGAGGCTGGACAACTGGGGCTTTCCCTTCATTTTTGAATGAGGGGATTGCCCGCGTGTTGCGTTGGCGAAGGGGCAGTGTCCGTGAAGCAAACGAACCGTGCTGCAAACGAACCCCTGCTCTGCATCGCCTTCTGCAGCAAATAGTGGGGAGAGCCCGGTGCCTGCAAATGACAGACTCAAGTGCTTGCTTTGCTCAAGGATGCAGTGGATTTCCCTAAATTCGGAAAATAATTTGGGATTTTTAAAAAAAAAAATTGCTGGAAGTTAAGTGCAAGCACATCATCAACAAAATCAAAACGTGATCATTCTCAAACTGACTGTTTGAAAACTTGCTTTGATTTAATTGAAAATAGAAACTTCTGCAATGACAGCACTTTAAAGTAGACATTTTCTTTTCCTCTCTGTTTCTCAGAACCTTTGAGAAAATCTCCTTCCCTTTTCACATGAAATTATTTTATTATGACTTCCTGGAAGTGTTCAGATGACACAAAGTCTAAAAATTATGAGCAAGCCTCTCCTCACACTCCTTCCTCCCTCTTCTCCCACTCCCTTGGGTTTATTTTGTAAATAAGTGTCACTAAGCTTCCTGAGAAGCAAACACACAAGTATTGCTTCCACCAATACCACCGAAACTATGCTTTAAATTACACTTGTTCCTACCAGCCTTGGTTATTTTTACTGGTAGTGCAAAGCTCCTTGTCCTGGGAAGGTAAGTAATGGCCGGTTTAGGAGAGCACCGTGCCATTTCCAGGGGCAAGCTGTAGGGTTGCAACCTCCACGTGTGGCTGAAAGCTTATCTCAAAACGTAAACTCAAGAGGAGGATGGGGCTGAAAGACTTGAATATTCGTTTTAAAATATTTCTTTTACATGAGTATTTTTGATCTACTAAAGGAAAAATTCCGGTCTCTCGCGTGCATCGATTACGTTATCGAGACTGGCAGGAGCGGTACCGTGCCCTCACCCCCAGCGAGCTGTGACTGCTCTGGGTTGCAACACCTCACCTTGTGGGTGCATGAACCCCACTTGGTGCGTGCACGCTGAGGGTGTAAAAAGTTGGAGATCAGGCTGAAGCTGCTTTGAAAAACTAGCCCTGGAAAGCTGAGAGTCGTGTTCTTGGGTTGTTCTGGGGTTGAATGCTGACCCAGGTAATTAATCCTATTGCCTATGGTGGGCTTCGTTGGGTGGGTGTTTATCCGTGTCAAGGAGGCAATAAATTCTGATGACTTTTTTTTTTAATTTATTCCCACCAATTTTGTACTGGTGCAATAATGTCGCTGAGTTCAGAGGAGTGACTCCTAATTTCAGTGGGTGTAACCGGGAAAGCAGCATCGCTGGTTTTGACCAGGCATGTCTGCTCAAATGTTCTGAGCAAGCAACTTGTTGGGATTCCTGCAGCCTTTTGAAACCACCTCGTTACCCAGCCCCAAAGGGGCCGGCTGTCTCCTGCGGGTCCCGTGCACTGATGCTGCTATGGTGCACGGCCCTCGCGAGGGGATAGCAGGATCGGACCCTACATAGAAAACCAGATTCAGGGACAATCCTTTGGGCTTTCACACTGTTAGTGCTCTAGAAAGCACTACTGGTACTACTACCACACTAAAATACCCAGGTATCTGCTGCCTTACGAGCAGGTGCACTTATGGGTAGATGCTCCACAGAGAGCACAACGCGATGCTTAAAAGTAACTTTGGGTACCTTTGGTAGAAAGTCATACAGCTCCACTAAAAAACATGGGCTTTTCCACTGTTTTAAGTCCTTGTTCCTTACCCTTTATTGTCTCATTTCTAGTTTATCTCCCTGGCCTAATTTGTTCTTGCTCCGAATGTCTCCGTTGGCTTTAAGCTGTTTCTTGGCAGTGTCTTTAAGAGAACAGGCTTTGAGGAAGAGGAGCATCTCTGCAACAACAGGGTGGAGACGGGGAGGTGGGGTTAGAAATGGTTTTGCTAAGACCTGCTGTTTAAAAACCAGGACAAACATTTGACTCTTTCTATGGTGGCAGCGTAGATTTTGTTCGTGGAAAAACGCACTTTCTTCATGGATGCAAGTCCTTCTGGACCAGGTGCTCACACATGGTCATGCGTGGGAAGGTCCTTTGCCTATGTGAACCTCGTGGCTTGTGCAGGTTTCTTCTCCGTTGCTGCAAATCTCTTCTCTGTCAGCGGAGCAAAACCCGCGTGGCAGTGGGGTTTCTGGTGATGTTTGAAGATCTTGTGCGTCGGAGGCAACCTGGTGGCCTGGGTTGTCCTCAGCTGCTGCAGGCAGGTGTTGGCCGGTCCTGGGTGATGCTGTGGGAGCCTGAGCTGGGGAACTGCTGACCAGGATCAGGTCCCACTCTGTGATTTGAGAGAGCATTTGTTGGAAAGCTCGTATTTGAAAGTTTAGGGATGGGTATCTCTGAATAGTGAAAATAACCTGCTGAAACCCACCAGTGAGTTAATTATTAGAAATCGTTTATCTTCTGTGGCGCTATTAAGTTGCAGCTCGAGCAGCAAGTGTGATAAAACCGGAGAGAGGGGAAAACGTCCGCCTGGGCAGGGGCACAAAGGGAAACCTGCGGATGGAGGCACAGTTTTGTCTGAACGTTGAGCTCATTTACTGCCTCTGCAGGTACCGAAGGGCAGGAGCGCGGAGGTGACGGCTGAGTCCGTTACCTTGTCAGTCGTAAAGACGCAATTATCACCTCTTATTTGACCGGAGACCGTAAAAGGAGACTCGATGCTAGTATTTACTGTATTTTTTTTTTTTCCTCCTCCTCTATTAAAAGGACAGCCAATTTTGAATTATGATAATAGCTGCACTCTGGGTTTAGGACTCGCCTCCCTGAAATTTTCAGGACCACTAATTTGTGGTTACTCCAGTGCTAGAATGGACTCGGTGGTGGTGGCCTTTAGACTGACAATGCAGTAAAAGTTTAAAGCTGCAACTGCTTCGGAGCCAAAGAAAGAGAGAAGATTGAAACCTAAAGGTTAGCGTGAAATGCACTTTACTGTTATCTATGAGAACAAATGAGTTAAAAAAATTTCAAATACCAGAATACCCTACAGGGAGGAGATATAACTATTAAAGGGCTGTTATAGCTGCAATAAATGTAGGAACAATAAAAATAAATTGATGAAGTAAATGTCAGCGCTGTTCCCCTGAGCTGCCCCCACACCTTTGTCCAAAAGTAGAACATCTCCAATTACAGAGGGTGGAATCAGCCTTCAATGACAATATGACAAGGACAGAACATAGAGCAGTGGCACAGGGAACACAATTATGCACAGCCTTGAAAAATTGTATCATAGTACAATGTATGGAAGAAATCAATTAATGATGCAGGGCCTCCACTTCTGTCTGATAATCCTGTAAGAGAAGGATGAACCTCCCCCCCCTTTGCCTAGAAAGGGAGAAGGAAACAACAACAAGGAAAAAGGATGACCTGCGAGTGAAAGTCTGCATAATACCGTGGGTCAATGTTTGCACACTTTACAGGATGCGGATAGTCCTCTTTACCAGTTATTATTATTTTAAAATCGTAGCTTTTAAGAAAGTATTTAAGTGAAACCCACTTCATTGGTTAAATAGCCCATTGCGGGGGGGAATCTCTGGTGAAAAGGCCAAAGACAAGAAAAGCCAACGGCTCAAATCCAAAGCCAGGAGCTGAGAGAGAAATGCAAAATTTTAGGAGTAAACAGAGTAGATGGTAGAAGACGATTTATCTTGTGCAATTTACAACAGGTGCTAAACATTACAAAAACCGGAGCTATTAAGCAATCAAATTAAGCTATAATTAACAGAAGAAAACTGTGCAGGAATTCTAATTAATACATATCTGAGCACATCCGTGATCCCCTCCGACAGCTCGGCTCTACAAACCCCTGCCGCTTCCCGAGAATAACCGAAGGGGTAACGCTTTGGGATTGCGCAGGACGCGATGGGTACCACCAGAGATTCCTTCTACCAGCCACAGCCCCGTATGCTGGCTTGGAGGGCGAGGCTTTAATTTGGGAGATGTTATTCCGAGGCAGTAGGAAGAAAGACTCCCCTCTTGTCTGAAGATCTGGTTGAGGGAAGCTTGTAAAAAGCTGGGGTGCATCTTGCTGTCTGTGTTTGTCCTCTGCGGTCGTTCTCCCTTCCCCGTGAGGTGTTGTTTTTTCCTCGTCCGCTATTTCTGAGTAAGATCTGTTTCTCCAAGTCACCGTTAGAGACGGATGGCTGACAGCGGTTGTGCCTGGATGGAGATGCTATGGTAGATGCACCTGAAGATAGGTGAGGACTGATGGCCGAGACTCTCCCATGAGCTTTAATTGCTGCTTTGACAAGGACCTGATGTGGTCTTGAAGGAGGCACTGGATGAAATGTGTGTGTCCTGGGTACTCCAAGTGTTTTAATAACTCTGAGATGACTGGGACAAGTTTGCTCGGGCTTTGGTTGAAAGCAAAGCTCGACTCCCCTGTCTATACGCATCCCCAACGAAGCTAACGATATCTCCCCACCTTACAGTAGCGTTGTGAAGATCAACTGGTTAATGACTGTATGGCGCTTTCAAATGCTGTCATTATAGTACTGTGGTCTCTCTTAGGGGAGGGTTTGTTATTTTTACAAAATTAGTTGTAAATCCAATAGAAAATAATTCAGCCACTGAAATTCTGGTGAGATAATTATTGTGAAGACGGTATTAGTATAGTGCCTTTCAGATGATTCACTACTTATAATTATTACTTTCTAATTCTATGCAAATATAATGTAAAAACCCTGTAACCTGCTCACGGGTTGGTTGCGTTTACCCCCTCAAATACGTAGCTGACTCCTTCGACTCCCATATGGCGCTTCTCAGGTGGATCGCTCTGGCTGGCAGTGGAGGTCCCTGAGAAAACAGCATCTTTTACTGGAGGTTGAGAGATGCCCTATTTCTGCAGGTTTTGTTTTTGGTGTGTTGTTTTTTGGTGGTGGTTTTTTTTTGGCTAGAGGTTGCAGGTCCTGTTGTTGGTTGACCACACCTCGCAGGAGTTGATCACCTTTTGCTGTGCCCATTGCTGTGGGCATGACCAGGTCCCAACTGCCAGCTCCAGGATTAGGTCACCTTCTCCATGCCTGCCTGGTCCCCACGTACCTACTCTGTCAGAGCAAGGACTGGGACCCCATCAAGGGGAGGAGGAGAGTCGGGTCTTTATTTCCAATTTCTAAGGGGATGAAGTGATTAAAACCTGCTGATACTTCCAGTTGAACGTCAACAAACTGTCACCCCTGCTTGTCCCAACCGTAGTCCATCATGGCATGCCATGCCTCTTGGTGGCTTTGATGGCACACCCTGAGGTGGAACACGGTGCTAGGCATTTTCTTCTCTCTTGATTTGTTCAGACAACTGGCTTAGCTCTAGGCTGGCATTTGCTGTACTTTTATCTATGCTCGTACTCCCTGAATATCTTCAGCCTCAGCTTCCCTTGGGTTATCCTGGTATGACAAAAGTCTATGTTGTCTTTTTTTAGAACAACAAGCAAAGAGGTCCTTTATGGAGGCCAACCACAATACTTGCTTAGTGCAGGGGCAGAGATGGCTGGAAATCACTGAAAAAAAACCACAAAACAAAACCAAAACCAAAAATGTGAAGCCTTAAGACTGTGATCCTTCTGTTCCAGCTTTGGAAATGCCAGGTGGATTTTCAGGCAGTTGAGCTAATTTAACCTGGTCATCTCACACCTACTCCCGTGTGGTGGGGACACAAAGGAGGAGTTTTCTTCCACAGTTTTCCATACAAGTTGTCCCTGTTTGGAAAGACGTGTTTAATTGCGCTCTGAATAATTCCTAAACCCACTGGCTCTGCCTAACTCCCCACCAAGCTTGTGCGTGAACGGCCTCCCCGGCACCAGGGACCATCCCCCCCTTCCCTCTGTGGGCATCGCCGGCGGCTCTCCCCAAAGCCAGACCTGGAGAGGTGCTTACGGGGGCCCAGCCTGTGGCGGTGGGTTTCAGCCGAGCGCCTGGATGGGTGCTGGAGCCCAGTGCGGCACCAATTGGGCACACAAAATTGTACGTGGATGGGGAAGCTCCAGACGAGGCGCTGAAATGAAAGGTTTGAGCTTGGCGTTGGTTTGCGCCCTCAAAAATCACACATCTGGCTCTCGTCCGGGATGTTCCTCCACCGGGAAGCACTGTGCGGGCTGGGAATATGTCTTCGTCTAAAAGGCTCTGGAAGCATCGCTCCTGGAAGTGATTGCAAGTGTCTTACCCTCACGTGCGTGGATGTCCTAATGCTAAGCGTATGCGTGTCCGCCTGCAGGATCAGGACCTCAGTTATTAATAACAATTAACAATTAATTAATTATTCCCGCCAGGCAGAGATGCAAACCTCTGGCTTACTGCTGGACATACAGTATGGCAAAGTAAAGAGCGCGGTGTGAGCTTTTAAAGTGAATACCCTTTGCTTTTGCTGGCTGATGTCTTGTGCGTCAAAGTTTACTTGTTTAGTTTTGTGACAAACTCCCTCTCTTCCGCTCACCTTTTCTTTATTCAAATTTCTGTTCTGTAAATCAGACGGGAATTGCGGTCCTCGTTGGAGCGAGTGATTAACGGCATGGGTGAGAGAAGGAGAAGGTGGGGAAGCACTGGGAGGATGAACTGGTTTTGGAGCGGGCAGGCTGGTGCTGGAGGTGGGGGAGAGACCCCCAGCCTGGCCCCGGGTGGGGAGGTGTAACTCCACCGCGGGCTCCGAAACTGGTGCCCGGAGGATGCGCGCAAATCCCACCCCATGGTGGGGGGAAGAACACCCGGCGCAGGCAGGAATTCAAGCAATTAATCCTTTACTTAAAGAATAATAAGCAGCCAGATTTTTACATACCGAAAGTGGGAACAAGGTAAAAGGGGTTAAAAACTAAAAAGCAAGGACAGCAGACACCAATTAACACAATGCTAATTGACAATTTCCCCAAGCCTCCATGAAACATGCCAGACCTATTTCCCCAATTACTAATTAAATCAAACTGCATGCACAATACTAATTTCCCTAACTTAGGGAGCTCAGTAGACATATAAAATGTGAAACTAAGTTAAACGTGTTGTCGAAGTGCAGGGAGAATGACGAACTTAAAAGAAAAAGTGGATGAACTTTTGCTCTGGATACATTCTTCAAACTTCTGGCCTGTTTGGGGAGTTGGATGGGGGGTTCCCAGTCAAGGCAGGTGTGTGGTGGGGTCCTGTGTGCTGGATAATGAGACCCTTCCTGAAAAACAGCCTAGAAAGGGATGCTTGTGCATCCCGGGATGACACGCAGGTGTGAAGAACGGCACGTGTTATTTGGAGAAACTCTTTATTTGGGGATGGGAAAGATGTGGAGGCATTGGCTCCCGCCAGGGCACGGTGATGGGGTGTGGGACAGGTACTCTGCTCCCCGTTAAAAGGTTTTGGGCGATGCTGGAGATGCACTTGTGGCTGGGGTGTCCTTGCTCTCAGCCGGGGCTGAGGCAGCCCCGCCAAGTTGGGCGGGAGGAACAGAAGGACAGCTCAAAGTCTTCCAGTTCGTTGTGCTTTATCAAACCGCTGACCCCTCCCCCGGCATGAAATAAGGATGAAATAGTAATGCGATAGGTTAATGCCGATAATTAAAGAGAGTTTAAAACTAAGCAGGAGACTGAACTGCGTGTGTGGGTGGCTGGAATGGTTGTTTGATGTGAAAGTCAATGGCTGAATTATTCAGAGAGAGTGATTTCCAAATGATAATTTTACATTTCCCATAACTGATTTTGATTTATTCCAGCAGCACCCGGTAGCCTGGCGGGAGCCGGGAGAAGTGCTCGGCTCTGCCGCTGCTTTCCTTCGACAAGGGGCTCGGAGCTGAAACCCCCCCCCCCCCCCC
>VXBL01003656.1:132585-142825 GCA_013400195.1 Aramus guarauna
CCCCCCCCCCCCACCTGGGGACCAACCTTCATGCACCCATCGCTGGTGGGGCTGGAATTTTTCAAGGGAGAAAGGCAGGGAAAACATCTGTTTTAAACAGAACGGGCTGTTTCTGTATCGATACAATGGCTTAATGCTTGGTTGTGTTTCTGGATGCAGGCAAGCACTCGAAGTCATCCGGATGCTGGCTTGGGTATCGCGGTGTTGGCTTTGCATCGCACCTGGAAATGCTCTGGGCTTCATATAAAAGTATCTGGTGAAACTTGCTCTCCTCAGATTTGCAGAATTCATCTGATCGCTTTTACCACCACCAAACCTATTTTTTTTTTTTCAGCACCCACTCAGGAGTGCACGCCGGGCTGTAAATCTCCTGCGAGGAGGCAGCTTCCCAGGACATGTGGTACTTTCTGTGCCTGAGCATGCCAGAAGAGCTGCAGGGACATCCTGGGGCATTTGGGGGTTTCTGCTTTTAAACCACGAACAAGAAGTAAGGACAGTCCGTGGGGGGAATCCGTGACCAATAGCCCCGGTCTGGGCACCGTGCACGGGGGACGTGTGTCCATTGGGACACATGCGAGCAGGGATTTGAGACCAGGTGGTTCAGCTTTGGGAACGTTTCTGCTGAGAATTAAAGGCAAACCGCTGAAAATAGCGGAGGTCCAGGTTACTTCCCCTGATACATTCAAACCACCCATTGCTGTTTTTGGGAGGCCAGGCGTGGTGGCACCGTGGTGTGGCCGAGCTGGGCAGGGATGCTGCGGGGAAGCTCGTACAACTGGCCTGCTGGAGCCCCGCGTCCCGTCCAAGTTTTAAGGTTAAGGGTGGATTTTATCCCCGAGTTGGGGCTTTTCTCCTTGGCCTCAGCAACGAAATACACCGTGGGGACGAGCATTGCCACCGGAGGGAGAGGCTCTGTGCTCCCACCCTCCTGCATCCTCCCAGAAACCTCGGTCTAGAGCATTGCTTTCCCGGGATAAATGAGTATTTAATTTGTTATGGGAGGCACAGCGGCTCCAGCCAGGGAGGCAGCGGGACAGCCTTTCCACGGTGTGCGTGGGCCGATGAGATGCGTAGGGCAGTGCCGACACGAGTCCCCCGTGGTCCAAGTGGAAGCTGCGGGTCGTTTCAGAGGAGGCTTCTGCCTCTCTTCTTGTGGTCATTAATTCTGTCCAGGGCCAGGGAGATCTTCCCTAATGAAAGCTTCAGTGAGATTGGTTTGTTGTATGGAAAAGCTTCAGTTTCGGTGAATCAGCAATTTCCGATGAAAAATCTTTTGTCTGAAAATTCCCAAGAAGCTCCGACTCTGACCTCGGAGCGGCTGCCTTCCTCCGAGCACATTACCGGGATTTATGGCGCACTCCCATGGTTTATTGTTCTACAGTAAACGGAGCTGCTGGATGAGTTTTGACTATCCTTCTGGGCAGGGAAGCAAATCAGCATCGCGGGACTATCCAAACTTGCATGATTTAGCAGAAGTCCTTGCTGCCGAGTGGGTGGGTTGCCAGATCAACTAGCTCCTCACCAGTTTGAGGTTGCACGTCCATCCTGGGACTGTAGCGCATCTCTTTCCTTACATACTCCGGTGAGAGGTCCTGCAGAAATATTTCCAGTGCTGTCAGCTCTTTAATTAGGAAAAGTAATGGCGGATGCATCGCGAGTTTGTAGTGTATTTTCTGAAGGTTGTTGGTACGGAGGGGATGCTGGCTTGCTGCTTTATGCTGTGGACTTGTCGAGATTGCCTTAGTGACAGCAAAGAGCCGTGATAAGGTGGTCCATGCCACAAAAGATTGCAAAGCATGAAAAGAAAAAAAACCCCACTATTATTCCCATTTTACAGCTGTAGCCCCAGCACATTGGTACTGTAGTATTTGCTCAAGGCTGCGAGAAAAGAAACCCTGAGCTTGGGATTGAAGTGAAATCTGCAGAATAACATCACCGTCCTCAAAGCGTGCAATTACATGAGCCACTTCTGAGTTATAAGCATCTGTATTTGCCTCTTTAAAGACCGCAGCGGAAGGAATGTGATAGCAGAAGGGGCTCTAAAAGGCTTGTCCACAAGAGAGGACAAGTATTATAAAAGGCACGACACACGAGCAGGGAGAGCATCACTGATGTACGTTGTCAGGGCTGAGGCACCTGCTGTAGGTAAGATGTTGGCTATGTGAAAGCTTCCATTAATTTTAACAGAAATGGTAGTTAGGAATTTTGGAAAATATGAAAATACAAGAAAATAGAGACTGTCCCAGCCCGTCCTTTCTGTGTCTAGCATCTGCTTTCACTGAGATTCCACGAAACTTTACAAACTGTGTATTTAGCAGCTGTGGCCCCAAGATGCCCGAAAGGTGAGGTGACCTCCTCAGGGCGAAGCAGCCCGGTGGAGACGGAGGCAGGACCGGGAGCTCGATGCTCCGGCTACCTGGAGTATGGCCCATCCAGAAGGCCAAACTCCCTCCCCCTAATCATAGGGAAAAGTAATCAAATTACTGCCTTTCATGTCACATTAGTGAAAATGGATACTAGTATGATGCATATTAATATAATATGATGGGAAATTGCTAATACAATTAGACCATCACATTTTATTAGTACCGGAGTGACAACTCACACCGAGGAACAGCTCACTCGGGCAATGGCTGGGAGTGAGCACCAGCCTGGTGCACAGGCGTGGGAACAGTTATTTAACTTTCTAAAACCACCTTTTTTCTTTTTTCCCCTCCTCTCTCCTCCATAAGGGCTTGGTCACCCAAGTGAGCATTACACCAGCTCGCTGTAAATATTGCCTGGCTTCTCTGTGGAATGAGTCCTCGTATGAAAAATTAGATGTCTCGTATATATGTTTTTCTTCCCATATATACACAGACATAAATAATGAGAAAATCAAAATAAACATCTGTGTAGAGAAGGATGGTATAAATTTTTCCTTAATACATTCTACCTTTTTATTTGGGGGTTATAACTTCAGTGCACTTTTTCCTAGTTGTAAAAGGATCCCATACAATTTTTGTGGATTACATATCGCAAGAGCTATCCCACCTCGATCTACCTTAACAAACAACGCTGGTTATACAGCAGGGATATATTTTATAATTATAACGCACTTCAAGCTTCCTTGATGGATGTGCAGCTCATTTAAACAGGGATGGTAAAAAAAAAACAAAACAAAAACCCAAAAACACATTTGCAGCATCCCCCTTGTCTTCCTTTCGCAAAGACCTGCCCCGGTGGGCAGCAGGGACCTGTTGGCTGGGCAGAGGTGGGCTTTGGTTTCATCGTAACCACACTCATCTCCAAACCAAGGACCAGCCTTCGGTCTTAGCTGGCAACCTGGTAGGAGGAGGAGCAATCCCGTGATGCGGCAGCAAAGGTGAGGTCCCACCAGGATGAGATGCTTTTCCTGTTTACGCGTGACCCGTAATCTCAAATGACAGACCTCCTGAACGGAAATGGCTTTTCGAAACAGCTGCTTCTTGTTCTGGGCAGGGGCTTTGCCTGGGAAATATTATTTATCATAATTATTATCTCTAATAATAGTATCTATGATATCAAAAGGCATGCCATGGGTTTACTACAGCCAGCAGGTGCAATTTTTAGATACAATGCCCAGGTTGACGATTGCGGCTTTGTTGACTTGGAGACCCAAGGAAGGGTTCGGGGCTTTGAAAAGTAGTTGGTTCATCAGTACAGCGCGAAGAAGATGGGACCAAATACTTCTGCGAGACGGAGTAGAGGAGGAGATCCACTTCTGGAGGCGTAGGGCACTGGGAAACACTTAAAGGAAAGATGTTTCTGCTGTGTTAGTTTTGGTGAGAGCCCAGGAATAGACGAGGTGTGGTGTTTCTGTCTCTCATTAATAGTTTCTATGACAAAAGTAGTTGTGATTTGTGTTTGTAGCTGGCCGTCACCCTGTGCGCACGTTTCTGCGGGCGCCCCGGTGCGCTCACGTGGTTCTCCCGCGTGCGTTTTTAGCAACGCCTTCAGCTGAGGCACTTTATAAATGTGAGCTCAAAGGTGGTGAAATGGGTAAAGCCTGATTATTTCTTATTTTGTGCGAGAAACTGAGGCCAAAGGGAAGCCTTGGGCAGTGAAAGGGGGCAATGACTTAACCTCAGGCTGGGGAAGCGGTGGGGGGAGCCTCAAGCCTAATTAAAAATGTTCGGGGTGGGGGATTTTGGTGTAATACTCCACCAAGTATTCCAGAAGGAACTGTGTTTGTGGTTCTGCCCGTTACAATAAATAAAATATTTATATTTTCTATTTACTTCGAAGTCTGCCAGTAAAAAGAAAATGCTTTCTAAGTAGTTTACGGTGTGAGCAGCTCGCGGGCCAAGCGAGGGAAATGCGTGCGCCGATATTGAGAGGCAAAGACTCTGTGAATGTTTCCAGGTCCTTTTCAAAGTCCGAGGTGGGCTTCCCCGACCCTTTGGTGTGGGCTGCCAACGTGGAGGGTGAAGGCGAGGAGGAGGAAGGAGCATGGTGAGGATTGCATGAAGGAACGCTCCTCTTTTCTCACTTTCCCATTACGTACCAGCTTTTGTGCAGAAAATCTCCCCGCCCTGCTGAATGCCTTTGGTGGCTTTGGATGCCATGGGCTGCGTTGGATGCAGTCCAGCAAAGTCCTCCTGCCGCTTCCTGGGCTTCGAAAGCCATCAGATGCCTTTGATTACTCCCATTACTTTGGAGATATTGGTGTAGCTGAGTGCTGAGGGGCCAATCCTGCCCGGGTTTGAAGGTGTGGGACTGGAAAGAAAGCCGAGCACCTTCCCCACCTCTTGCGTTCAGAGATGGTTTTCTTTGCCTTCCCCAGTTGTTCCCTGGGAAGTTTACAAAGATGAGATAAAGCCCTCGTCATCCTACTGATGTGTGTAGTAATAATGCTCAGCATTTCTCATCTTTGAAGTGCTTTACAAATATTAAATAATTAATCCGCCCGAGAATGGAAGAAAGAGTGTCATCCTTCAACTTACACGCTGGGGAGTGGAGGCAATCAGATGGTTTTTTCGAGGTCAGGAAGGGAGGTGCCACCAGAAACTGGTAGGGACGTGGGTCTGTTACCATGTGGTTAATGTCCAGGGACACTTGACCACTGGCCAGCATCCTTGGAGGGCAAGATCATAGAACTCGCACCAGGGGATGATGAGCTCTCACCGTGCTTGTGATACCTCTGAGCAGGAAAGCAGGTGCATGGTGTTTCTTCCAGCATCTCCTGGAAAGCCCAGGTGGTCCCTGCAAGGAGAGCGAGCCACTTTACAGGACTCTTTAATTTTTTTTTTTTTCTGGTGAGAAGGATGCTGGGAGTAACATTGCACATGGTAACAGATGAGGGCTGGTCATTATTTGACTTTTGCCACTTTTGGGAGGTTTGAAATGGTTTGGATCCTCTGTGGGGTGAGGATCCCATGTGAGGAGGGTGGCTGCTGGTCCTGGGATCACAGCCTGGGAGAGAGAAGGGTGAGAGCAAGGATATGGGCTTTGCTTTCCGGAGCAATAGAGAAAAATCATATACAAACGCTATGTATAGCAGCTTTCCAGAGAACTTCTGTAAGCACTGTGTGAAGACCTTTAAGATAGATGAGCACCGTTCATTTCACTGACATGGGTTGGAAAATCCCAAGATTTCCTTACATTCATGACTTAGGGTGTGATGGACAACGGAGCTGGGAGGGTTTTCCATGGAAGTGTGGTAGGACATCCCGGCTCCTGCTCCCAGCCCACCGCAGCGGGGCCAGCGGTTGCCTGTCCTTGGCCATGTCGGGCCAGTAGAAACAGAGGCTGGAAACTGGGTTTCTCGCAACCCAGGGGAAAGTCCTCAATGACTCAATTTTGGCTATTCTGGGATGACTTTCTCTTTGGGCCAGAAACTTCATCCTGCAGCTGAGGAACTTTTCATAGTGAAAGTCATGATAAAAGTGGCATATTTAGCAAAGTATTGGGGACTTTTTTTTAACCAAAAAGGAGAAAAAAAAAAAATGACCAGCTTTACTCAAGATATTTTGATTTTTTGCTCTTCCTCTTAGCCAAAATGTACTCTCGTGTATGGCAAGCACTGCATCACGCCTCATGTCATTACTTTATTTGGTTGTTCCTTTTCTTCCCTTGTGGGTCCAGTGCCGGGCAACTAAAAATCATTTTGACTTTCTCCGTCTTTATCTAACCTCCACAAAGTGGGCCTGGCAACCCTGTTATTTCCACACAATTCAAGCAGTGTTGTGGTTTTTTTTTTTCCTTTTTTTATTGCAGAGGGCAAATCCCAGAATAGAGCATAAATAAATAGATGATTTTAGAGGACTGTAGATCATTGAGTGTGATGCAGAAAAGGCCCCTTGTTTTGAAAGAGCAGCGTGAGGCTCAGCAACAATGAGTCTTGAAGCCCGATGAAAATCTTGGATGCTTTGAGGCTGTGTGTGTTGGGTGAACTTTATTTACATTTGGCACAAGCGCGCTCATATGTGATGCCAGCAACTGCCAGGGTACGTGGACGGAGCTGAATAAAGCTTATCCCGCGTTGATGTAAGGAAATATTGAATCAGGCTGAAGACCATCGTTTCCAAACCTTGGTTGGGTTTTGAAGTCAGCTCGGTTTCCACAAGGAAGATACTTGGTTTTGTTTGGTTTTTAAGAAGTAGACACCCCCCCTGCCATGCCCCCATAATAAATGAGGACAGCACCTGTCTTCCTATTTCCACAACAAGGGAAAACTGCGGTAACAATTCCCACATATTCCGTCTCCTCCTGATCTCCCAAGACTTACCCCGGTGTGCCTCTGCTTTAAGTCATTTGTTAAAACCAGCAGTCCCCTCTTCTCAAACGACTCCTGCAAAACACATCTCCTTCGCCGGGAAGAGGGAAATTTGTCAGCCCTGGAAAAGAGCAGCAACAAAAAAACCACCTTAAAAACTCTCATAGAAACTCTTGACAGATGAGCATGCAGATAGAGGGGTGTGTGTGTATACATATATAATTTTTTTTTTTTTAGCTCAGCAAATAGATCCTCCCAGGGTAAACCTTTTGGTGCCACCAAAGGGGTGTGCAAGTGGGGTGGAGGTTGGGGCAGCCGTAAGTTGGGGAACATCACCTTTGCAAAGCTCCGTCTTGGAAAAGACTTAGCTGGTTGCATATGAAGGAGCTCCGTCCTCCCTCCCCTCCCAAATTCACTACTTTGAATACAATAAAGTTGCTTTGAAATTTTTCAATTATTTAACAACTTTCAAGTGGAGAAATATTTGGGTCTTTTCATTTCATTTTTGGCTTCTCTTTTTTTTTTTTTCTTTTTTTCCCTTTGCCTCCATTCTGTTTGCTAAACAGTAATTGCAGATCTTTCCTGCCACCTTTAATACTCCCAGCTAATTATCCTGAAATAAATCTCTTTCAAGTCTGCATGCCAGCAGTTGTGGGATATGAGCGGCTCTTTCAGCTCCCGGCTGCCTGTCACTCAAACGGGCCTCAGCTGCAGCTCCGAATGATGAGTATTAGTCTCCCGCTGGGATGATTCTCCCAATCTCCCCACTTCCAACAGCATCTCCCAGGGCTGCACCACACTCCTACCTGTTAGCCTAATCTGGGATTTTCTTTTGCTAACGCCGTTATTTTGAAAGGAGGAAGAGGATTCCTGGGAGAAAGGCACTCGGTTAACCTTTTCCTAATTGCCATTCAAAGCTGAAAGGAAGCGGGGAGGGGGGGAGAAAAAATAAAAAATAAAATAAGATGATGGGTGCCGCTGCACGGGAGGATGGCTTGGGAAGGCTGGGGTCCCTCGCTGACCTCCCGGGGTTATTTATTTGGCCAAAGTAGGGTTTTGAGGGGGGCAGGCTCCTGATTTCGGCAGCCTGTGTTATTTCCAGCTTGTGTCCCGCTCGCTCCAAAACAAGGTTGTCGGGTTGTAGGCAGAGCTAAATGCTCCGTCGTTAATTTATCGCGTGCTAGCAGTAATAGCAAGGGCTGTTTTTAAATGCCACTTAAGCTCGCGCTCATACCTGGGCTTGCAATTTTGACGATAGGACATACATAAAATGACATATTGTTACACGCTTAAAGGTATGATTTTAAATGAAAGAACTATTAAACTATTAGTGTTTAAAGTGCTTACTCTTCCCCCCTCCCCGCTGTACGTGTGCCTTTTAATGACTTACCAGTTGGATTTCCTCCAGAAACTGCCTTGCCAGGCTGGGCGACGTGATGGGGTGGGGGTGGCGGTACCCCAAATTGCCTTTTGGGTGCTGCTGGGGGGGCTCAGCAGCAAGGGGTGCTCGGGAGGCGGCGCGGGCATCCCCCGTCTCTGGGCTCGCATCTCCCCCTCGTTCCTGAAGCAAGAGGTTTTGGTTAGCCATTGAATACACGCTCAAGTTGCTGGGCCGGCCTTGAATCCCTCTTCCTAAAGAGTTGTTTTTTTCACTCAAGGCTCCTTCTCTAAACCCGCGATGGGCTGCATTGAATTAATTCTATTAACTGCCAAAGGAATTCCTCGCTGCCGAATTATATTTCCTGTGTCTGTAAATCATTTCACCGCTGCTTTCCCTGACAGTTATGCAAGTGACCTTTTGATTTCACCGTTGTTTGTTTTTTTTTTTTTCTATTTATTTATGACATTGCTAACCACTCTGTGGCTGAGCATCGCAGTAAGATTGGGCAGTCACGTGGGATGCTCGAGAATAGAGAATATTTTATAAATATGCATATATGTGTTAAAAATAAAAAGAAAACAACGTAGAGCTGAATGTTTCAGACTTGGACCTGGAAACATAATATTTGCACTGAGTAAGTCACGTTAGTTTTAAGAGTTTATTTCTGGGTATTTTCATTTCCAGAGGAGGAATTGCTTGAAATCTTCCCCTTCTTCTACCTGAGCATTTTAATTTTATTATATTTTTTGGTTTTTTTTAGTCACCAGTCCAAGTTCTGCAGGGGCCAAGCGGTCACTGGGTAAAGCGGGAGCTGTGGATGCTCCGAGCTTTGGCGGTATCAGAGTCGGTATCGTCCGACCTGTCTCCTACCGGGGCTGTGAAATCCCCTAAGGAAAGGGGAATCAGACGCCTCGACTCCCGCGTTGGGCTTTTGCGGGTGGTATATTGCCATAGACACATCCCTTCCGCAGCAGCAAAAGCAGCTTCCGCGTGGGGACGAGACCTTCCAAAAGCTCCGGGCTGGCGCGGGGAGCCCCGCTCAGACCTCTCGCCTTTTCGCCGTGGTCCCGTCCCGATGGGCGCGAGCGGCAAATGCTTCGAGCGCAACTGCTGTTCTGGGCTGGGGAACCGCGTTGGCGTCCCAGCGCTTGATTTGTGAGTCTAATGACAAGTTAGAAGTGTCATCGGCAGCACTTGCGGGCGCAATTACAGCACCTGCTAAAGAAGGGAGCCTGCTTTTCCCATTTGGCTCATCCTCTGGGATGAGCCTTCCATAAACACAGCGGCCTGAGGAGGAGAGCCGGGATGATGCCTGCCTCGCCACGGGTGAGGTCCCCTCTCGGGTAGGAAGCAGGTGAGAAATGAGCTGTACCGCCGTCTATAAAACCCTGCGAACCAGAAGAGATCCCCGCTCTGGCCCTTTTAACAAATCTGAGGCATCGTGGTTGGCTTGCGCAAGGTTTTGCGTAAGTAATAAATCGAGGTTTCCTGCAAAACATCTGGTGGTATTCGGCTCTTATCTCGCTCTGCAAGAGGTAAAAAAAAATAAAAAAATCCCTCTGTGGTTCTACTTTGCTGTGTTACAAATATAGATACCTGTTTGTGGGGAAATATTGAAATAGAAGTTTGAAAGTATTCTCAGGTTCGTTCCCCAACGCTACGTTAAATATGTTTGGGGGCTGTTTGTGATGCCCATTCCCGTCCCGGAGCAGAACAAGCATCTCATTCTTAAATCGGGTTTGGAGCAGCCCTGCCAGGGACAAGGTTCACGATTTTGGAAAGCAAAGCCCGTGGTAAGAGCTGCAGAAACGCTGTGCCTTTACCTTGTGCCTCTTACACCTTCTGTGGTTTAATCCCAAAACCAGACTTAATTTTCGGAGCTGCTGAGCCCTTGTAACCCGTGCCCGGGATCCTGTGGTTTGGCCCAGGCCCTCCAGACCCCAGCAGAGGGGAATATATGATACTTGTGCGACGTATACGCTAACGTAGTCCCTAACATCTCAGGACGTGGTTGAAGCTGGTTCAACATCTTTGCCTATCATGGATGATGTAGCTCCGACAATATCTAATTGTTGGCATCACTTGCACGTCCTTCCAAGTCTGCTCCTGCTTTTTTTTTTTTT
>VXBL01003656.1:159281-178758 GCA_013400195.1 Aramus guarauna
ACTCCAATTTTCCTTTTTTTTTTTTTTTTTTTTTTTTACCTCCCCCAAGGCAATAA
The DNA here is from genome assembly GCA_013400195.1 of Aramus guarauna. NCBI lineage: Eukaryota > Metazoa > Chordata > Aves > Gruiformes > Aramidae > Aramus > Aramus guarauna. The sequence goes on from VXBL01003656.1 coordinate 159,338, forward strand.
TACAGAAAAAAGTGTAGAAAATGAACTTGGACCATGCTGTGTAAAGGTGCTGTTGTGGTTGTATCGCTCGGTCTTTGTGCGGTGATATTGCTGGTTTTAGAGTGTGGGACACAATGGATTGGAGGAGAAAATGAGAGCACCTCAAATACAATGTTTTGTGATAATAAGCAGCCATCAGTGTCGGGACTTATTAGCGAAGCGGCGATACTGCAAGACACCAGTTAACGCAGTACGTGCCACGTGGTCTTGCAGCTAACCCCTATCATTTACTGAATAGTATCACTTTAGGGACTACATGGTTAAAACCACATAAAAAAGATAATTAAAAAACAAAACAAAAAAAACCCAACAGAAATCTTGAGTCTGAATTACATTAAAATGTTCAGCCAGCCTCTCAGCTGGTTTTATTTAAGGGAATTTCTGCAGAAGTCTGAGGAGCTCTGCCAGGTGATGCTGGCTGTGTGTGTATGTGGCCACTTGCACTCCGAATATTAAGTTGGCTTTATGCATTTAAAAAAAAAAAAATTAAAAATATTTGCTGATTTCAGAAGAGTGTGTCCCGTGAATTAAATGCTTCACTTTAGGGTGATATGTTGTGACTTATGAAAATTTGAAATACCTGTTATGGATCGGCTCTCACTTAGTGGGGACTGTGTTTGTCAGGCGATGATTGAAGTTGCAAATCAGTATTCTCCAAGCTGGAATTTCCAATGGAGAGGCAGATAGCTGCAAAAACATCAGTTTTAAGAATAAAATAAAATGAAACAAGCAGTAATAAAAAAAGTACTTGACAGGCAAATTTGGTGTTACACGTTCTGCATTTCTTTTCAGTCTTTCAAACTTTCTGAACACTATAATTTGTTTCTAGTGTTAGCATCACTATCATCAAAGATGTTGGACTCTATTAGCTCAGCTGTCTAAGGGATGTCTTTTTAAAAAGGAAGAGAGTAGGGAAAAAAAAACCAAACCACAGCAAGAAGTTCAGCCACTTGAATTTAAGCATAATCACTTTTCTTAACACATGTCTCTCATTTGCAATCAAGGCAAAGACAGCAGGAGAAACCTCAGCCAACTGCTTGCTTGTCCCGAGACATGCAGAAGGTTGGTCTTTTTGGGTTGGTTTTTTTTTTTTTTTTTTGTGAGTTGTGGTTTTGCTAAGGTGACTCTTTCAAGACAGGAATGCCACGTGGTATGTGCCAGAGCCTGGACCAGGATTTGGGTTAAACAAAACCTGTCATTTTATGTAACAGTTCAAAAATTCGTCTCAGTGGATGTTTCTTTCTGCCCATCATTTTTCCCAGGGTAGGGATGTAAGGGTCCCTCTCTCCAGCTTTGTCTCTAGTAGTAGCTTATTCAGTCAAGAACAGAGCAGATGTAGGATGACGGGTGGAGAGAAAATAGATGATCACCAGTTAGCTGAAGGAGGTGTGGGTCCTCCTGGCCAAGGCTCTACGCTGAGATAAAGAGATTTAGTTAGACCTTAGCTTCGGTGTGACCTCCCTACCTCAGCATGCCACTTACTTCTCAGCACTTTTGGTCCTTCCCTTCTATTTTTGCGTCTTAACTATGACAATGTGAGCAACCCATGGTGGGCACTGCTGCTGTGCCGGTGTCCAGCTCCTCATCCGGCAGGTCCTAGCCATGGCCAGGGCTGGGAGATGCCCTCTTGGCTCCAGCGTTACTGCCCCTCGTTAATAAGGATCAACAGATAATTTATCACCACGTTGCGGTCTTGCTTTGCCTTGTTTGTGATTATCGGCAGGTTACAAGCTTTCTCAGATGAGTTATTTATTTGAAATGATTTATCAATTAATTCTGTGCTGAATGAATAAGTAGTTCAGCTTTGCGTATGTATTCAAAGCAAAATGCAGGTTGTCTTCAAAGCTGGATGGAGCACATGGTATTCTTCTGTTTGGTTGGAGGAATATAACTCTTTCAGACAGGTTTCTGTGGCCAATACAGAAAATAAAACATGGAGGGTTAATGTCCTGCAAATATACCTCACGTTTACTTGAACTTTTCTCTTTTTGATGTCGTTCCTCACCGTATGTTCTTGTGTTGGAATATTCAGGGGAAACAAGCAACAACGGAGACACAAAACCGGCCAAAATGCACTCGGGTGAAAACTTCCATGGATGTTCCTAGGACATATTTGCAGGGTTTTACCAACTTTGCTCGTGTCTGTTGTTAGTATTTCAAAAAGTGCTTTTTGGAGAACATGGGACAGGGAGTTTTGAAAATGTTAAGACTCAAACTTTTTTCTAAGTTTTGGAGCATTTGCCACTCATTTCATGTATCAGCAATTATGTTCTCACTAAAGCCTCTATACAATGCTGATGGAACGTACTCCTGAAATGAACATGAAAGGAGACGGGGGTGGTTCCTTCCCATTGCTAATTATCTACTGGGGGAAAAACAACAACAAAGTCCTGTTTAAATCTCTCTAGTGTTATTAATGTGACTTGCTTAACTATGTACTAGAAACAGAGGGATATCAGAACCACAGGCGAACCTTGAAGGGAATGAAAATCACTTGTGTGGTCTCTGCTTCCACTTGTTTATGTGCTGTTTGGTGAATCTGAAGTGTTTTGGGGCAGGGTCTTGGAGGTTCAGCATCTACTGGGTCCAAGGGATTGTGGAAGATGCAATGCAGTTTAAGTGAGAGACTGAGTCTGCCATGATGGAGCCATGAGTGATGGGAATGGTCTGCAGACAAATCCGGTGGAAGAATTTTAGGACTTAGGGTGGCTGTATGCCCAGATGAATGGTTTGCTGTAGGAAAGTGTGTGGGATGAGACTGGATTTAGTCAAGCAGGGAGAGCCATGGGGACTTTGGGGTTCATTACATTAGGAAGAAGAAAGTAAGAGGTTGTACATTGAGGTCATTGCACTGGGCAATGGGGAATGATTTTCCAGAAGTGGTTGATGTTTTGCTGGGTTGCTCTCAGATACAAAGCCAGACCTTTACACATTTTCAGAAGCGCATTGTATCCAGAAAGCAACGTGTTTTGTCCCCAAGGGGAGTAATGGTAAGCAGCCCCGTATTCTGGAAATGATCGTGCTCCACGAGGCTTTAGCGGCCCTACCACCTTCATCCTTGGAGGACGTTTTTCTGCTGCACTTGGAAACTTTCCCTGCAGTTCCTTTACTGTTTGTGATGACCTTCCCTTTTCAGTGGAAGATATAAAATGTGTTTTTTAAATACAGAAAGGTTGCTCACCAGGGACCGAACCCCTGGAGGAAGAGGTTCCGATGGGAGCTCCATGTTTTCTGCTGGTCTCAGGGCGCATGGCAGTGCTGGCCTTCGTGGCTCGATGGCTTGGGGACTCATCTGAGCAGAAAGTGACCCAGATTCCAGTTCTCTGCCTGACAAGGGTTAGGGATGTTTTTCACAATAACCCCTCCAAACAAACACACTATCTGGAGAACCTCTGCCAAATATCTTAATGGTACTTGAGGCTTGAGCTAGTTAGTGGCATCAAGTGAAACAAAAGCACCTCCCTGACAATAGCGGGAGCCATTCCCATTGTGACTGAAAATCATTTTCAAACATGAAAATATACCAGCTGGGTCAAGTAACGCTTATGAAAAATTCTCTGGTGTTACTTTGATATGCTCAGCGAAGGAACTTTAATTTAATGGGACTCAGTTGAAAAGAACCAATCAAGGAACAGTGGAAAAGCTGAATGCCCAACATAAATACCTGCAGTTCAACCCAAACAATGCCATTGTTGGGCTGTAATCAGGAGAGGGCTTTCAAACAATGCTCGGCAGTGTCCCTCGCCAGCCGGCGCAGGTAGCGCGCTCGCCGATGACTAATGCCTAGCGTGTATCAGGGTACGTAAATTACTGTTTACTAATCTCATGCTCTCTTAGTCATCCTCAAAAGTCTCCTGAAAGCGGGTGCGCTAACGCCGGGCACTCTTTACAATAAGTAAAATGTTCTGTTTGCGATACAAGTTGCCGGATGCAGAATTCAACTTTGCTGTAGCTGTGTGTGCTCGCTTGAATGATCTTGACCTGATCTTGAAGGGTTTGAAAGGCTAATCCATTCATTCCTATTCCAGACATACACAGATTAGGCTTCTGTTGAAACAACTTGCACTTTTGAAAATAGCAACAAAACCGCAATCGGCTTTGCGTGTGTCTTAAGTTTCCAGCCTGGCAAATGATACTGGCCTCTGTGCCCTTCTTTTGCTGTCTTCCCCAAAGAGCCCAACTGTTCTGGTCAGCCGGGATGCACCCTCTTCAGCTGGTAAATTCAGTAGCTGGAGGTTTCAGGCATGGCGGCTTCTTGATCTCTGATTTGGTTTCGCTGCAGAGTTTCGGTATGAGGTGACCTGAGGAGTTGTCTTGCCTGTGGGCTTCAAGTGCAGTTTATCTTGGTTCAACATTTACTTTCTTTTGCAGATTTTTTGAAATGAGTCTCTCACACACAAAAAACCCTTGTTGGCTTTGAAATAGTTGCTTCTTGTTTCTCCTTTCATGTGTCAGATGATAACAGAAATGTTTCACAGCCAGATCACGCGCTGGTGCAAGTGGAACTACGCTGGTGGGTGTTAGATGGGGCATCTGGTCTTGGATATGGCCACATACGTCTATGCAGATACACCCACTGTTCCCACACGTGCGTGTTCGTGCGCATCTGCACCCGGCTCTGGGAGCCGATACTTAGCTAATGAGTTCTGATTGGGGGGTCGTTAATTTTCATGCCGGTGGATGCATCTCCTGTGCTGCTGAGCTGGAAGCAATGGTGTGTTCGGGAGCCGTGCACAGCCTACGCGTGTGGGCGTCCGTTTCCTTGTGCCTGTTACCAACCATGAAGGTCAGAGTGGCAGCAGGGTGGTACCTGAACTTCACTTAAGACTTGGAAAGCTTAAAACACAGTTGTCCCAAGAAACCGGTTCTTAACGGAGTGGTCTGGTGAGTGTCCGTAAAGGAGAGGTGAGACAGCTGTCAACCCCCTGCACCTGCTAATGTATATACGTGTGCATTAATTTATGTACATATAGAGCCATTGTATATACCCATTACACACACATATGTATGTGCACATTCACCTACTGCCAATCATACGTGGCTGCATGAAAATGGATGTTACAGGGGAAAATTCCCCAAGTTTTACACACGTGCGTGTGCACCTTAGCAGGGGTAGCTTTTCTTGGGGAGCTTTAGCAGAGTTCGTTTTCTCCGCTAGCCCTGAGCGATGCGTTCCCGTTCCTGGTGGCTGTGCAGCCCCCCTCCTGCTCTGTCTTCCCTATACGGCTCAGAAATGCATCCGCTGCTGCAGGCTCGTGCACACGCGTGAAACTGCCCACGCTGCTTTTGGCCGGTGGTGTCCTCCGCCTAAGTTAGTTTGCAGCTTGATCGCCGCTGCGTGAATCAATAAGGTGCAGTTTGGCACATCCCTCTCCCTCTATATCATCAGCAGGCGGTGTCTGCGCGGTGCCCTTTTATAATTAAAAACCTGGACCGTTTCCTTGTGCCCATTAATACGGCGCTGCGTAAATCTATCTGGTGGCCCCCAGCTTGTCCGGCTCCACCTCGCAAATGGCTTTGGCTTTCTTTGAGGCTCGGTCATTGCGTGCGGCAAAATGATTGTCCCAGGTACACAGTGAAGACTTTGCTGTTGGGGTTGCCCGCCCCCCTCCCCATGAACAACAAAGAGAGCTCTCAGGAGGTGTTGGGCTTCCCTTCAGCGTGTCAGGGACTTTACAAGCAAGGGTGCCTCATACCGTCAATAGACCTGACAGACAGTTGGAAAGAGATTTTGGCCCCAAACTGGAGGGTTCTTTTGAGCTTGCACGGACTATTGGCCAACCCCCTTTCGAAAAGGGGGATGGGAATAATTGCCTGCATCTGAATTGCTGGCAAAAGTGCTTTTTTTGCCATATTTCTGCTGTTGCATCAGCCGTGGAAATGCGCCTCGCTAAGGAGAGCTAGTCCGAGGTCGCCGATGATACAGGCTTGACCTACGTGGATGCTCTGCCCGGGCTGAGATGCCTTACGGCTGCGAGCAGGAGCACTTCTCCGCAGAACTGGAGATACAATGGCACCGGGAGCCCGCCGAAGGCAAGCCCCCAAAAGGGTAATTACTCACCGCGTATTTACAACCCGCATGGCAACGGCTTGCTGGGCAGACTGCCTATGCGGGCTGCATAACGAATGCAGGCGGCCGCCCAAGACCTTCCCCCGCCGTCCGTCGAGCTCCCCGAGGCATCAAAGCTATACGTCTTGACTTAAGGCTATAGCGGTGCGTACCGCACCTATCCTTCACGTGGGCTGCATCGCGGCGACAAAGGAAAAGGCTTTACGTATTGTCTCTGCCAGGCTGACCTTTGGAGTGTTTACTTTTCAATCAGCTTTAAGAAGGCGAGCTCGAACTCCCCGGCGTGAGCAAGTTCAGCGCTGGAGCGCTCTCGCCCAAACATTTGCCAAGATAACGCTGAAGTGACAAATAAACACGAGTTGTTTTTACAGGTGTAAAATCAACAGATCAAATGCTGACCCCAGCCGTGGTCGTGAAGCCGGCCTGCGTTGTGTTTGAAGAATACCACTGCATCATTTACACTTGCAAACCCTTTGTAATCTTAATCTCTTTGTTGCTTTTATGTTATACCGGCCCCCCAAGGTTAAAGAAAGAGATTTAGACCTTAAACACAAATCCAGCCTTCAAGCTCTGGAATTATCTTTGCCTTTAAATGCAACTGATCAATGCCCATTTCTTTTGAAAATAAAACCCTTTTGAACCTTGAAAGCCTTCCACTGTTGAGCTATGTCTAAGTGCCACATGGGGAAATGGGCAGAAAAAAGCCCATTTTTCCCTTAGTGCTTGCATTAGAGGTCCTAAAGTTCAGTCCAACGCAATCAATTTAATTGGCGCTAGCTCTAGTGACAAATTATACTGGTTTACACTCAAGTGTAGCACAGATTCCTCAAACGCTGGGAAAGAAGGGAGATACACTTCTTGGTCTCTACTTAAAGAGGGCAACAGTATTGGAAAAGGAGCACATTTAATTTATCACTGTCAGAGCAGGTGCAAAGTTTAATTCTAACTAAAAGCATTAAACAATTAACCCAGACAGTCAGGCCCTTCTGAAAACGCTCAGTTGCAGGGAACACATGGACCAGATTACCAATGGAAAAAGTCGTGGCTCCTCTTTTATTTAAATGAATATCTTCTACCACTTAAAAAAAAAAAAAAAAAAAAGGAAAAAAAAGAAAGAAAAGACGACAGAAAGAAAAAGGGAAAGAACTTTATAGCCCTCTGATAACTACTGAATAAAATCCAGGGTAGGAAACTCTGCCAGAGTGGCAGCAAATAGCAGTCTTCTAAGTAGCTCATTGATCTTTGATACTCTATGAATTAGGGAATCCATACTCTATAACCCGCCGATACCAGCTCTCTGTAATGCGCGTGCTTTCCGAAGCGCCTGGCTACTACTTTCTTTTGCAAGGCGAGGCGCTCCTTAGGCGGGATTTTATCCCTTTGGCACATTGAAGAAATGTAAGGGCTCCTTTCAAACGGGGCACGGCTTGCCCAGAAGCGTTCGCGACCTGAGCTTTTGATTTCAAATAGGAGATTCCCCCAAATTAGGGTCCCATTGAAGACAAGCCCGTAAAGCCATCCTTCGGTCCTCACTTCGTTAGTAAAGAGAAGTCCCACGGCTATAGAAGAGGTTGGTGCGTGCTTGAATTTAGACAGGGCAGGTGAAAAGAAGGTGGGATGAGGGGCAGAGTGTGGTATGGGTGGTGCAGAATTTGGGGCTAAAAGCCACGTTCTGGAGGACAGCTACAGAGTAACTCAGACGGCAAGTTTTGAGTTATGCGTTTATAATAAAATCCATCTTTCTGTGATTTAAGAGCAGGAATCCTCCAAGAACAATCAGGTCTCTTGTCCAAAAGATGCTCGTGTATATCGTGAAGAAGCAAACGCTACTGAAGAGTTAACAAGGGAAGAGCCCGAATCCTTCCGCGGCATCTCTGGGCATCCTCACCGTTCTCTAGAAGTGGGCAAAAATTCCTCTCATTTCTGGTGTGTTTTGTGTTGGTGTCAATTTGAATAGCTGAGGCAATTCAGAAGTCTGTCCTTTCTTCCTGAGCCTTTCTAAAATGTGTGTCTGTGGAGGATAAATTGTTTCATTATATTCCATTATTTTGTGGAGAACGTGCTGGTGATCTCAAAACAATGAGAATAATAATATTGTTCCCACTCCAGTGCCATCAGCAGATTCCCTCCTTCCCACCGTCATTTCAGTATCATTACCATGTCTCATTGCTTAGACCTCAGGTAGCCAATTTTGAAGCAATTCATCCTCGCAAGAAATGCCAAATGCCCGTGTCAGGTGTTCAGGCTGCATTTTTCAAACTCCCAGGTATAAATCCGTGCGGGCTGAAGGGTTTGGTTCCTTACAATATTGTGCAACTAGAGTCGATGTGCTTCAAATGTATTAGTAATACAACTTTTTTTTTTTCTTATATTTGAGATCTGCCAAACGTACTGTTGAGCAAAGGCTCGTTTTCAGATGTGCGAGAACAGCACAAAAGGCTCGAAATTAGGTGGGAACTTTGCGTATCTGTGAATGGGAATTTAACTCTGCAATTTATAGAGAATTTATCCCCGGAGACCTGGAGCAGCACAGAAATGAGAGGCACGTGATTTTGGTGGACTTTGTGGCTCCTACCACGTATCTGTGTCCCTCCCTTGGCGATTTGGGCATGGCGTGTTCAACAGAAACCGCTCGGAGGAGGATCCCCAGGATCCTCTCTCAAAAAGCGGTAAGAGCAGAGGAAAATCACTGAATTTACACGTCTTCCTCTGCAGCTGGCATCTCTGGTGCCCAGCAAAGGGGTGATGGGCTCTCTCAGGTAGGAAACGCATGTGCCCCGTCAGAGGAGGCTCTGCACATCTGTAACATCTCCTGTTCTCAGACAGAAACCTGCGCCAGAGGACAGCGGGTCTCGGAGAAGATCTAACAGTGGCTGGGGGATAGGCACGGCTCAGGACATCCCATGCCAAGGCTCTGAGATGTGTCAGCAGCGTCACTGATCTTGCTCTGCGTGTTGAGGGGGGTCTCATGAAATGGGTTTTTTTTAACGTGTTTTCTTGGAGAAGGTGGCCGGAAACCTCACGGGAACAGGTTTGCTTGGGAATATATCTGATTATTTCTGGCTTCAGTTCACTGCTGGGTTGGAAGTAGCACCAGAGCAGCAGCCACGCGAGCGGCGTGCCTTCAGATCGGAGGTCTTTGGGAAGGAGATCTCGGTGCTCTTCAAACTTGGGCCACCCCACTCACTCGCAGGACTTTATGATGTGAAACCCAAAGCCCCCCGCTAGCCAGGAAGGTCTTTCCCATGCCTCCATTTGGGTTTTGGTGATGTGGTGGCAGAGACCGGGACCACTTTGGGCATCGGCGCGTCCCACGCTGGGAGCTGCTGAGCACGCGGCGATGGCTTGGGGCTCCTGGGAGAAGGAAGCAGAAGGAAATGCAAGGGCGTACGGGAAACTTTGCCAAGATATTTTCATATCTCTTCTTTTCTTTCTTCCAGAGATTTTTTAAAATTGTTTTTATCCCTTAAAGTGTAAACCATTTATTACAAATACCAACACGAATTTCCTTGCAGCAGGATAAACACTCAGCTGTTCCACTTACTGGAGTGCTGTAACATAAACAAAAACAAACCCAATGATTTTTGCAGTGAATTCGTCCTCTGGTAGGGAGTAGTATTTCTGCGTTGTAATCAAGCCAGTGTTTACGCCTGCATCCGAACAACGCAAGCTGAATGGCAGGATCCCACATGTACTTTTATATAGCGGCGAGATAAGGCGCTCGGAGGCAGAGGAAGGAATACAAATGATCCGCTCGATAACAGCACGAGGGTTTTTGTCTGTGTGTTGGGGTTGTACGAGTGAGAGGCGAGACAAAAAAAGCCCTGGCTGCATCCTCGTGCAAACCATGAGACTTTTGGTCTTGCCTGCTTCAGTCTCACCGAGGTCCAGGTTGAACCAGAATGAGTCCGGCGGTGCTTTTCCTGGTGAAAAGACGACAAAAATGCATTGGCATGGTACGTGGGCTGTTTTATATCAGTTTTGTATGTTGGCCTTTCTAGGGCTTATTTTCAAGATTTTCCTTTCGGTCCTGAGGATGAGTAGCTGTTACAATTATAAAGTCGAAATTGCTTACGGTCACAGGACTCCGGGAGCTGCGACTTTTAAGAAAAGCACCAAATTTCCAAACCTTAGATTCAAATCACGAGAGCTGGTACAATCCAGTCCCCAAAACCGATGCTTATCCCTTCCTTTTACTACTACCAGCGTCTGAAACCGAGAACAGATTAGGGAGGGCTGATAATCCGATTTCAAAGTAGCATCAAGATGCCAACAAGAAGGATCTCCAGCTCCCACCACGGTTCTGCTGGACCACCAAGCGTGCCGTAGCGTAGCTCTGGTCTACTGTCTAGGTCTTCTTCCAGTGAAACCGGACCTGGATTTGTCCTGACTGCACACCACTGTAAGCTTTGCTCCCTGTTGTAACGTTGAAGTATAAACGTCTAAAGCTTTTGACTCTCTCAGTCATAACGTAATAGTGGTAGCCAACTAATTTGGCCCGAGGTGAAAGTAGTGATACAATGACAGGCAAAATATTTTTGCTGTCCGTACGTTACATTGTAACATAAAAATTGAGTTTAATAAGCTGGGGAAAACCTCACCTTAATTTGTACCAAAACAAAAGGTTTTGGCCTTATTCCAGTCAGATATTTTGAGGAGGTCAAATCCAAACATAATTTTGATTTTTTTTTTTTTTCCCTTATTGTAGCTTCTTAAGTGCAGTTTCACGAGGAAATTTGGAATTTCCCTTGTAGCGGGAGTCCTTTACTGCTGTCAGTGAGACAAGGTGGGATCTTCTCTCCAGCCACACACTTGCGTGATCCCTTTCTTCAGTGCGTTACGCCGTTAGCCTTGGCAGTAGCACGAGGCAATGAACTCCTCGGGCTTAAATTGCACCTTGCCTTTTATCGTACAGAGCCTTGTATATCGGTTGTACAGGTTTATCTCTTCAGTTGGTTGAAAGGTCTGCTGGGCTTGGTGCTATAGGACCGAAGGAACATGGGTGCAAACCCTCCATCGTGGGTTTCGTGTCTACTTGAGGAGCATTTTTGCATCCCCCGTCGGGGCTGGTGCCCCTCCATCCCCCCTTGCGCCGGGCAGAGCTGAGCCTGCGCGCGTCCGAGGACTCATTTCGAGGCATTTTTGAAAGAACGTGGGTGCTGGAGGCGTGGAAAACACACGTGAAAACCCGTTGCTGGTATCTCTCCCTTGCTCTTTTCGGTTTGGCTTGTCCGAGGCTCGCTCAGCCGGGGTCGGCGAGAGGGTTTCGCCGCCTGCGCTGGGATTTGTGTCCTGCGCGAGTGACGCGACGCGACGCTGAGAAACGTTGGCGTGCTCTGGGCGTTTGCTTTCCACAGGAGAGCTGGCGGCTTCGGCGGGGCGGTGGTTCCGGGCCACGACGCCAGCGTTGAGGGAGAAAGGATGGAAGCAATTGTGCAGTTAAACTTACAGCCGCAATGGAAACGGGAAGTTTTCGGTGAAATAAATGCAGGCGCTCCGAGTCAGGCCGTTTCCCTGGAATAAGTGTTTTTATCTTAACAAAGCCACTTCTGCATCTCGGTGAATGAGGTCACATCCCAAAAGCGTGCTCCTGCTGTTGGTGCTCGGGATGGTAGCACAGTAGGGCAAAGGCTGAGAAGTTTTCCATAAAATGAAATTATAATGACAATAAAAATAACAAAACCTCTTCCTAAACCTGTGGAGGGAGGTGTGGAGGACGAAGCGGGTGGTGTAAATGCGCGATGCTCCCCCCCCGTGAGATTTAGCCAATTCAGTCCCCGCATCGAGAAAATATTTAAGCCTGTCCTAAACTTCAGTGGCGTTTGCATTCACGCGTGCAAAGCAAAGCAGTCGCGTCAGCGTTTCCTTTAAAACGGGCGCTGTCGGGAGCGGGGGGTCTCCGTGACTTCCCGAGGTGGGGTGAGGTCCAGCCCTGCCCACCCCAGGAGAGCAAAGCAGGTTTCCTTAGGGCATCCCGGTGCAAGCCTCCCCCGAATTTACCTTCCTGGAGAAACGCTCCAGAGCGAGCCGGGAGGGCAAAATTCATCCCTGATGCAACTTTGCAACCCAAGAGAAGGACGTTCCCCGACGCCGAGCCCGGACGCGTCCCTGGCCTTTTGTTTGAAGCCTCTGGATTCTCCGCGGGAGCGGAGAGGAAAAGCTTCTCCTAACGACGAGCGTGCTAATCCTGGCGAAGCGTGGAAGGGGGTTTTTATCGATACGCTCTTTAAAAGCGCGATCTGTTTTCTGCTTGGAGTTAAAGAGGGTAGTGGCAGTCTTTAGTGGCTGTGTCAGCGTAGCCCGTGTTATTACGTACAGATGTGCCAGCTGCAAGTAGGCATTATCTCTTTGATAGTGCGAAGCACTTTACAGCGGGTCAGAGAAGTGCAGCTCTCAACCAATAGATCTAATTGCAATCCTTTTATGTTCTCTATGATTGCAGGTTTCTCCAGCACTATAAACAAATAGTAATCAACTAAACCTGTTACCTCTGAGCAGCGATGTCACGATATGAAATATTAACTGTTCCAAATACAGTAATGACGGTTTAAAACCGTATTTGTTCTTGAAGGTAAAAAATAAGGAAAAAATCAGGAGCGCTAGCACTGGCAGCGTGAAGAGCCCTCTGGCTCTCTTTCATCTAATGAAAAATTGTGTCTGTATACGACATGGTTTATGTGGTCAAATACAGTGTAAATATTGTGTACATCTTTTGCTATAGCAACAACATATTAACAGTACCACAAATAATCTCTGCCTCCGAATCTACATTTTGATGACACCGTTATGCTAATACAAGACAAACTTGTATTTTCCTGTGCGTCTAATTCCACCCCAACACCCCCCCCCGCCCCAAATTAATCCATTTGTATTCCTATAATCCAGCCAACTCTTTTTCTCACCTCAAGAAATATTAGACGCGGGCCCCGAACGTGCGGCTGATGAGATGGAGTAGAGCTGGAAGTGGAGAAGGGTCTGGTTTTACCAGTTTGTTTGGGTTTTTTTTCCCCTTTATTTTTGGGAAAATTTTGTGGGAAGTTCTTTCTGGGTGTTTGGCTTGCTGGAATTTTGGGGAGTGCGAAGGGAGGAGTTATTTGGGGAGCAGCAGCCTTTCCAAGTGCTTCGACAGAGATGTCTGTGCTCTCTATTATACCATGCTTGCAGCAAGCCGGACAATTTTGGGTTCTGGCCAAGCCTGGTTGGGAAATGTGGCCCAGGGGCCTGATCCTGCCCACTCTCTTGACCTGCAAAGACTGGGCTTGGGCTGGCTCGTGGTGATTCCCCACCGGCACAACCCCAAAAGGTACCAGGGTTACTTTAACAATTTTTTTTTTTGGTGTAGGCGGTTGAGTTTGAGGGTCTGGGCATCAGCACAATTTAACTTGCCAGTGCGGTTAGAGAGGGGGGTTCAGGGAAGCAACGGTGTCTGGATGCACGTGAGATGTCCATGGGTTAGGCATTGGCTCCACAGATGCTGAAGGAGCCCCTGGAAAACAGCCTGAGCGTCTCGAAACGTCAAAATAGGACTTTCCATGTAAATTGATCATGAAGGAGAGTTTATGAAATTTTTCACGGTTCAGGATTTAATCAAACCTGATCAATGCAGCTCTAATGCAAGGTGAACTTGTTGGTCGCTTCCAGTGGAGGATAAAAAATGCCAAGGAGAAGCCGGGGCTGCACGCGCTGCATGCCTTTCCGCTTGCTCTCATGCCGATGCAAGGCAAAGTAATTAGCTTGAACGCTAGGGCTGCTCGTCGTTACTGTTTTAGAGGGATAAATAACCCAACCCATGCCTTCCCACACCCACCTGCATCTCTCCGGCTCCCGATGTGCCCCCTTTTTGTGCCGGGGGCATCCCGGGCTGACCCCCGGCGCCCGGCCGAAGGGGGTCAGCGTTAGGCTTGGCTTTGTGCCTTCCCCCGCTCCCGCTCACCCGGGGAGCGAGCTATGGAGATTGGGAATTAAAATGTCTTTAAAAAGAAAATAAGCTTTTGTATCAGCCAGCTGGCGAAAGGATAAAGGACTGTGCTCACAAGATGCAATCAAAATTCAACAGTGTTTTATTAAACATGTAATATTATCAAACTAAACAAAAGAGCCCTCAATGGCTGGTAATACAATGCGATACGATTTTTTTTTTTCTTAATTTTTTTGCATAGTGTCATTCATACAAAAGTATCATTGAACATTTGGCTTCCAGTTACGAGCTGCACATGCAAATACCAGCACACGTGGGCTCAACAGCGAAGGGCAACGCGTCCCGCAGGTAGATCGCAGAGCGTTCCCTTTCTTTTCCAGATAACTCCTGCCAACGCAGGAGGAATAAAGGTGGCTTACAGAATTAACCAACCCAAGGGGCCAGGTTTAACTGTCTGTTAAGGACCTTGACCTGTCAGCAGTTTATTACGTCTATTCCTCCGAGGCAGCCCTGTCTGTAGACTTCTGCCCCGGTGCCTCCCTGTGCAAGGGCGGCAAATCAGCAGCTGATTTTGCTCCTTCTGTTGATTTTTAGATTTTGCTCTCGGTTTCCTTTTCTCGTGTCTAATACAGGTCGGTCAATGACAGATAAAACGCTGTGAACAAACCCGGCTGGGCGCATCGGTTAGATACACCTCTACTTTCGGATTTCATTTTGCACCGGTAAAAGACGTAGACCCAAAGCAAAGTCTTGGAGCTTGGACCAGGTCTGGGTTTTGTGGCCACAAAACCGCTGATATCTGACAGGTTTTGGAGTCTCCTGTGAGGTCTGAGGGCATGGCGTGGTCAGGCGAGGACGCTGGAGCTCTGGGTCCTGGTGGGGTGGTCACCACAGGGTGGTCACCACCATGGGGGGTGCGGGAACGTGGTCCGGCGGGGCCCCCGCATCTGTCCCACGCTCTTACTCCCACCTGGAGTTAGGTGTAAAGGACAGCTTCAAGTGCAAGGCAACGGGGGATCGGGCCCTCCAATCGGTTATAATTATCTCCAAAGAACGATCAACAATTAAATTGCATTATTAACTCGATCTCGCTGGAAATATGTGCTGTCTGCCTTTTAAGTACCTGAGGTATAGCTCTTCCCTTGACTATATTTACTTGGTGAATTTTGGTCCCATAAGGGACCGGCAACCGAACAATCTTTCAATTAAAAAGAGAGGAGAAAAGCGTGCCCGGCCTCCATCAGCTCAGCAAAACAACTTGGTTTAAAGGTGTTTGTGAACAGCAGCCCGGGAGCAACTCGGCTGCAAAATCTTTTCTTCCCTGAAGAACCCCAAAGGCAGAGCAGCATAGAAGAAGAAGAAAAAAAAAAAAAATCACTAAGAAGCCCTAACCTTGTAACATACAGTTTTTGCTAAAAATATATATTAATAATATATTATTGAGCGGGCATAGATGAAGGCGGCCAGGGAAAGCGTAAGCAATAAGAGTGTGAGCAAGGTCAGTGTTCCTTGCCCGAGGACAGCGCAATCAATAAGATCTGGTCAATACCTGCTTTATTACTACACTACCACTCCGAGCAAAATCATTTTTAAATTAAGAATATATTTTGCAAAACTGAATTAACAATATTGAATATTTTGCTCTTTGATATGACTAGCCTTCAAAATCAAATTATTAAATATGGAAAAAAGCATATTAGTGCAGCTAAGGGTTTGGGGTTTTTTTTTGGTTTGTTTTTTTTTTTTTTTGTCCCTGGAAAGGAAGCGGACGGTTTGCGATTCCCACTTGCGTCCGGGTATTCAGTTGCGCCGGATCCTGCCCCCTCTCGAATGGCAAAATGCAAAGATGTTTGGGGATGTTTCCAAAAGACTCCTTTTCAGGAGGCGAGATGCTGATGGAGAAATCCGAGCGTGTAAAAACTGGAGACCGGCGGTAAACTTCTGCAGAAATTGAGATGCTTGGCGCTCTCTGCTTCGGCACGTGGAAGGATCCAGCCCTAAAAAGACATGTTTTCCTGAGCTGTCCCCCTTTTTCCTCCTGCTTCCCCTCCGGGCTTCCCAGCTGACGCACGCGACGCACCTAGCGATGGCGTTAATCCGGAGCTGCCGCCAAGGCACGCTCAAGGCAGGTTGCTCAGCAAGGCGGTATCAAAGGAGGCGGCAGGATTGGTCCCCGCTCCCCGGGGCAGGTCTGCTTTGGTTGTGCTGGATGGTGCCAGGTCGCTCCCGCCTTTCGCTCCCAAGTTGAGAGCCTGGAGTAACTCGGGCAAATCTTGTTTCGTTGCTTTAAAATGATTACATGGGTTTAAGATGGCCATTTATCACGCTGAATTTTGTTTCCTTTGCAGGGAAGGGAAGGTAGGAAGGAAAGAAACCGAGTCCGCTCTTTTATTGAGCCGTGTCGGTATTTTGAAGACGGCTTTGGAGATCTCGGTGAGAGCTTTGCAAGGCAGCCGTCCCCCTGAAACGGTCGGTCGCGCGATGGAAACCGTGGCGGTGTGCGAGGGGGAGGGCAGCGGGTGCGAAGCCGTCGGAGCTGGGGATTTTGGTCTGGCGTCCAGCTGCGTGGCTGAAGCCCGGGAGGACGGCGTGGGCAGGGTGCGGAGCTTGCTCTGGGTGGGAGAGCGCTGACCGTAGCCCATTGCCAACCCCCTCTCCCGTGGCAGGGGCTCGGAGATGGAGCTTCTCCCCAGATCCCTCCAGCGCTTCGCTGGTGCCGGCTACGTACGCGGTTGTCGGCATTTGTTGTGTAATGGTTATCGGCTTCTGGATTCAGGTAGAACGTGAGAGATGGCAATCTCCCCTGAAATCGAGAGATATTGAAAAGACTCAGGCCTTTAGGGTTGGGTGGGTTGGGTTTTTGTTTGTTTGTTTGTGGTTTTTTGTTTTGTTTTGTTTTTTAAGTTTCGCTCTTTTATTGCTTGCTGCTTGACCCCTTCATCTAATCCTCCTGGAAACGTTAGACATTATTCACCCAGGGCAGGTGGGGAGCTTTCTCCCTAAAGTACATCCCGGCCGTTTGAGTACCGAAGGGTAGCTGGATGCTTGTGCTCCAAATCAAAAGCACTTGCTTTTTGTTGTGTTGATTGAAATGATGTAAAATACGTTTCCTCTTCAAAGCGCTGATGCTGCCCCTCTTTATGAGCACCAAATTACCTTCAACCCCCAAAACTCCACAGCGGAGGTTGTCAAATGGATGGAGACCCTGTCATGCAGGTTTTGTGGCTCTTTCAAACTTACCTGGTGCTTCCAGGAGAACACCGGAGAGCTTTACGCCAGCAGCTTTTAACCGATATGCAGCTGCTTCTGACAGGGTCAGAGGCTTAAACCCAAACTTGCGAGGGGAGAGGTCTGAGTTTGCTTTGCCTCCCCTCAGCATCTTTGAGCGCTCGGACGTTGATGGTGGTATTTGCAGTTGAGGTGGGTTTTCACCGCGCGTGCCCGTGGCGGTGGTGGCTCTGCTGCGGCAGCCGCCTCTGTTTAGCCTGACACCCAAACTGAGGAACCCTGCCTTATATCTCCCGGGTTAGAGAGAGGTAAAGAGCTCTTTCGCTTTTTGACACGTCCACGTCCTAGCCGGGTTGATCCATCCGTGCTCATCTTTCGTCACGCTCGTAGGGTTTTTGGTGTGTTTGCTGGGCGAGGGGGATGCCCTTGCTGTCCACCACGGGGTTGTACAGTAGCAGAAACATCGGGATTTTAAGAGAAAGCTTAAACCTTTCGTAGATGTTTCCCTTGCAGATTTGGAGGAGGGAATGGAGGACCTCTAAAGGTCATACACTGAATCCTTGGTCTTGGGATGGTTTAGTGACACCCAATACCTGCTCCAAGGGTCTTTGTAGAGAGAACCAATACCCTTAAATGTTGGGGATTTTTTCCTTGTATAAATTTGTTGGATACGTAGCAAGAATGCATCAAAATAAGTCCTAATGACATCTTTATTGGCACTATAGGGGAAGCCAACATATTAAGCAATTCAGAGGAAAAAAATCTTTATCCCCTTCTTGCACAGCACTTTGCCTCCAGTGTGCTGCCTTTGGAAAAATCACAAACTTGAATCCAGGGTGATCTCTGAGATCCCTGACCCCAGCGTTGTGTTGGGACAAAGTTCATCTCTTTCCTGCCGGATCTTTACTGCTGCGTGCTCCGGGGTTCCCCTGTGCGTCGGCTGTTGTTGGAGGGGATGGATGGCTCATGGAGCCCTCCGTCCCTCCTGCTTCGGAAAGTGAACGTGGTACCTTGGAAACATAACTCGACCTCGCTAGATGTTTTTAAAGAAAGATGTCGGAGGTTGAACGGAGAGTTGATGGGAGATCAAGACGGCTGAACCTTGGGAAGAGAGGGAGAGGAAGGAGGTATTACCAAAAAAGCCAGTTAATGGTAAAAAGTAAAAGGAGGGACTTGTGAAATGCCTGGTTTGTTGGGGGTGTGTCGGGGGAGGGACAGGTAAAGCCTTAGCTGAACCACCGCGGTGGGTTGCTCTGACGCCGCGCATCCCCGCCAAGGCCGTCGGCGGCACGCTGTCTTCACCAAGCGTCCGCTGGCCTTGGCCATCGTGTCCCAGCCCCAGAGAGGCTCTGCCAGCGCCTGACCTGCACGGAAAAGCTCCCGCGAGCACCGGGAGGGCGGAGGGAGAGAGAAAGCCTTAAGACTTTAAATAAACTTGACGCTAAGTCAAAACCCAAACAAAACGAGGGCAGAGGGGAAGGAGATAAGCAAATAGCCTTGTTCGCCCGTACATGTATATTATACCTGGCAGTTAATGGCGGTGACGAACTAGTTAGCGTACGGCGTGGAAAAAAACCCGATGCAGCGGTTCTGACTTGACCCACTGATACACGATGGAGGGCAGCCGCCTGCCCCGGGGGGACAATTTCCACCCCTGCCTCGGTCTCCGTGTTGTTTTAGTCTTTCCGTGCATGCATCTGCATGTCTGGAAAGGATACGGGTGAAAACCGCCGGGTCGCAGAAAGAAATGGCTTTCCGCAGGCATCCTTAACCCCGGGGTGGGGGGAGCGTGCGCCGCCGCGCTTGCTTGGTGGGACACCTGCAATCTTTGAGGCCCAATTAGTCTTTTCAGAAGTACGATGTCGGAGGGAGAGAAACTTGACCTTCTGGGGCCGGTAAGGGAGAAAAAAAAAAAAAAGAAAAGAAAGAAAGAAAAAAAATAATCTTCCCTTTCATTGCCTTTCGTTCAAGTTGCGAGGGAGGTCGCGCCTCCCGGCGCGGCGCGGGGCAGAGGGCTGTATCGCTAGAGCCGGCCCCGTCGTGTTTGCGAGTCAGCGCAGGTGCGAGCTGTGAACAAGCAGGTGTTTGTACAGAGGCGACCTCGAGCGCGGGTTGTTGACCTGCCCTTTCCTCCTGACTCTTCTTTCCTCCAGGAAAAAAAAAAAA
>VXBL01003656.1:182054-189554 GCA_013400195.1 Aramus guarauna
GGGGAAAAAAAAAAAAAAAAAAAAGAAATCTCTGCGGCCGGGTAACGTTACAGGCTGCTCTATTTCCTCTGCTTCAAAAACCCTGCCCTGCTAATTGCTCCGCTTCAGGCATCTACCTGACGGGAGGTGTTTATACTGAATTCACCGTGACACTGAGTTCTTCCTCCCAAAATCTGGCTTTGCTTTCTTCCCCCGTGAAGTCTGGGAGGGAAGGAGGGGCATTTCCACTAACTTTCAGTGGCGAAGCACGCCGGCGTGGGGATGCGCTGCGTGTCCCACTCCCCGTCCCTCCATCCGTCCGTCCATCCGTCCGTCCTCTGGAGACCAGACACCGGTGCCAAAGTGTTTCAATTCTGCGTGTTTTGGGGGGCTCTCTGTCACCCAGGACCCCCTCTCAGCCCATCATCCCTGTGTCCAAATCACTTTTGGGGTAAGAACGGAATGATTTTAGCAATTCAGAGTAAAGCAGACCCAGTCACGCTCCCCGTGTCCTACCACTCTCAGGCGACGCCTGGAGAAATCAAGGGCACGAGAAATATTTTTTTCTGTTTGTTTATTTTCTCTGGATCATCTTAATTCATTTATCAACACCTTCCCCTCATTTTGTGGTGGTTTTATGGCTTGAGAGGTTTATGGTTTGGCTTGGTTTAGGGTTTTAGTTTAAGGTTTTCGGCTCGAGAGGTTTATGTTTGCTTGGTTAGGGTTTTGGTTTAGGGGTGGGATTTTTTTGGGTGGATTGTTGTTTTTTGTGTTTTTTTTTTATTTTTTTATTTTCATTTGAGAAATTGCAAGTAGGTTTCTGACACTCTGAAGAATACCTGTAGCCTCCTGTTGTGCGCGGAGAAATGTGCTGAATTCAAAGAAGCTCCTTAGACCGTCTCTTTTGCTGGAGTTTACACAGGATTTCCCATTACCATTCAGGGAGTGAACAATGTACAGAAAATATTTTTTTTTTTTTCCCCCCTTCTTTTCAAGAAAAAGACTCTGAGCGGTATCTGAGCTTTTTTGGCAGCTAGTTAGAAACGACCCTGCAGGGGGACGGAGGTATGAACATAGGAATAAACTCCAACTTGTATTTTGATTCTTTTAATTTTGAAATTGTGAGTTATTTCCTGCAGGCAGGAGGGTGGACACTGCCTCCAGCACCTCGTTTGCTGGAGAGAATTGAGAGCATTTGGTTTTATCAGCCGCTGGCATGGTAATGAGCCTATTTCTATTGAAATTGGCTCATTACTATTCATTTTTGCTGGCTCTCGACCAACTCATGAACCGCTTTTTGATTTTCAGGGGAGGAAAAAAAAAAAAATAAAAAAAAAAATAAAAAAAATGTAGGGAGTTGGTCCCATCCACTGATAGAAGTGACAATGTGAGGACACGCCAGGCGAGCATCCGCACCTTGACCTTCCGGCGCGGCTCAGCCCCGACCCGTGCCACCGCCGGTGTTGCGGTGGGGGGGTCTTCTCCACCTCCTGCACCCCCGGGGTCCTTCCCCATCGTGCCAAGCGGTGGGATGGGGTTTGGGAAGTGTACACAAAGAGTCGGGCAAGGATTCATTCAATTTATGCGTGACCTGACCGAATGAGAAGTTGGGTTTTGAGAGGGGATGGGTCCGTCCGAGTATCGACTGGCTGCGAGAGCAATTTCACGTGTCCTGTATGTCCTGGTACTTTCTGTTTGTGGGGTTTTTGGAAAAATGTCAAATTATGTTATTGCAGTGTGCAGTGACGTTTAAGGTTTTGGGGTTTTTTTTTCTCTTATTTTGAGCAAAGTGTAAATTCTCTATCTTTCCCTCACGCATACTCACGCACGCACACGTCTCTGGGAAATGTTTTAGCACCGGCGAAAATCAAAACTCAGCTCTTTGAATGCCTGCCTGAAAAATATCTTTCTTTAAAATTGACCGAGCGTGTATTAATTATATATGAATGTAATTTTATCCCCGTTACCAGTTTGAAAAAACTCAGCCAGGCTCCGCCACCTGTACTCACGTGTGACTAAAATGCCATTAAACTCTTTTGGCTTATGAAGACACGAGATTTTTTGTGCACATAAAGTACCACCAGGTTTGGTGGCATCTTTTTCTAGATGCCTGGCGTGAGGCTGGAAGGAGCATCGTTTTCGGGGGGGCTGTGTGTAGCCCCTTCCGACACGACCTTGCAAACAAAGCACCCAGACATTGCCAACTGCTTTCTAAAATCTCACCCCCAGTGTGAGAGAGAATTTTTTGGCAGAGAAGCACCAAAGTTTATTTCTACATATGCTTAGTCTCTTTCATTTTTTTTCTTTTTTTCCCCAGAAATTTTCCCTTCAAATTAAGAAATGAAATAAAAATGCTAATAGCTGGCAATTGAATTGTCTGTATTTAATACTGTTAGCTACTTGCTTCTGTGGTGCACAAGAAAGGAGAACATTTATTTTCTTCTATAATTTGAAAAATAAAAGTCAAATTGACTACTTCTTAAGTACCAGAAGCTGCAAAAATGATAGGCAGATGATGACTTCTATAAAGCAATGTCCCTGCAGGTAAATACTGAATTGAGAACTACAAAATATTCACAACAATTGCCGATACATCTTCAAACTTGTGCTGTTTTGCACGCCCTTATAGGAAAATAAACTGGCTGATTTTGTAGAAGTAGTCACGGTTTTTCTTTTTTTTTTTTTTTTTTCCTCCTCTGGACTGAAAGTGTATCTCCTTCAGAGCAAAAAAGAGGCTTCAAAGTTTGGATTCAAGTTGTTTGCAGACTTTTGGAATTATTAACGGTGCTGTTACAATCACTGGTGGAGGAAAGCGACTTCGCAGCACGTGTGGGAGAACTTTCAAAGTCCTTTGAGGAAACAGTTTTAGGTTTTTCCTTTATGTACTTGCAGCTTGCTTTGCCGGAGGAGTTGGCACGGTCTCAAGAGTCTTGATTCCTGCTTTCATCCCTTTGTCCGGTAGATCGGGACAGCTCCGAGTTATCACGGCTGGTCCAGGTACCACTGTAGGTGGAGACCTCAATGCAATCTTGTAAAAGCTTTCATCAGCTTTGCTTGGGTCATGACAAATTAAAAGAGCCTGACCCGGCTTCTCATCTGAGCGTCTCAGGTCAAGTATATTTACTTCTGTTTGTTTATTTGTAGAACTTTAAATACCCAGCTTTATTTTTCTTGCAGTAAACTGGCCAGAAGTGAGCTGTTATCATAGTCTGAAGGGAAGTCACATGAGTGACAGATGTTTGTCTTTGTTTATTTAGATTTTCACTGTAAAAATTTTACATTAGGAAATAGGAAAAAAATGGTCCCAAATTCAAATCATCCTTGTCTTGTGTGGTACAGATCATCTGGACAAAGTAGCAGGCCTGCTTGTCTTTGTTGGAGACCTGTGATGCTATTTCAGGAATCCAGATCAGTTGAACAACAGTTTTAAATAGACCAGCTGATGTAGTCATATCTCACATCTTCCTGCGATTCCTCAGCACGGAAAAAGGGTGATGCAATGTAGGAAGCTTGTGACATTGGGAGACCTTGGGTCACTGGGGATCGGAAGAGCACCCAGGTCCAGCTGACTGGCCCCGGTAAGATGAGTATATAAGGAGATGTAAGGCAGCCATGAAGCCAAACCCGTATTGGTCCAGGATTTGGAGAAGCATGCAAACGGCCTTTAGAGGAGACAGACAGGAAAATGGGATGTCCCGAAAGAAATTAGCACATTTCTAGTGTCAGAGGTAATGGAACCACCTGTGAATCCTGGGCTTTGCCAAGGATGGGAAGAAACGATGAGGTGCGGTGATTTTTTTTTTTTTCACAATATCCTTTTGTTTTAGACCTTTTAGTACCAGGTACATATTAGTATCCTTTTACACCACAGCGTTTTGTCTAATTCCTTAGCTCTGCTTTAATTCATAGCGACGTACCTCAATTTGTCCTGGCAACAAGCTCCTTCAGGGAATAGATGCTTTTCAGTATCTGGTGGCTCTGGGCCAGACCTACCCAGGGAGGAGCAAAAGGAAAATTATGAATAAAAAAAAAATAATTGAACTGCATAGGAATTGTTTGAAATGGTCCGAAAGGGCACGCGTAGAAATGATGGGATGAAACGGCAAGGAAAAACTTATGTTGAATATTACAACATCCCAACAGAAAGATACGCTAGACTAAGGAGGAATATCCCAAGGGGAATGGTGGAAGCCCCATTGCTTGGATAATTTCTAATTAAAGTAGACAAAGCACTTGAGAATATATTGTAAGGGAAAATCCTGTAATGGCAGCAGGCTGGACAGGGTGACCCGATAGGTCTTTTTCATTTCTAATTTCTATGATTCACTAATGATTAAGTAATTCACAGATAAACTAAACATCCGTATTGCTGGGTCTTATCCGAAACTCACCTCACCTATCAACCTTTTCAAATTTACCAATTAATAGTTAATTAGTTAATGTTTGTAAAGTGCTTTGAAGATGAAAAGTGCTAAGTGCTAAGTATTATTATAGAAATAGGGATAGATAAACTCATTTTACTTAATTTTGAACCCACTCAAACACTCACGGAGAAATCAAAATTCAGATTCGGGCTTGAGCATTATTGGGTTTGCCTGCCTCGTAGAGGGACGTTCTGTGAGGTTGCTACGCTGTGATTAAAATACAGTTATAATTTTGATAATGCACTTATCACACATTTCTATATATGGCACAGCAGTTATAATCCTGATAAAACGTGCATGAAAAGCTATTGTCCCTGTCCTTACACAAGCTGCAGTGTACAATACAAGCACTTTGCTTTGTAAGGGAGCGCAAGTGGCACAGAGAATACGGAAGCTGTTTTCCATAATGGCTTTTACCCTTCCAGCTTCTGTTGGTTTTTTTGGAGTATATTTAATAGCATCAAATGAATGAGTTAATATTCGGGAAGGAACTTCACTGAGAATTCACAAATGATTGTATTTTAAGTCCCTCTTACGGCTGTTCGTGCGAGCGGTTGCCGGTACACGCTGCGGGCCGAGCTGTGACTTTTGTTACCCGTTAAGTAAGGCAAAATCCAGAACGACTTCCCTTGGGTCAAGTAGTAAAGGATTAATTTTTGCTTTTCTTTTCAAAATGAGCAAAGTCCCTGTATTACTAATATTTGTATATTTGTACCACGTAAAAATACTGGTTTATGTTTGGAAACCAAGACCCAGACAAAATAGACCGCAGTAGAAATGATAATTTCTGTAAGTTCTGGTCTGAATATTGCCTTAACTGGGTCCACGTTATCTTTCCATTGCCTTTTGTAGGAGGGCTTCTTCCCCCGCCCATTTTCGATTTCCTTTCCTTCCTAGGCAATAATTTTTGGGCTTTCGAGGTTTGTTAATCAGTATCTTAAACTCATTTGGAACAGAGCAAACAGAGCAGTTTCAGGTGGAGCTCGCTGATGTCAGGGCATACAATTTGAGAGCACAATAATGATTCGGGGAAATAATACCACGTGGTTTGTGGTAGGTTTACTCATTACAGTGCTTGCATAGTAAATCTTAGGTATCGAATCCTCCAACGAATAATCCCAGTGAATGAGTAATTTATAGGTTAAAATGTGTTGAATCAAAGCACTCATCGGGTAATTTGAAAAGGCACGAGCTTCTCTGCAAACTGAGGTTCCTCCGGTCTTCTGGATGGGCTAGAAATAGGAAACGACAGCAAATATTTTAATAGGTATATCAAACAGGTGATATAGCACGGAACTGAAAAGCAAATATATATATGTGGTCTGGGCTTGGAAGAGCAATCCAGGGACCTAAGGGCTTCTTGATGCAACCTCAATATTATTATAAGGCTTTGGGATATGTTCTCGAGAAAAACAAAGGTAGGGGAAGCTTGTGGAGAGTGGGATCGATTCTAGCTGGATTTATAAAAGGTAGATCACACCAGGGTAAGCCGGCGTCTCTCTTTGGTAAAATAACGGATTCGCCGGACAAAGGAAATGCCGGAGATCTAATCTGTCTGGACATCAGTGAAGCACTTCATCAAGTGCCACATGGGAACCATCTCGTTAAGCAGGAAGAGATGGGGCTTCGCTTGAGGCTGGTGAGGAATGGCTAAAAGGGGAGACAGCAACAGATTGTGAAAGGGGAAGCACAGGGCAGGAGAAGGGCTCATTAGCGGAGTTCGTCAAGGATCAGTCTGACTCATCTTATTTAACATTTTCATTAATGACCTGGGAGCATAAATTAGGAATGCGCTAATGAAATGTTGGAGTTGACAAAGTTTGGAGACATCGCCAGTGAAAAAGGAGAACCTGAATACACAGGAAAGAAAGCGGGTGGCCTTGGGGGGTGGAACGGGAGTCAGGAAACGAAATTTAATAAGAAAAAGCACCAGAACGTTTGTCACGATGTAGTAGACGTGGATGAAAGGATGGGTTTCAGGCACCAAAGAAAAAGGAGAAATGTCTGTAAGATGCACCAGGTGAGATATTTTAGCAGAGGTGGGAAGCTGAATGCCATCACGTGGGATCTCAGCGAGTGAATTTAAACTGGGCAGTGCAGGGAAGCGCTGGTGGGATAAAAGAGGGCTGGGAAACCTTGTGTTATGGGAGGAGACGAGAGGAGGTTTAGCGTATCAAAATGGAGGCACAGAAGAGGTGCGGTTGCTGTCAATACACGCATTGGGAGAGTTTTTAAGTGTGAGAGCAATGCTGATGCAAAAGAGGTCGGCTATAACCGGTTCTTGATGGAATATAGATATGAAATTGGAAAAAGATTCCTGGCTATCAGATGAAGGAGTTTCTGGAAACCTTTTCCAGTAGGAGTAATGGGGACAAGAACGGCAGCGTGTTCCGAGATAACGTTAGATCAGCTTGCGGAAGGGATATTATAATTTACGTGATAGTTAGGAAATGGACTTGATAACCTCGGCATTCTCATCCACTCTGTCTTCCTGTCTGTTCAAAGACAATACAGGACCAGGAGTCGGGCTAAACTCCCCAAATACAGCATTCGCTGTGAACCGTTCACTCGTTTACGGAAAAGCATTGCAGATTAGGTGGCGATTCCCTGTAACAACCGAGAAATACCTAATCTTGACGTACACTTTGCCGTGTTCTAAATAAAATAACAGGAAGGCTGATAATTGATTTAATACGAGTATGAAACAGGGAGCCCTGGTAATGGAGGCAGGCTTTCTCTAACCACCACCGAAAGACGAGAGCAGCGTACCTGTACCCGCGCTGTCATGAGCTAAAATTGCAGAGGAGGGCTGGTGACGGAGGACCAGATTTCTCCTCCAGTTTGTTTCCCTTTGGTTGCAGGTCCAGCCACTGCCGAATTCAACATTACTATCATCTTCAGAGGGAGACCGAAAAGAAGAAATTCTAAGGCATGCAATGTCCTGCCCTGTCTTGGAGGAGGTTTCCAGGGGTTTAATTGTTCGGTGCCTCTGTTTGAAGGAGGACCGTGGGGTCTGAGCCTCCTGGACTGCCAGGCTCACACCTTTCAACCTGACCTATAAAAGTTTTTGCGTGCACCTGGATCATACAAAACCATT